>JBAMBK010001655.1:0-90796 GCA_037043435.1 Drosophila suboccidentalis | reverse complement strand
CATATGCAATTTTTAGCAGTTATCAAAGTCTTTGTTAAGTTTTTGTTTGCTGAAAATAAATTGTCATGTGCAAATAACTAATCATCAATATTTAGATTTTTATTTTTATTAGTGTAACATGTGACTACCAAAAAAAAAAATCACGCATCTCTGTTAGTGGTGCACGTGCCGTGTTCACTGACATCGCACGTAATATATCAAAGGCAAAGGGCTGAAAATCGATCATTGTACACAAAAACACACACACACATATTTTTGTGTATATTCATCAACATAAACAGTCTGTGAGTTTGCTGATGGGGCCCTTTTGAAAGTGAACTACACATTTCGCTTACTGACTTTGAACTGGGCCATTGACCCAAATTTATGAAGTACGCGACAATTGCTGCTTATATTTATGTCTGAGGCAACATAAATATGAACACTCATATATGTACATATGTACATATATTTATATGTATGCAGACGTGTATTTACAGCTGCCAACTTTTGTTGTGACCAGTCTACAGTTTCGTGTTTTTGCTTTTCTTGGCAGTCTGTTATTTCTCATTTCTCATTGACTTTGTCAAACATATTTAAATGGTTCCATTCACGCCTCCTCCTTTTCGTTAGCGTCGTTTCTTTCATTCGCCCCGCTATGATTTTCACGCATGTGCGTCCGTGTTTGTAACTGTATGTGTTGGGCTACGTGAGCACCGGCTCGTCACTGTGTGAGTGCTGTGTGTTTGCATTTGTATTTGCTCAGGGGGGCGTCGCTGCAAGCAAGTTGAAGGGCATGCGGAAGCGAGCCGCTGCCGAAGTTGTTTGATAAACTGATAAAAATATTGCGCCCCAATTGTCACAGGCAAAGCCCCATATTATCTGCGCCCGTTTTCGTTTTTAATTATTTGCACCTACACAAATACATACATACTAATGTATGCATTTAAAGGTAGCGCTTATCTTGCTAGCTGCTTGCTGCCCAGGCCCATGCCGAACACCACCAAACAAACACATAGACACTATAATCTTCACGACGTCGATCGAGTTCGTGGCTGCCGCTGCGGCTGCCGTCATCGCATTCGTGAACGCGCGGTCAACGCGAACGGTCGCTATTTAACTCGCAGTTAGTCAGTATTAGTTTGTTTATACAGAAACAGTGCAACAAATCGAGCAACAGCAATAAACAAACCTGAACCTGAACAGTGCAAAAACAAAACAGCTGCAATTTGCAATTAAACAAACAATTATAAAAACAACAAAGAGAACGATAAACTACAGCTGGTTATTCACACAAATGTACGCTTACCAACACTGCTTCGCACTCGAAGAGATAAATTCATGTACGATAAACACAGCCGGCTTTAGCTCTCTCTCTTTTTTACCTGTTCTGCTACAACCGCTCTCAAACGGACATATAAAAGCGAGGAGGCAATTTGAAACTTTCATCAGTTGTGCGTGAATTGCTTCCGGAGTCGTTTCCGATTTGCCAGTTTAAAAGAACAAAACATTAAATTGTGCATCAAGAACCAAGGACTAAGTGCAGTGACATTAGATAGAAAAGTGAACAATAATATTATAAACTGAGTAATAAACGTAAAATGATTACCTCCACAACAACGGATTACAAAAATTTCTTTAAGCACTCGGCGCATCCTGCGAATGCCGAACAATATTTTCGTGAACTTTTGGATAAACGGTAATTACTAATGATTATCGGAGATATTAACAAATGTTTTCATTTAAAAAGCGAACACACTTTAGTTGAGTCTGATGCTAGAAAAAACCGGTTCAAAATTCAAATCAATGTTGCGATCTATAGTTTGCAATATTATAATAATAAATTGTTAGTTAATTATTTTTAATTTTAATTTTGCCGGTCAGGTAAATATCATAAATCCTAAATATTTCGGGTCACTTCCTGATTCATTGCGCTTGAACCCGACATTTATTACTTTTTGTGCAATTTTGCAAATTTGTTGTTTTATTTATTTTGCTTTGCTTATCCAGAATTTAGCGTATACCCCTCTTCTCTCTTTCTCACTCTCCCTCTCTCTTGATATCGCTAGGGTTCTCTTTCTCTCTGGGTAGCTGTGTGTATGTTGTGGGTTTTTGGACTACGTGACTGAAACATGTCTAACAAATGGCAATAATTTTATGGGTTAAACATCATAAAAAAGTCGTTAAATGTTAGATATATTCATAATAATTATTCTAAGGAAAATACTAAATGCAATCGAATATTTGCATATGTATCTATCTGAGATTATGGATATAAATAAATGTAACTTTTGCTACTAAGTTAATAAATCAAGGTGACACAAGATTCCTAGATCAAAAGATTGTTCGGATTACAGATGAGATTGATTTTCAACAGATTTTGTAACAGATATATTTTTGTGATTATCTCCACAGCGAACGACGCTATGAGGATTTGTGTCGCAACATCATCAATGACATGAACCAGTACGGACTGTCTGTGGTGGACGACTTTCTGGGCATGGAGAAGGGCCTGAAGATCCTCAACGAGGTGCGCAGCATGTACAACGCTGGCGCCTTCCACGATGGCCAACTGGTGCAAAACATGAGAACCGATACGCAATCGTCGGCGGTGCGCGGTGATAAGATTCGGGGTGATAAAATCAAATGGGTCGGCGGCAATGAGCCTGGTTGCAGTAATGTCTGGTATCTGACCAATCAGGTAAGCCACTTTAACACCTTTACAATCCAATCATCAACTGACTTATACTTTATGTACTTAATCAGATTGATTCAGTCGTGTATCGTGTGAATACCATGAAGGACAATGGCATCCTGGGCAACTATCACATACGAGAGCGGACGAGAGTAAGCAAACTTTTGATCAATAACTGAGGATATTTGATTAATCTATTGTTTTGATTTATCCCAGGCAATGGTTGCTTGTTATCCGGGATCTGGCACACACTATGTCATGCATGTGGACAATCCCAACAAAGACGGACGCGTCATTACGGCCATATACTACCTGAATATCAACTGGGATGCCAGAGAAAGTGGCGGCATACTGCGGTATGTTAGTCAACCTTTTATAGCTATTATCTATTATTGCTAGTTATTATCTCCGAGAAGTGTTGACATCATTTGCAAATACACTAGTCAAGAGTCATTTAAGCACATTATATGTGTATTATCATTGTGGGGAATTACCGAGCTCTCTTACTGCTAATTAAGCAATTGCATCGCAATAGAGCTGACTGAATCATCACGAAATAATAATAGTAATTGTTATCATAACAAAACAAATGATTGCATTTAAGGGAATCGAGAGACAGACAACACACAACAACATTTATTAATTCTTTTTTCTCTCAATAGGATTCGACCCACGCCTGGCACAACAGTGGCAGACATCGAACCCAAGTTCGATCGCCTGATATTCTTCTGGTCGGACATACGCAATCCACATGAAGTGCAGCCAGCGCATCGCACCCGCTACGCCATCACCGTCTGGTACTTTGATGCCAAGGAGCGTGAGGAGGCGCTGAATCGGGCCAAGCTGGAGAACAGCACGACGAACAATGTCAGTTCCATTGCACAGCAGGCGGAGCCTGATTCAACAACCACACCCGCACCCGCACCAGCAATAGTAGCTGCAGTAGCCGCAACATCCAGTTCCAGCGCCAGCTCCAGCTCCATCTCCCCTGCATCAGCATCAGCATCTACTGCGTTGTCGGCGAACAAAGCCTTGACACCTGCCAGTATGAGCACGGGAAGTGGAGCACTGAATGCGAATGTGGCAAACAGTTCCTGCAATGAGATTTGCACGTAGTCCGTTCTCGCCCCTTGTGGCTTCCTGTGTATATATTTATATATATTTAGATTCTAGGCCATATGTTGTGACTATGGGCAGAACACGATGCTGGGCAACCAAAAAAAAAGTGTAAATTATTTTACCCATTGTAAAAAGCTAGTTAAAAACTATTTATATGTAGTTCTTAAGTACATAATCTACAAAAATCTTAAGTGTAGTCAAGGAAGATTGTAAAGAAGCCTGGAAACCTTTGTTTTGTTTTCGACTCTGCCTCAAAAACTGCACTTGTCTGACCTATAAAAATGTGAATCAAAGCTCCTTTAGTCATTTAAAACGCTAGTTGTAGGTACTAAGTCGTATGTTTAGTTATTTTTGCATTAACCATTAGCTAACTGCCTTATCAGCCTCATGTTGATTGTTATTTCTTATTATTATTATTATTATTATTTGTGCATATACGAGTTGTACAATCAATTATCAGGATTTTCGCATAGTTTATTTTTAGTTTCGGGCTGCCAAAGTATTATAGCTAATATGCAGCTTCAGCAAGAGAAACAATTTTGATTTCCCATCTCAACATTTTCTAAAGAAATTCTAAATTTAATTGAATTAATTTGGTTGTCTTGTATTTCCCTCACTAACTCAATTGGACTCATCATAGATAGCGAAAATAATAACAAATAACAAGCAACTTTATCAAAAAATCTCTTTTATAAGCCTCATCAAAAAGAAAAAGAAAATAAGAAAACAAATTGATCAATTATGTATATTTATGCATATGTATATTTTTTTATTTTTTTATAATGAAAAACTGTGCAAATTATTCAAAAAATGCAATTTAATTTCAAGGAGACAAGTTAAAGTAAGTAAATTGGTAATAAGAACGGCATTATTTTTGATATTTGAATATACATTTTATTTTTCAGAAAAGTTGTTCATTTTTGTTTGTAATGTCTTTACATTTACACATAGTATATATGTAGGTATTGGGGTTGGGGGCTATGATTACATGGTAAAGTGTCTGATTGGTTTCAACTTGGTGATTCCCAGCACGATCCATGTAGGATTGCCCCAAGCATCTCACCGCCTCCACGTGGCAACCCTGGAAACAGTCACGCTGTCACCCGACAAACGGCTGGCTAAGGTGAGAAGGCGCTTCGCTGCAGCCAGATGGGCTCACTGAAGAGGAAATCCAGAAAGCGTCTGTTCCCGCATCGGGCGGCAATCTGGTTAGCGTCTGCTCCATATTGGACGGCTAGGATTATAGTCTTTCTCCGAATCGGTAGACAGGAAAGAAGATTCGACAGTCGGCAGAAATAACATTCTGGCACCTGAGTACCCAGATTGAAACCCTGGCGAAATGGCTGCTGGGCTAATGTTAGGGCTGTCTCCGTCCTATTCAAACATAGCTAGTCTTCAAGTACGTTCGAAACATGACATTGTTTACTCAATGCTACAGGTGCAGTTGAGAAAACTCCTGCTTCGTGTCCGCCCTGGCTCTGAACACATGTGCTCATAAGGCCTTGTGTCAACCCTTGCATGGACCTCACTGCAAGCAAAGGGACCCATGGGGGCAACAAAGGACGACTGTACTTATTTTTCATGTAGAGATAGCGGCTTGAAGTTTGGACCCATACAACATGAACATTGAAACAACACAACAACAACAAAAACAACAACGAGAACAAACAGCAGCAGAGGACGTGATCACTGTGTTCCAACAAAGTGGAAAAACTGCAAGGTCACCGGTAGAGCAGCAAGGGACTCCATTCCGAAATTGCACGCAACAGGCATTGGCGAATCCACCTCCATTTTTTGAAGCGGAGAAACGCTCCAACACCCGCAACTCTAGCTGCCACTCCAGCAGCTCGGCAACACCAGCAAGGCCGGTTAATGACGCCAACCCAGGTGTTCATCGCGAAGATGAGGGCGGATGAAGAAGCAGCAGTGGCTGATTGCAGACGAGTTCTGCGAAAAATCAAGGCGGCAATGATGAAGCAGCGGAACATAAGCATGGATGTCAAAGATGGTGTATCTGAGCTTAGCGAGTTCCTGACTATTCTCGAGACCTGCAGGTCTAGCTGGATCAAAGCGGAGACAGCGAGGAATTCAGCAAGAGAAGCTGCCCGAAAAGACGCAGAGATGGACACTCCCACAACAAGCAAGAGAGTTGACGATATGCTACCTACAAGCAAGCGAGTAGCCACAAGCCCTGCTGAGACGGCGATGCCTCACAAAAAGGGGCGGGATGATGGCCTCGGGAAGTGGCAAGCAGTCGCTAGCAAAAAGACGAAGAAAGCACAAAAGCAGCAGACCAAAGCAAACCCGCCAAAGGAACCTAAAGGTTCAATCGAAAGCAGAAATTAAAGGACCGAACCAGAAGATAAGCAAAACGCGTACAACCAAGCAAAAAAACGATGCGGTTATAATAAAGCCAGCAAATGGACACAGCTACGCTGATGTGCTTAAAAGCCTGCGAGCCAACGCCAAGTTTGACGCAGACGTCAATATTAAAGGCGTGCGCAAGACGAGGACAGGTGCTCTCCTCCTCGAATTGGAAAAAGGCGAGAAGCTGAATCCGGAACTCTGCGAGCAAATCAAGGCAGCGCTCCAAGAAACTGCTGACGTTACTAGCGCCAGGCCTATGGCTACAATAGTCATAAGGGACCTCGATGCGTTGACAGTTCAGGAAGATGTGCTTAATGCTGTCAAAAGCCTGTTGCCCGATGGATCGAGCGACATCAAGGTGACAGTATCTGCCCCAAATTCCCGGGAACAGACGCAGGCCTTCGTCACGCTGACAGAGGACAATGCTGCAAAACTCCTCGCAGCAGGAAAAATTAAGATCGGCTGGCCTTAAAGTCAAAATGAAGAGATGGGACACTGTCAAGAAGTGTTTCAGATGCCTGGGCATTGGTCACATGCAGTATGACTGCAAAGGACCAAACCGGAAAGGTGAAGGCCTGTGCTTTCGGTGCGGTGAAACTGGCCACAAAATGGCGCAGTGCAAAAAAGCTCCCAAATGCTGGGCGTGCATCGATGCAAAGCTAGCTCCCGTAGATCATTTACCGGGTTCCAGCAGATGCGGAGTGCGCAAGCAGCAGAACGCGCCAAATAAATAGATGAGAGTCCTCCAGGCAAATATGCACCGGAGTAGAACTGCGGACAATCTCCTAAAACAGCTACTGCTGGAGAAGGGGACAGACGCAGTCATCATCAGCGAGCAGTATGCGGCAGCGAGAAGTGGAAACTGGCTGCAAGACGACAGTGGGACTGCAGCTATCTGGATTCTATCCAGTAGAATTTTCACGATAGTTAACAGAGGACAAGGAAATGGATTCGTGTGGGTTAAGGGCAGCAAATACTCGCTTATGAGCTTATGAGCTGCTACTTAACACCAAGCGATGCCATTGCGGAATTCGAGGCCAAACTCGACAGCATCGAAGACTGCGCACGAGGAATCGGAGAACCTCTGGTCATAGCAGGTGACTTTAACGCTAGGGCAGTCGAATGGGGATCAAGCAGCACAGACCCACGAGGGCGGCGAATACTCGACATGGCGTCTAGACTGGGCCTTGTAGTTGCAAACTCAGGCACCAGCACAACGTTCCGAAGACCAGGATGTGTGGCCACTACACCGGACATTACTCTCGTCTCTGAGAGGCTTGCTGGAGCGCTCAGAAACTGGAAAGTACTCGAAGATTATACTGGTAGCGACCACCAGTATATCGAATACAGTATTGAGTTGACCAGTCGCCCTGAACCAACCAATGTTCAGAGAGGAACACGTAAGTGGAAGAGCGATCGCCTAGACATCCCATCGTTACTTGCGACCCTCGACAGCAGCACGGCGCAACAGGTCTCAGCTCATGACTCGGAAACGATTGTGCAACAGACGAACAGACGATGCGGAGCATCATCAGGGCTTGCGATGTTGCCATGCCCAGGGTGCAACGAGCAAACCGAAGGAAGGCGGCTTACTGGTGGAACGAGGAAATAGCAGAGTTGAGAAGTGCGTGTCTCCGCTGTAGGCGGAAGCTCACCAGATCCCGAAGACGTGGCCCAGCAGAAACAGAAGTGAGCGCCTACAAAACGGCAAGACAGGGGCTGAATGCTGCTATAAAAACCAGCAAGGCGACCAAGTGGGAGGAGCTCAGAAATGACATAAATAGCAACCCTTGGGGCATGGGCTACAAGTTAGTCATGAAGAAGCTGGGTGCCAACCCATCCCTTCCGCTCCTGGACAGCAGCAAGATGGCGGAGATTGTTGGTACACTGTTTCCGACTCACCAACCACTAGAAGCACCATCGGAAGAGCTGCCAGACGAGGTGCCTCCCTTGTTCACGCTGCAAGAGCTGGCGTCCGCTGCTGGCGCGCTAAAGAACAACAAATCCCCGGGACCAGATGGAGTTCCAACCTTCCAACCGAGGTATTGAAAGTGATTGCATCCGAACGTCCGCATGTGCTGCTAGACATGTACAATGCCTGCCTAGTGGAAGGAAACTTTCCTGCCGTTTGGAAGCAGCAGAAACTGACTTTAATCAGCAAAGGAAAGGGCAACCCAGAGCGCGCCGAAGCATACCGACCACTGTGCATGCTAGACACGTCCGGTAAGCTGCTGGAAAGGCTAATCAAGCCAAGACTTGCGGCTGCGGTCGAGAGCGCTGGTGGACTGTCACCTAGACAGCACGGCTTCAGAACCGGCCACTCCACACTAGGAGCGATCCACGATGTCATTGACACCGTAGCGAACGCGCAGAGGGGTAACCACTACTCGCGCAAAATAGTGCTGCTAGCGACACTAGATGTTCGCAACGCATTTAACAGTGTAAGATGGAGTGACATCGTCAATACCCTACAGTTCAGGTACCGAACACCAAGGTACTTAATGAAGATTACGAGGAGCTATCTCAGCGATCGTGTCCTTCTGTACGACACAACGACACAAGCGACGGCAGCAGGCAACTCGCGATCACGTCTGGCGCAGCACAGGGGTCTATCCTTGGGCCTGACCTGTGGAACGACACCTACGACAGCATCTTAGAGATGAGAATGCCAGATGACACCCACTTAGTGGCTTTTGCCGACGACGTCGCTGCAGTGATTGTTGCGCGTGACACCACTGAAGCACAGCGCAAGCTAAACGTTGTGATGGTCCAGGTTCAAACGTGGCTCCGTGATCACGGACTCAAGCTGGCTGCGGAAAAAACGGAGCTTCTTCTCCTTACGAGAAGTCACATACCGCTAGAAGTGTCGCTGCAGGTCTGCGGCCATGCAAAAAGCACGCAAAAGTCGGCTAAGTACTTGGGGCTACAACTGGACTGCAGACTCAACTACTGGGCGCAGATCCAGCACGCAGCCAAGAAAGCCAGCAGAGCCACAGCATCCCTGGCCAGACTGATGGCAAACATCGGAGGTCCCACGCAGAGCAAGCGGAAATTGCTCCTGACGGTCACCAACTCACCAACACCATTCTGCTGTATGGATGTGAGGTGTGGGCTGAAGCTCTGGAAGCTAATTCCCGGCGCAAGGTGTACGCGTCGGTGCAACGTACTGCGGCACTTAGGATCGCATCTGCTTATCGGACTGTATCTGAAGCGGCAGTACTGGTAATTAGCAGCTGCATACCGATTGACCTGCTAGCCTTTGAACGCAGGAAACGCTGGGTAGAAAAGCGCGAAGGGAGAGCATCGACCTTCGGAGAGGCAAGACAGCAGACAATCCAGCAGTGGCAAGAGCGATGGCGCACAGCAACAACCGGTAGATGGACGTCAAGACTCATACCGAACGTGAAGAGGTGGACGGAGAGAGGTCATGGCGAGGTAAATTATTACCTAACACAGCTGTTGTCCGGACATGGGTATTTCCGCAAATACCTTTTCCGCATGGGCAAAACAGAAGGCTGCGGTTGCATCTATGGTGATGCGGATGTAGATGACGCAGAGCACACATTTTTCTATTGCCAGAAGTGGAACGAACGAGCACAGACGCACGGCAGAAACCATAATGGGGCCCATCGAGCCCGAAAACATTGTGGATAAAATGCTGATACGGAAAGAGTCCTGGGACGCTGTATCGACCTTCGCGGGAAATGTTCTTCTGGAGAAGAAACGCGATTTGGACGCAGCAATACTGGAGGAGCGACGCGTGGCACAAATATAGGCACAAAAACATGATGGTGTGCTTAAGAGAGGGCGAATCCGGACGCGGATCAACTAGCAGAACGCTATAAAGCGTGAATAGTTGGCGCACTGAGCGAAAGGGCACCACTTCGAAGTTATGCGAAAGCGATCCCGAAGTGGAAAAAGGCCTAGAGAGGGGGGGTCGTTAGTGGGTGCGAGCCCCACATACCTCTCTGCGACGGCAGATCGAGAGATGCGTGCAGGCATTTTCCCCTCCTCAGCCCAAAAAAAAAAAAAAAAAAAAAAAAATATATGTAGGTATTTATATATAAGTACATTCTCAGATCTGCCACGCTTTCTCGTTCATACATCATACACATGTGCCTCTCTCTCTCTCTGTCTCCTCGCCTTTAAGCTGTTGCGATACAAGTAGCACATATGATTTTATTTTCGCTTTAGCCGTGTATATTATATGTAAGTAGTCTATTATATTTATATGAACTGAATTCGTATCTATGCATTCGACAAACGAACAACCAAACGAATATGAATTAAAATATTTAATTCTTTCAACATTTACAATTTTCATTTAAACTATGTATGTATGTATGTATGTATTTGGAAACTGTTTAGTTTAGTTCTTGGCAATTGTTGGCATTGCTGCATTTTACATTCGTACATATGTATGTTTGTGTGTCTGTGTCTGTCATTGCCTGTTTCGATTTATCCAAAAATATTTGTATGCATATCTCATATGTATATGTACACTAGCGATTTAATTGCCATATCTATGTATGTACATATTGTATGTAAGTATATTAACAATTTGTCGTCTCTTCTTTATCATTGCCTGCAATTTGTCGGTGGAAAAATAAAAATTTATCTGCTGCTTGAACATTTTATTCCTTTAACTATCCACATGCTTTCTCTTTCGCCTTCATTATCAATCTCGTCCTATTTATCAGGCATGCCACATAAATCTCTTTCACTTGAATTTCACGTCAATTTCATTTCTCCGTGCCACAGTCCAATCACCTAAACAATTTTGGGTGAGACGAAATCATCGCTCAATCCACTGGCGTCCGATGCCATGAGAATAATGTCACATTTTTTGTCCGAATTTTTGAATTTAGAGTTGTCTAGTAGTTTGTATTGTTTGCCGCGCCAATAACTTTTAAATTTTTTTAAGCTATACAATATCAATTATTATATAAAAAAATTGAATTATATAAATTCAATAAGAAATAAAATAAAAATGTTATATTTTGCAATGATAAATTTAAAAAGTTTGCTAAACAAACCCTTGGGAAATTTAATCTGAGAAGGGGCCAACCCTAGTAGCCTAGTACGAAAAGGTTGATGAACATGCTTAAAAACCTAAATCACACGAATTTCTGTAGCACGGAGAAATTTTCGAAGTGGAATTGCTTTTTTCTGAAATCACTTTCACTAGTGTTTTTTGTGGCATACCTGTATGTTAGTGTATTGCTATGCACTGTTATTCTGTCTTCTGTCTTATGCTACTTCATTAACATCACTGTTAAGGATTTTGGGACATTTTCCAAGTTGAAAGGAAAGGAATTAAAAATAAACATCTATATTTCTTTTATTCTCTTGTGCTTCTAAAGCTGATAAAGCAAGCTCTTCATAATATTGAAAAAACAACGAGAAATTATCAGAGTTTCGGCAAAATAAATTATAAATATAAATCATTTTCTTTTTCATACCAAAAAATTACTTGACCAACTGTATGTATTTTTTTGTTTTTTGATTTTTCCAACAACAAAATGTGCGTTTGTTTTAGTTTTCAGTTTCCACTTGTTTTTATAAGTATACATATATATGCAATTCTACAGTCTACAAGTTAATTGACAGAAGTTACAATGCAAAAAATTTTCTTTCGCTCAACAAAATTTTCTACGAATTCAACAACATACATTATTATTTATACATATTTTCGTAGCCACATTTACCAAATTATTGAATTATATATTACGAATAATATAATATAATTATCATGTATCAGGATCTGTTGAAACGTGTGTAATTGACGCACAAATCAGTTGACAAACGATCCCGATTCCTATCCCGATCCACAAACTAGTTTCAAATTCACTTTGTCTCTTCCATTTACAAATTATACGAATATATTTGTTTTATTTTAGTTTCCATATGGGCCTCAAAAAGTGTGCAAGATCATGACTTTATAATTGGTATTTGTTTTCATATCATATTTAGATTTATATAGTAAACGCGTTTTGGTCTCAAGATTTTATGTATTTATGAATTTTGCGCATAGTTGGGACTTTAGCTAAAGATCATTAAAATATTTGTATTTCTTATTTGTGTTTTGCTCTGTAAATAAGCCAACATATTGACGGGGTTTTGTTATTTTTTTTTAATTTAAAGGAGAGTCTTCTGATTTCATAATACAACTCTAATTTCAACTTGATTTCAATTTCATTGGATTCTTTGATTTCATTTGTGTTTAAAGCTCACAAAACTCATGCGTTGTCAAGGAAAACACACAGGTATATTAATATTTATATATGTTTATGTATATGTATTGTATATATTATTTATGGATAGGTTTTATAAGTACATCATAGGTATGTATGTATGTTTGCCTTACACACAGCTACAGAAATATTGTTTCTCAACGGTTCAAATAACACCTAAAAACAGTTTGGCGTGAGTCTCCATAATTATTTATATATATACTTCATATATGTTCATATGTATAGGTACTGTCTAGATATATTTGTGTGTACCTGTTTATTTATTTTTTTTTTTTTAAGCATTTTTGGGGTGCAAAAAAGTTTCAGCTAAATTTCTCTAAAGTGTTGCATTCTACATTGTTTTTGTATTTTTACTTTTTTTTATTTTTTTTATATAACTTTTGTTCTGGGATTGTTAATTGTTTGAAATTGGTTTCTTCACATTTCCTGCAAATGCTTTGCTAAAAATTTGTGTGTGCGTTAATAATTAGTATTTTCAATAAACAAAACAAAAAATCAAATTAAGTATTAAAGTAAAATTTTGTAAAGTTTTTCTGTTTTTCGAACTCGGTTCAGTGTAAAATATCAGCAATTTCGTTTGTTTTGCTCTCTCAAATATTAATGAATGAATGTATGTTTGTATGACATACATACATACATCATGTTCGTATGTATGTATATATGTATCGTAGTATCTTTAAATGTGTCTCAAATATTTAGAATATGTTTATTAGTTGCATTGTTTTTCAATTGGGAGACTATACAACATTTATATTACACATCAATGGGTTGCGAGGGTCGCTACACAAATACACCACAAAAATGACACTTACATATAGTTACTCCTTACTTCCATTGTACATACATTGTATATATGTATATAATAAGATATATATATATTTTTTATAAGTAGTTATACTCAATTGTATCTCAAAAGGGATATAAAGCCATTTAAGTTTTCAAAACCATTGCACCGTCAGCTCCATCAAATCTATATTTATTTCGTTTTTTTTGCTTTGTTCTTTTTTTTGGAGCTGCAGATATAGAAATTTGTGTCTGTGGGCGTGGCGTGCTCAAAGATAATGCAATAAACACTTAACCAACATATATAACATATGTAGATATATAGTTAATTTCTGATTAAAATCAATATGTGTGAGTGTCTCTGGAAGATGCAACCTTTGACTAGGCGTTAACTGGACTTGCGTCTCAACAAAAAGTGTAGCGCACTTTTAGGCGCCGGTTTTTAGTAGTCAGTGTTGGACAAATGAGTTCCAACCGTGGTACTAAGTCTTAACAAATCAACGCTATACTAAGAACCAACATTGATATCAATTATTTTGGCCAGTGGCCAATCGGCCAATTTTGCGTATTAGCTAATAAACCAAGTAAAAAGTTCTGGGTTTTGTAATTGTTGTAGTATGTATATTGTGTATTTCTCAATCTTGTGTTGTTTCCTTTTAGTATAATTGTATTAAAAACAACATTATTAGCATAATTAAAACTAAAGAAATTAATTGCCTTTATATGTTTCTCTCTTACTCTCGCTCACTCAGTTGCTCTACATTAAAATGTTAAATCAATAAAAAAATATTTTCGTTTCACTTGCAAAAATTGGGAGCATTGCACTAAAATTATATCGACATTCTTTTCATTTCTATCTGCACATGTTTATAGAGAAAATAAAAGGCATGAATCAAATTTAAATTAAATGTAAAGTATATTAAAATTATTAAACCAAATACAAAACAAAGAATCAATTAAATTGAATTAAATTGCAAGCTTGTTGCTTTGGATTGTAGTTTGGTTTACCATCATTTCATTTAGTATAATTTTTTGATAATAAAACTTAAGCTTAAATGCGTGTAAGCGCGGGTGTGTGTGTGTGTTTGTGTGTGTGTTGAGTGTGTGTGGTGTGTGTATTTTGTTGTGTGTGATTGCATGATATTTATGTCCAAATGTCGTGTGCTTTAAGTGTACATTTCAATTGTTTTCTCTTTTTTTTTTGTGTTAAGCTTTTGTTTTTTTGTCGATCTGTTTTGCTTTTTTTCTCACTGTTTAAGTCTAATACATAATTTAGTTACTGTTCGTTTCGTAATATATTATATAAAAACTAAATAATTAATACGTTTCAACGCATACAGCAATTTTCTTTCTGCTCACAGGCATTTACAATTTTACAAGCATTCAATTACATTTGAAGTTAAGGTTAGAGTTTCTCTTATTCTCGTCTTTGTGTTTCTTTCCGTGTGATTTCAATTTTAAATGGTATGCTTGTTGTAGTTGTTTAGTTGTTGTTGTTGTTGTTATTTGTTTCAACACGCGTTAGCTTTTGATATCATTCTCAGGTTGTTTGTAATTTTTGTTTTGTTTAGTACACATACATATATATTTATATATATAAATATAATTAATTAAATAGGTAGGCTTCACTCTTCTCATGTAGAATGCGTTCTCAACACAAATTCATTTAAACAAATGCCCAGCATTCGAGTGTTTTGATAACAAAGTCTTCTTGTGGCGCCAATGGCTCGTTGCCATATGTGCTGCAATGCTGCGAGCGACCCTGATTCAGATCACCGTCCAGCCAGAGACCGAACCGACCGCTGAAAAATAGATAAAATAGTAATATTAATTTTCAAGTTACATAAAAGAGACTACACGGCGTATACTTACTCGCCAGCGCCAATCGAGAGACTCTCCATGTTTCCTTTGATGAAGTACATATTCTCGCCAGTCCAATGAAATACCTTGAAGCTGGGATTAAATTTGTAGAGCAGGGATTCGCCGGTGCCATAAAAATGATCCGACACATGCAGCGAACAGGAGGTCAAAGCACCAAATACCTACAAGAGAGACACAAATGTAATTAATTGTTTTATTTAATAATTCAAATGATTTCTCCTTCACGTCACTTACATTGTGCTCCGTATCCTCTATGACAATCAAAACTGGACTCTCCAGTCGAGCCATTTTGCGATACAGGGAATTCAGGGCGAAACCATGTTGCGATGTGCTAAAGATTAAGGACCAGGAATAGCCTTCAGCGCGAGCTGGCAAATGGGCGCACAGTTTTTCGCTAAAATTAAAATTAATAATTCTTTAATACTTTCACATTTATCGCCATCACAATAAGTTAATTGGAATTCAACTTACCGATGCTCTTCCGTGAGTATCTCTGTTTTGCCAATCAGATCTGGTATGGGGAAATCCAGGTCAAAGGAACCAGTTGCAAAGAGTGACGTCTTGCGATATTCATCTGTGCTCATAGACAGCACCTGGAGAACGATCGAATTGTGTGGAATTAGTACAAATATGCAACAATTTGGTTCATTTACCAATAAATACATAAACTAAACCAAAACAAAATACATATCCATAGATTAAGCAATAATCCGGCATGTTCCGATTTTCACTTTAATTCATTAACAGACGACAATTAAAATGTAAATAATTTTCTTGGGATATCAATTATAGTTAGTATTATCATCTCAATGGAAAGAAGAGATTGCAATCTTTCAGACAGATTCAATAACTTTTTGAAAACACATTTTTCTTAGAACAGATTTATAAAGTTTTTAAAGAAGTTTAATTAAAAAGCAAGAGTATTATATGCTTGCCATATGTTTTATTTTGCAACCTATTTAATTTTTCAGGTATTTGGGTTAAGCAAATACAGCTGTTTCTATTGAAAGGTTGATAAAGTGGAAACCGGAACTGGCCTGTATATTAAAAAATAAATAAATATATTTATATACGTTTCATTTTTGTTTTTTTGGATTGGGTGTAGCAAAACTTTAAAATTCTGGTGCAGTGACTAAGAAATATTTATTTGTCAGTGGTTGGTTGGATTCGTTTTGGGTAATCTTAAATTATTTCTTTTGTATAATAGTGTGTGTTTTGGTCTTTGGGTAACTTGTTTTCATATTGTCTTTGTGTCTTTGTGAGCTTGTCTCGTTTAAGATATATATTTTTTGGATTCAACTCAAGATACTACAAATTAAAATTCACGCTTAAGACTTAATATCAAGAGTTAACAAAATAAAACGTTAAAGATCAAAAGAATTAAAACACTTAGGATACACAATTATGTTTTGTATGTATATTTTACAATGCGGTTAGCAACACTGAAACGCTGTGAAATTTGGCAACAGCTCTGATAAAATGTTGAACATGAATTTGAGCTAATGATTAAATATCAGAGTTGAGCTTCGATTGGCTGAACGATGAGAAGACACGAGTGCATAGTGAAATTTGACAACGTAGCCTGGCTACGAAAAGTGGCAACAGCGTATGATTTGGATAAAACTTCAGAAGAAATTTGACAACAGAGCGTAGCAAACTATTAAAAAACGATTTAAAAGTGCATGGTGAAATTTGTCAACGTAGCCTGGCTACGAAAAGTGGCAACAGCGTATGATTTGGATAAAACCTCAGAAGAAATTTGACAACAGAGCGTAGTAAACTATTAAAAAAAACTATTTAAAATATAAAAAGAATTTCGACCGGCTGAACGAATGGAACGAAATGAAATTCGGCAACAATGAGTCGGTAAATCTATAAATCGTAATGAAAATTGCCAACCATGCAATCAACTTGACAATTTTGATTTATTCGACGAAATGAACAATAGATACATTTATCAATATTCAATTTAGACAGTGAGCCGTTTGGATTCGCAATGTTTTCACTCAAACTTTGTATCGCATGGAATTCAGTCAGTGAAATTTAAAATTTTGATATTATCTGTAGAGCTACACGACTGCAGGCCGGTAAGCCCGAACAGTGGGGCCAGTCCTTCGGTTGGGTTAATGGCGGGCACGCTGCTGGCTTTGCTGGAAGAAGGATGTGGCACGCTTCTCGACCAGCGTTCCCAAGCGTTGCACCGCCGACTCCTTGGAGTATTCCACGGGCATTTGCATTGCATTTTGCAAGTTGTCATTCGCGTAAGTTTCATCCGACGCCTTTTGATTCCGACGCTTCTCGCCCTTTTGCACTTGTGGCATTATGTGCCTGTTGTCAGAGACGCATTTCTTAATTGGTTTTTCGTAGGGTAGAACGGAATGGGAGTGCTTTGGTTTCTCCAGCAACTTGTCCACATAGTCTTGTCCATATCTGTCCAGCATGTTCGCTGTATCGGATTTCTTGCGCTTCCACAATTGTGCGGCGCTCTTACTTGTCGCCTTTGCCTTGGCCAATGCCATTGCCTTGGACTTTGGCTTGTCGAAAGGTGCCTTGAGCGACTCCTTCGATCGGACCATCTTGGGCCGGTATTTGGGCACTCCGGGCAGCCTTGATGCCTTCGTCAGTGGCAAGGGATTGACGGCCTTCACCATATTCTTGACCAGCTTGATTTGCTTGAGTTTGTTGCGTGAATCGGACATTTCCTTGCGATAGCCCTCAAACTGTTTGTTGATCACTCGTTGCGAGGCGCTCATCAAATTGGCGGCCATCTTGGATTGGTAATGCTGCTCATCCATGCGGCCCAAGTCGCCATCATCGCGCTTCGAGCCCAACATGTTGCGATCATCCTCAACTCGATCATACTCATCATTTTCAGCGAATTTATTGTGATTCTTGGAGGGCACTGGCATTAGTTCATCAGCATCATGATCGCGATGATGATCGTGATGTTTTCGTTGCTGTCCGACTTGCTTGTTCTTGGTGGTTTTGTTGGACTGGGACTGCAACTTGCGGCTCGGCTGGACGAACTGTTGGCTAACCACGGACACATTGTTGGACTCGTCCTTGTAGCGAATATTCCTGGACTTGCGTCGCAGCGGTTTGCACTGCCTGATGAGATCATCTTCGTCCTCGGCATATTTCATGGCGTCTGTTGCTTTCACAGCTCGCGGATGATTCCAGCCCTCGAGGGGATCGTAGGAGAACTTTTTAGTCGGCACTTTCTCCTCCTCCTCCTCGTCGCTCTCCTCCTGCTCCGCTGTGGCATTGGAGGTCGCATTCGCATACCTCGATTTGGAGCAACTGATGAGTTTCTTGGTATTCGAGTCCACATCCATCAGCTCCGATTTGATCGCCTGACTTATGTCCCGGGCAATGTCCTCGTTGCGTTTCTCTTGCAGTTTGCCAGTTTGATGATAGCGCTGATGGACAATGTAGCGCACGGGATTCGCGCGTGGTCCGATGTGGGAGAGGCATCGTCTGTGGTTCAGGGACGGACTCATGCCGCTGCTGCTGCTGCTCCTGCCGGGCAGGCTGCTCATCGAGGAGAACAACTTGGTCTGGCCATAGATGCTGTACTTGGAGCTGGTGGCCAGCGACAAGGCCCGCGACTTCATCTTTGGTCTAGAGTTTTGAGCCATGCCCTGCATCTGATTGACCAGCGTCTTCTTCACGCCAATCAGTTTGCTGATGCGTCCTCCATTGTGATTGCTATTGTTCCTTGCCACAGTTGCCACAGCCGTCGCTGTGCGACTCTTGTACAAGTTACACACTTGGCCAAATCCACTTTGGGCCCGGACATTCTGCAATGCAAACTGGCCCAAACCGAAGTTCTTGGGTGTGCTCATTTTCGAGCTTTTATTTTTATTTATTTATAGATCACACTGCGTATTTGAAGTACGTTTAAATTTGGACAACGATCGACTCAATTTACACTTTTGAATAAGCTCACAAAGCGAAAAATTACACAAAAATATATATCTCGAGAACTGTTTCCGATTGAGCTGACTATAAAACTGAACTGATACAAAAATACTAAAACTGATATGACTGCTGGGCTTTTTTGTCAACTAAATGTGAATATCCTCAACGCTTGCTGATTGAAAACAGTTCATAAATAATATTTCGATTATTCTATGTACTCTTCTCTGCAGATTAATTCCATATCGTTATTTGTTGGATTAAAAATATTGAGTTTTGCATTCTAAATAAACCATATTATCCACAAATTATTATACCCTCTACTTATCGAAGTATTAATACAAACAGATCAAGTTTGTTTCAATTATTTTACCTCGAAATCGCAGCTTTTCTAATATTATAAGCTATCATCCGACTTAATCGCAACCAAATTGGGCAAACAGAACGATAGTAATGCCTGATTTAAGTTTTTAAGAAATGCAAGAGCCTACAAGTATGCAATACAAATATTTTATACATTTTTAAATAAAGTAACGGGTATCCTATCGTCGGGAACTCGACTATACTTTTCCGCTAGTCTTTTTAATTTCACCATTGAAAACAGTTAGACAAACAGCTCAATAGATTAATCGATAAACTGGAATCTTATCCCCACCCCTTCATCTTTAACGATAGCAAAAAAATTTGGCAAATATGTGAAATTCATTTCGAACTCTGACTAATTGCGATGTGTTTTGGACTTTCGTCTGACACATTTTCTCAAAGAAAATTGAGTTGTCGACGTCAATGGGAATCGCTGGGAGACGCCAATTGGCGCTAAATAAGTGTCGTCATATTATTGTTGTTATTATTGAGCGCAATTTCAAATGCGAGTTTGTTTGATGACTTTCGTGATAAGAAAATACTGACAAAAGTAGCTTTTGCTTCTGGCGGACAAACCCCCGAAGAGTAATAATAAACTAAATTTTTAGCATATCATAAATAAAGGTGTTAAAATAACCCGCTTTCATATTATCAGTAGAAATAGGACTAACCGATTTTAAGTACACTATTTAACTAAATGAAGGCGCGTCTAAAGTTGACAATTTAAATAGACCCAACTGTAATTAACTTGACTGAAACGAGTCATTTATTGTCTGTTATAGTTTTGTTATTTGCGACAAAAAGAGAAATAAATTATCAAACAAATAGTTAAAATGTCGGCATAATGGATAATAATTGTACTTCTAAAGTAAAATAAGAGTTATGTAAATAAATCCCAAATCATATTTGTTTCATGGCCTCTACTCTATTTGTAGTTCATCTTTAAGTCGTTTACTCTCAATTCCGTGGACTACGCATAATAATTTCCATGAACTCGTCAAGTTATAAAATTGAACGTGCTTGAACCATTAGCAACTTTGTTAAACGACGAAACTTGGTTAGAAAATCCCCTCCCTCGAAATACGAGTATGAATTTCGACAGATCTTAACTGAAAACTACAATATTTACAATCGATTAATCGCGCTAGAAATCATCTCAAAGTTATGTAAATGAATTCTAGAACTCGTGTCAGTGGATCGATTGTTCGATCGATAGATTGATGAATTGATCGATTGATAAAGCACTTGACGTTGAGTATGCCTTGATTTCAATTTGGCATTAAGAGATCTTTTGTGTAGTCAGCAAAACATAGTAAATCAATTATTCGGTTCCGTTGATTATTATGCATGAATTGCATAAATTTATGCAATTGTCGTCTAGTTTTTTTGGCGCCAGTTTGCAAGTATCTACAACTTGGCATCGACCTCGCTTCAAATTGGCTCTGAATTGATAATGGACTTGGATATATTACAGTAAGTATGACTAACTGAACCGAAGGCGAAATCATCTTGTTTGAATCAAGATTATGTTTATAATATATTATTCTTCAGCAATATCAAATATTTAAACAAGAGTGATAAAGTTAACAATTCCCATTGATGTATTCTATTTCTCTCAGTGTAGCCAAAAGAGGTCAAATATACAAAACTCATTTGTCTAGCTGTTATAATTACCTGTCTGTCTATTCAAATACTATATAGAACAATCATCGAAATGACAATAAACTCGACGAATTGAAGCGTGAAAAGTATGAACATATATTTACTTTATATGTATAAAGTAATAACCGATTTACTGTAAATTTAAACAAATATTTATAAACAAATTTCGCAAGTCAAACGTCAATGACAGTTGTTTTGTATGGAATATGGGTATGGATGCGATTAGATTTCTGTTCTGGTAACCAGTTTTATTCTCTTTGCATTGGAGTTGAATATTGTGACTGTTTATAAACACACAGATACACACACACGCACACACAAACGCACACACCAAGTTATTTGTAGAGTTGACACTGTTTATAATTTCACATGAATCATTTGTTTTGTACATCATTGCGATTTCTATCTTAATAATTTATATGATTTATACTACGCAAGTACCTCATGATTGAGCGTATGATTGACAATCAGCTCGCACATTGTCATTCTATTTTAAATATATTAAGTATACGCCACCGCGGCACGTGGTACACTTAACAATTGTATCGTACTTTAAACTCCGCTAATGTATCTTTCACTCTACACTGTGCGACCTCAAATGTATCTCGCTTTAAAGCCAACCGACAACTGGCAACCGACAACTGGCTGCTGCTTTGGTTCGGGCCTTTTATTGGTAGACGGACGCGTCGCCGCTCAATTAACACAAACTCAACAAATTCATATGTATAAAAATATATAAATTTGTAATTTGTTGTTTTTGCTTGCCTGCCACAATTTGCCCGAGAGCGGCAGAGTCAAGTTTGAGTTTGTTTTGAACTGAATTGAGTCGGAAGGCTGGCGAATATAATAAAAATATAAATAATAATCAAGAAAATTGCCTGCCGGTATTTTATGAGCATTTCCATACCCTCTAAACAACAATTGGGTAAGGTAGTATCAACTGTAAAGTGTGCAGATACAAGTCAGTCTATGAAACATCTTTCTGTGTAGGGTATTTCACAGTCGAATACTTTCGATCACAGCAGCTTTAATTGTAAAATGTCATTTGCAGCGTTAATTAATACCCACTGAAGATGGGTATAAATTCTACCGATAGAGTAGATAGAATATATAATATATACTAATAAGAAGATGGAATATTTCAGTCCTTATCAAATATGCTCCGATAAAGAGCCTTCAGTTATATTTATATTTACTGGGAATACTCTGAGTCGTTACATTTTTGACGTGTACGTAGTTTGTTTAACTTTTGTCTACTATACCTACTAAAACGATGGCGTGCTTTGTTTGACTTTGCTTTTGTTTAGTTTTAGAGTCAGTTGAGAAATGACGTCAGCCAGAAGTGAAGACAACGGTGACTTCAGATACGTATACTACGAGTATTTACTTTTTTTTTTATATTTAAATAATATCGAAATCAATGCACTCTCGCAGTTCCTGCATCTGTGGGCAGCTTAGAAAGTTGTTCCAGCCCCAATGATAAGATTCTATCGATTCTATGCGGCGCCAAAGGGGCAACAATTGACTGTCAATAAATCTTTTCAATATGCTGAAAGGCAACTTGAAATCTATGATTAACTCAATGCTGACCAGGATATAAATTAACATATGCAGTTAATCAAGTAAATGTTCTACTTCTTTTTTTTATTCAAATATTGAAGTTTTACTTATGTATTAATATCTTTTTTAAATAACAATCATTGCCCAATATTATACAAAAAGAATCAAGGTAATTACTTGCCTAACTTTTAACAAATTCCCGTGATTTTAAAGAACATTTGAGAAAGTAACAATTCAAATATTATGGCTATTATACCCTTGTAGAGGGTATAATGTTTTTTAATTATGATTGAAATGGGAAATTCTTTGATAAGATAAATTTGAGTTCCGAAAGTTTCCATTATTAACAATAATGAGCTGCGTAAAGAAGACAAGAATCAGATCTGACATACTTTAGGATACTTGACTTGGCCAACAACATCAACAACTCCAACAAATTTGATGTTTATCAATGCGAATTTCATTAAAAATACAAACTACGCAAAAACAAAATGTTAATTTGCAAAACTTTACTGTTGTCTGATAAGATAGTCGAGATGTTATTTTAAAGGGCATCTATTATAATAAACAATTATCAATAATATAATTTATTGGTAATTATAAATAGTAAACTTCTAATTGATTAAAATTCCAACAATGAGAAATTTTATTGTAAACAACAAATCGGGATTGTTGTGAAATTTATTTAATTTCACGAGATGATGACATTCTTAGTGGAAAGCACATTTAAAACGACTGCAAGCTAAAACTGAACTCTTATTTTTGGATACACTGATCAACAAATTTCTGGGTTGCACTTAGTCACTTTTTGGCTCAAAATACCTTATGTTTGGCTGCTTGGAGTGGCGCGGCAAACATGTTCTACAACGGTTCCACATCAACTGGTTATTGAAATGAGAGAGCCAAATGTCTGGGCCAAAAAGCAGACAGCGCAAAACGTGGACAAAACGCACAACTCAAACCAAAACGAAGCCAACAGCAACAAGGCCCAAACAAGCCGGCCAAACGAGTATTGAGCTTGGTCTATAAGTAATTTGATAGCTCACTTCTCTCTGGGCCGAGAGGAAACCAACAAAGCAAAACAAAAACAAGACACCAACAACGACAGCAACATCAAGTGACATGCGAAACCTTCTACAGGCTCTAGAAAGGTTCAGAATTACTTCGACAACTGCCGCTTCAGAGCGTAACTGAATGTCTCTACGTATCTTATATATCTAAATATTTATTCATATATGTGCTCGTATATTCTTGTCATGCCAAAGACTCTTCACTATGCAGTCAAGTTCGTCAGGAAGTCGTAAAAGAAGAGAAGAGATCTTTGCAGGTATGTAATTTCTGTGATTTTAAGAGACATATTGAAAGTGACTCTAGACTTCTTAGCTATTTCGTTAAGTTCGTCAAAAAGTCGCAAAAGAAGAGAAAAGATCAAGGCAGTTGATGAAGCAAAATATAAAGTGTGGCTTACGGAACTTGATAATTATATATCTCCTTGTGTTGTATAGATATTTAAAGAGGGTATATTATTGTGGAATTTAGATTATTTGAACAGAAGATGTTAAATCTTGATAGAGATACATAGTAAGGAGATACATAGTAAAAGAAGAAACTAATTTGTTAAATTCTACAACTTGTAAAAGAGAGAGCTTAAAAAAAAAGTATAGATTTCACTGTCGATATTTCGTTTATTTAAAAATAATTTAATATATAATAGGATATTAGGATATTGCAAAGCTTTGAAGATTGGTTAACCAGTTAGTTGGAAAGGTATTTAAAGTAGTTTAAAAGTAAATTGGAATTGATAAACGTTTAAACCTAAACTAACTAAGCTTTTAGTAAAAAAAATAATAGATTTATAAGTCTTTGATCATTTCATATTTCACTTCATTGAATTCAGCAAAAGGTTATAAAAAGATCCGCAGATTTGTGTAAATATGAGGTCAAGTTCTCAGCAACCTTTAAAAAAAACCTTAAATTGTTAGATAGAGTAAGTCATTTTTTTTGTGCAGTTCTCAAAGTTAAAAATACAGTTTTAAAGATATTCTATTTTTTTACAATACACTGCTTTTTTTTGTATGCTTTGTGCTCCTAATTTCTTATCAGAACAAGTTGTTGGTACAGCAATTAGGGTTGTTAAAGAAACGGAAACAAAATACAACTAAGTAATTCCCTTTTGCGCTTTCTCATTCACATTCACATTCTCATTCCGTCAACTTATCGGCATTTACTTTGCCTCTGTGCATAAAGAGGGCGTGAAGTGTAATTTCATTTCATAGTGTGGCGCAGTTTGTCCAGTCGAGCACACGTTACATTTGTACACTTTTTTGCACTGTGTATTTTCTTGCTATTTTCCGGTTAGACCAATATTTAATTAGTTCCAATTGTGCGTTTCTTGGGTGCGTTAGGTTAGTTATGGCCAGGCCACGTAGGTTGTAAGGTGTGCTGTTTGTCAAAGTCAAACATACGCTTTTAAGCAATGACAATAATACAGCTAAATAGGTATACAGATGTAAAACAAAAGGTATTACACTATAAAGCTGTCAGGTTTTTGAGACAGTCATTAACCATATATGTAGATATGTATATGTATAGGGAGGCACCTGTAGGGCATCATTGAGCGCATTGACCCACACTCGAATTCAAATGGGGGGCTAATTAAAGTGGTTGACATTTGACAGACTGACAAATTGGGTTCATTTACTTGAACTGACTTCCCCTGTACAACAATACTGACAAAGTGTATTGTAGATAGTACGTAATGATGACGTTATAATAGTTGCACATCAGTGCAAACAGAAACAGACAATTATCTTGGAGGCGAATGTGATTCGAAAACTTAATATCTGCGATGCAGTCGAGTTAATTTTGTAATAATAGAAGACACGTGTATCCCATAATGATGCAACTACACTCGAGCACTAGATACATTCTATTCATACTAGTTCAGTTTAACGTTGCTCAATAGTTTCGTGTACTGACTATATAAATACATCGAATACTTTCAAATTCCTAAGTTCACTTAGTAAATCAGGTGTTTTCTATTTATTCGTGTTTTGAAAGTTGCGCAAATATTCGATACAAATGCAACTCTGTAACCAGAAGAGTTGCCACTCTTTAGCAGCATTCATAATTTCTTTTCTATGCTTTATCAGTTTGTTTTTCCTGCGTGTTTCCTCTCCTCTTCACTCACCGTTTCGTGCATTTCGCCGCTTTCGTCGAGCAACGCCTCCAAGCTCTGATCATCTTTGGTGGGCGAGAGGGGCGGCGTGGGCGAGCGGTTTTTCGCTGTGAGCATTGAGCGTGGCAGCAAGTGGCGCCCATAGTGCAGGTACAAATAGCGACCCCATTTGCGACCAGCTACTCCGCAAGCAGCGGCAATTGCAAACAGTACGATAGCAAACCACATGTTGTGTTGTGTTGTTGCCAATAACAATAACAACAACAAACAAAAACAACGAATATTCGGAGCTCAATTCAAAAGTCAGTCAAAGCTTAGACAGCGTCAACCAGTACTACTTTTATGGCCAGCAGTGTGAGTAAAAGCTTTGTTGTGCTCAGCAATAACATTGCGTGGCACCGCTCTCTGAGTTTCTGTTTCTGCTCATACGCGCTCTCTCGTTCTCGCTCTCTCTCGCTCTCCCACACAGCTGCTTTTGGTCTTGTGACCCACGAGACGACTTTTTTTCTTTCCGTTTTGTTGTTTGTGCTTCTGTGTTGTTGCCGCAGTTTTTATCACGCTTTATGCCTTTCAAATGCTTTTCCTAATATTTTGTTTCACGTTCACAGCTAACTGTTAATGCTGTTTACTTTGGTCACAACACACCATACACTTTGTACAACATTTGTGCAATGCATTTGCTTAAATATATATATAATATTTTTTATTTGTTTTTCTAGCACGGTCGGATTTTCGCTTTTTGCCTTTCAGCTGTGTGCGTGTTTGGAAAACAAGTTGCTGACTGACGGAATGACTGAATGTAAGAACAGGCGCACACAGTGGCCCAAAAGAAGTTCAATAAAATAGAGAGAGAGAGAGAGAACGAGAGAGCGAGTGCCAGCAGTCTGTGTAAAGTGCTCTCTTAACTATTTTGGGCGCTCTTAGTTAAGCTTTTTCAACTTGCGAGCTTCTTGCTGTTTCGTTAGAGAGAAGGAAGAGGGCGTGTGAGTCGCTGTGTCTGTGTGTGTGCGTGTGTGTGTTTGCTACTGTTTAACACACATTTCACTTGGCACTGGTTGAGTGACGATAACAGATTTTTTGTTGCCAGCAACATGTTGCTAGCGATGCGTATACGTAATTTTGCTACTAATTGCTGTTAACAGTGCAAATGATGAATTTATTGGCAGGTTGTTGACGCTTTAAAGGGGCTGCAAATTAGGTTCCCAACAATTGGGGCATGAGTTGGCGGCAATTTGCTTCAGAGCCAACGGTCAACGCATCACGAGCGTTGGCCCAAACAAATTACAGAAACAAAAAAAACAAAATTATAAACTTTACACTTATTTTTGTTGCTGTCGCTTCGCTGGGCCAAGGCTGTTGTTGTTTTTGTTGTCATCGAGCATTTTTGTGGGTTAACTTGATTGTTTTAAGTGCTGCCTGAACAGGTTTCAGTTTTAATATTACCAGATGTGTTGCGATTTAAATTAACTCGTCACGTTATCACACAACGCACTAAATTAATTTGTGGGCGTAATTTAGAAGTAACAAGGATTAATCGCATTTGAAATGCGATATGTACATAAGCTCTTGAACCGCATAGTAGTTTGACCTCTTCCCAAATTATTTGTATTATTTTTACAATTATTTTTGGCATACGAATATTCTGCCAGCGTGACGATAAACAATCACCCCCGAAAATGTTGATGAAGTAATCACGTGTTTATGTTATCCGGCTTTCAGATCCCTTGTCTGTTTGGTTTATAACCCCGTAATCTGTATATTTCAGTGTCCATTATGAGTGAATTCCAGTCATACAACAGATTGACAGCTGTTTTGTGATATATTAAACAAAAAAACAACAAAGACCCAGCAGACTCAGACTCTATATAATACGCTATAGCTCAGCTTTTTCCTTTAATTAAAATACAGATTAAAGTTATATGAATATATCTGGCACTTACATATGTAATTAACTCGAGCATTCTTGTATATTTAACCAACGGAATATATTATAATTCCGGTTATAAGAATGCAGAACTTTTCTAATTATGGAGTACGGTCTCTTATACTATTTTATACAATTTGCATACAGTTTTCAGATGCTTTTGATCAACAGGTGACGCTTTCACGTACAGCTAAAACAATCCCAATTAATAGTAACAATAACAGATGCCGTCATTAGCCACACCTTCCTCACAAATACAAATACATAACATTTGAAATCCAAGCCACATACATAATACGAGTATAACTTGCACTCTTCACAATTGGCTGACTGCGAATGCGCATTAAATTTCGCTTTTTCGATGCCAGGAGTGCAGACAAACAAATGAGCTATAGAAATTAAATTTAATTACAGTGAAATTTCAAATTAAATACGCTAATTGTAGGCCCCTGATTATGTCTCGCATTTGGTTAAAGGTGAAAGAAATGTCAAATGTTCCTCACACACACACACAAGCACACACACACTTAACGTATACTTAATATCTCAAATTTAGCAGTCGAAAACATTCCGAGCTGAAGAACCAGTTGAACCAGCTGCTTAAATTCAGCTCTAAATTATGGGCCATATAAAAAAGAAGCTAGTTGCGCTAAATTATAGACTTTATGTAGATCAAAAGACAAAAGGCATTGAATTTTTTTGAATAAAACTCTTGACAATAAAGTCGCATTCCTTTATAAATTATAGAATTAATGAAAATCTTTGAACTACTAATTGTAAAATGTGTTTATAGTGTATTCTATAGTCGTTACCTAAATTCATTGTATATTCTTTTTTTTGGCTGCGTTTGAAAGCGAGTTTCATCAAAATACAACAAAATAATATGAAATACTTTGAATCTTTCTCTCACTGATTGTGTTGGCATTGAATGTGATCAAAGATAAAGAAAAAGACTGAAACAAATGTGGAGAAATTGATATGGAGAAAACATGTGAACAAACGTGTCGAGACACCTTTTTATACAAAATAAAAATTAACTATATTCAGTAGAAGAAACTCTTTGTCAAACAAAGGAAAAGTAGAATTTTCGAGTAAAAATAAGAATTATACAGGTCGAATTTCGCAAATCGCCGTCATATTTTGCACTTTTTATTGAAATTATCTCACCTGTTGTGTGAAAATTTCATCTTTCTACGCCTAACCGTTTGGACTACACGTTGAATCTCAGTCAGTCAGTCAGTCAGGACAAAGAATTTTATATGTAATATGTAATTTCGCAAATCGCCGTCATATTTTGCACTTTTTATTGAAATTATCTCACCTGTTGTGTGAAAATTTCATCTTTCTACGCCTAACCGTTTGGACTACACGTTGAATCTCAGTCAGTCAGTCAGTCAGCGCAGGCAAAGAATTTTATATGTATAGATTTAAAAACTTAAAAATCTATGTTTATGTAGATCAACAAATGCAATTAGACATTTGGCTGTCGCTTTCTATATAGATTATAAAGCCAATTGATGTCAATTTTCAAAATGTGTCTGTGCAACACATTTAATGTGGCAATGAGGCAACTTATGGCGATGGACATTGGCCCATCTTCTCTAAGGCACTAATTATAGCTTTAGCTCATCTTGTTTAGCCATTTACAGGGGCATCGCTGACGTTGTTGTTGTTGCTGGCGGACATGGCGCAAAATTGAATTTGCATGCGAGAAACGCGACAATCTTATCGATGGTTTTGCCAGTTTTGTGCACTATTCAATATGGACACTTGATGTTGGGCTATCGTCATTTACGGCCAAGGCATTCAATATATATATTTCTTATTTTTTTTATTTTTGTTTTTTCCATAAGTTTTGCGAAACGCGCTGCGATTACAAAATACTTGGGAATTAAAGACGCATTTTTTGCTAAGTTTTTCTCTTTTCGCTTAGTTAAACTTTCACCCACAAAAACAAATATACATAAATAAGAAAAATGATTTGCACTGAGCGCAGAGCAAATCCGAACTAAATATAATTTCAAGAAGAATTTTGTACAATTCTTCGTTTGGCTTTTGAGTTCTGTCTGTTTATTTACCTTTTTCCTAATATATTTGGCTATTTTGGATAATTTGATCGGTTTGACGCTCATTTTGGCGACGACGGTGTTGTTTTTTGGTATTTCTTTTATTTTTGGTTTGCTTTTTGAACTTCTGCTGATGATTCCGCTGCTCGCTGCTCGTTGTTGGCAGTTGGCAGTTTTCTCGCTGCGCAGGCGTTGCTAATTTTGGATACGCTCTTTGATTGGCAATTCCCCGGCCCCAGGCCAAGAGAGCGTAATATCTTTAAACAATTAAGTACATATATGTATGCCAAAGCGTTGAATTTTAAATATATGCATATATAATTTGTGTTTTTAAGTGTGTGTGTGTTGATACACTATTATTAACAACAGTCACATTGAAATTACACAAAATAAGAATTTAGCACTTTTTTTTGTTGATATATATATATAAATGTATACAAGTTTATAGTATATTTGTTTATGTATTTCAATTGGAATTTGAATTTATTATGTACACAACAAAAGAAAGGCCGCTGATCACAATGCTGATGACAACGACAACGACGACGGCAACGACAACGGCGATTGTGATTGCGACTGTGCGGCTTGAATGTGTTGCGAAAACTAAAACAGAAACAGAAACAGCCCACAAACAAGCCCAACGGTCGAAGCCGCTGTTGTTGTCGCCGTCAATCTGTTCGACGACAGCAACAGACAACAACAACAAACGTGGCTCAGCAGCAGCAGCGACGCGTCGTAAACGTACGTCGCGATGCCAGCTGATAACTTGTCTAGCGGGCATCATCAGCCAATGTCAAGCTCTGCCCTGCGTGCAATTTGGCACCACATTTCGGACACCACTGTAGCGACTTAAGCCGCGTGCGTTTTCTATGCTGCGCAACGGAGACGCAGCTTTAACATTTGCCAGAGCTTTCGTTTGCTTTGGTTGTTTTTGTTTTATTTTGCTTTACACTTACAATCATAAAATGCATTTGCTCTTCAATTGATTTAAAGCTCACTCTCATGGCTCTGAAGGCTGCAGACGCAGAATAAAGTATTTAAGCTGCTAGAATGTGTAATCTGGTTCTCTTTAATTTATAAATGTGTGTACAGTAAGTAAAACATGAGTTTAGGCATTGACAAAAAAGAGACTTATCCAAATACAAAGCTTAAAATGTAAACTTTCTTAGAAAAAGTTTTGGTTTGGAAAAATATGAATGCATAAATTTCATACTTTTATTTACTATTTATAGTTTGATTATAACAAACAATAATTATTATATTTTTATTATTTCAGCTGGATTTTGAAATTGGAAAATTGGAAATTGAAATATATTTTAAGATATAATCTTTAAAAAGTTATACATTTTTGAATCAATTAAATATTGTATAAAATTGAGCAAAAACCTTGTATTTAGGACTTTCTTTCTTTTTATGCAAAGTTTTCATTTTTGACAGACTGTATGTTTCATTAAAAGAAATGCAGTTTAAACTTAACACCGACCGGTTTTAAGGCGAGTGCAGAGCGGTTCAAAAGCGACTAATAATTCAGCAGCTTTATTGAATGAAGCTTATTAAAAGAGAAATGTACATTTTGCATCAATCAAATATATATTGCTCATACATTGATGTAAATATGTATACTATATATTGTGCATACTCAAATCTAATTAAATTACTGCCCATCAAATAATTTAGGGTCTGCAAAATTCATAAATTGGACAATTTACACATTTCTAGTGCCGTGTTGTCTGTGGGCAGGAAATCATACATAGTATTTAGTAGTTATACCTGAAATATTCGAGATTAACATCATAGCATTTCAACGATATTTCAAACTACAGCTCAGTTTCAATAATGTCATATTTATACGAGTACAGGCAGGCAGAGATTACACAAGTTAATCCCCTTATTACATTGTTTAGTACTTAAGTCAAAGACTTGTTATAAATAAACTCAAACAATATTTGAAACATTTAAACTGCTCTCTTTTTACTTAGGCTGAAATTGTAAGCAGTCTGAGCCGCACCCTTTTCCACACCTTGGCCAAAATGCAGTTGAGGCCCATTAAGATCTTCAAAATGACATTAGGAATATTGTAATTGCATCATTAACAGGAATATTTTTAAATGCAGTGATGTTATTATTATTATTTATACGGAATGTGCTTTCATATTTATATTTTTTATTGATTTTTAGCTAAAAGTAAACAAACTGGCAATATGCAAAGTTGTTTGTATGTTCTCATAATGGATCTGGGGATCGCACTCTCCTCCTCAATTGCTCAGGAACGTCAACAAAGCGTCGTCGTCGTACAAATTCATTGAAACTAATTGATCGGACAAGTACAATATGTGCTGTACTTGTATATAAATATAAATATGCATATGTACATACAGTTAGTCGAGTAATTGTTTGGATAAAATAAGAAATTTGCATACGTTATTTTATAAAAATTAACTAACTTGATTTGATGGCTTATGTTAATAGTTGCTTTTGGTTCTTAAAACTACTATAAAAAATAAAAAAAAATTGGTCAATTTCTAATTCTGTTAAAACAATTACTTGACTAGCTGTATATGCATATTTTTATGTGTTATATCCATATACAATTGATGGCAAATAAATAAGAAAAATAGACCCTAAAGTATTCTGAATCTGATCCATGCGCTGAGCTGATCAAATCAGAAAAGGAGCTGCAAATTAACCCCCTTTATTTGAAGCATCAAAAAAACCGGATGCCATGATGACCAACAACAATAATAACAAGAACAATAACCGGCTAAATGGCAAGCGCTTTAGAATATTGAATAAAACGTAATTAATTTAAGCAAGTAATTAATTGTTGTTTCGTATAATATGATGAAATTTTAAATGAATTGCCCTGAATACGAGTAAGATATATTTAGACACATGCATGCACACATTATGTACACGCTTATACTATATGTATATACTATAAATAAATAAGTAGTTCGAGCTCAAGATCAAACACCCTTCCCCTCCCTCTTATTCCTCTGTCCCAGTCCGCAACGCGGCTTTTAATGAATTTGCATGTATCTCATCCACCAGCGGATTCTTTATATGCAAATTTTCTTTTGTTGAATGAATGAAGGCATTTAGTTATGTTAAAGGCACACGCTCAGTTTGAGTTTGTCATAAATGAAATCACAACAACAACAACAATAACATTAACAACAATAATGTATAACAAATCCAACCGGTTGAACGAAGCTTTAAAACTTGCCAAGTTGATTATCATAACTCAACTATAAATATGCATCTATTTATGTACTAGTTTTTGTTAGATACATTTTAATATCATATTATTTTTGGTCATCCTTTTAATTTTTTAAACCTCTTCATTAAACTATTACTGCTACTTTCTTTTGTATAAACGTATTTTTAAATTGGAATTTCTACTATAAACAAATACAATATACAATGTTTATGCAAACAAACGCTCTCTTTCTTCATAGAGTCAAGTTACACAAATGTTTTGATTTGGGTTTTAATATAGTACATACAAATATGTAAGTAAAAGTATGGTAGAATAGGAGACATTGGCGATATTCACGGTTTAAAAAATAGTAACTATATCCTACTATAAATAAAATATACTTTAAAAGATGGGAGATTCCTTTGAGTAAAGTTCAAATATATGTTTTTTTTTACAATTTCAAAGGGTATAAAGAGATTCAATTAACTCGGCAGCCCAGGAAAAACACCAATGGAATATTTAAATATATATATACATATATTTATGTTATCTAGCATATGCTTTAACCCGCGTAACCTATATGCTGGCTTTATTTTTAGACTTTGTCAACGATAAGCGCACAAAACAAAAGCATTACGTAATTTAACAGGTATTTAATTGGAGTCTGCAGACGAAGAAACCTCGAGGCGGATTTCTTCAGCAAACAAAGGAAATACAAAATACTCAATCTTATCAAAGTCCAAATGCTAACTTGAGCTGAAGTTTGCCAAGTTATATAAGTGCAACGGAAGTTGTTGTGCTCTCCACATTAAATTCTAAAAATGTATGTATATAAATATAGTTTGATAACCTCTTGAGCTCAAGATGCTGTCAATGTTATATGAATTTGATTTTTTATTTATTATATAGGTTATCGTTGTTGTTATTTTGCATCTACCTCTATATATTGTATACATAAATAGCTAACAAGGAAACAATTTGTTGAAATTACAACCAGAAATGCATGTTTGCCTGCGCGTCGTACAGATAACAGAGGTAATGAGCTTGGGGGAGATCCCAAGGCTGAATCGTTGAATTAATTATAATTATCAGGCACTTGAAAGATGAGTTCGAGTTCTATAAACAACAACAAATTCATATCAAAATTTGATGAACCGTATCAGGTTTATAAATTATAAGCCAAGCAAAACTTGGCAGACAAAAGAAATTACTCATACGACGTGTGAATCGTGGTCAAACAAATTCACATACGTATGTCTCTCTGTGGGGCACGCTTATTGGGTGAGAAAAACGTGGCCGGACAATGTTGCGAAATAGCCAAACGAACCATATTAATAATAAACAAATAAATGCGCTAATTATAAAATGAATCAAACTTGTTAATTCTGGCATAAGAGACGCTTCGAAGGCTGGTCGACTTCTCCTTAAAACTCCGAATCAATTCGTTATAAAAACCAACTCCAATTAGATCAGAGCTTCATTATGCAATGTGCTAATTGGCATATCAATTTGTGGTTGGCTAAAGGAAAATTGTTTGCTGAGGTTTGTATGTTATTCAATTATGTATATGGGTTGTTATGCTACGTTGAGCAACATACTCGCATGTGGTTGTTGTTAGTGCTTGTTGTAATGAGAGCTTGACGAAGCCACAATTTCAGGTGATTGAGAAGCCTTCAAAGTGTCTCCAAGAGATTGGATGACAAAGACTTGAGATAAATTTCAATACATAAAAGTCTTTACAACTTTTTTATATAGGCCATTAAACTTGTGCAGGCGGAAAGAGACTTCCGCTTTATAAGATATATAAACTCAATATATTTCCTTGGTTTCAGTTTTGAATATTAATGAAAAATATATACAAAATGGTTTAACCTAGATCTAGATCTTTCATCACAATTGTATAATAAATACAAAAGTTATTCAATTCTTTGTATACGCTTTAACGTCATTATATATGGATGTTAAGATATTAAGCAGTCTAGCAATCTATTCTTATGTAAACTAGATTTGTTATGCTTGCCGGAACAAATCTCGCTTAAGCAGGCCATCCACAGTCGAATTTGTTGGACGAACTGTTCGTCGAACAAGAATTACATTTGCCCACTAACTATTTCAAACATTGATTGCGAACATCATTTGTTGAAAATTTTCACAGAGTAAACATGTCATCTGAGAACGATACAGTCATTGCCTTGATGGCCATTTATATTTATTCAAAGAAAAAAAAGAAAAGGGATCAAGCTCAAAAAAGGCAGCACAGTATGTGGATGAAGGAGTGGTACAAAAAATGTAGCTCATGGAAATACCAGATGTTTGGCTTATAAATATCATCCACTCCAGCGCCAGATCTTTCGCTCCTCTTTATTTTTTGAAGCTCGCGTCTGTATGATGCACGCAGGGAATTCACCTTTTTTTTAACAGCCTCAACGGTTGCCTCTTCATCGACTTCTTTGTATTTACTTAATAATAAGTCCCACGATTTGTTTCGCATATTCTTGTTTTTGTATGCTTCGCTTTTTGCTTGCCACAGTGCTGGCTCATTTTGCAGACAATGAATAAATTCTAGCAAAAATTGCTTCGACATTTTTGACATGTTTACGCTACGAAAACTTTTGACAAATGATGTTTGTGCCAACATTGCCATCCATTATCGAATTGTTGAATCGAACACACAAAAAATAGAAACAGTTCTATTTTTCTCGAACAAAACAAACAACACAAAATTTGGACACGAACACTACCACCAACGACGAATATTTCGTCGAATCGAACACGTTCGTCAAACAAATTCGACTGTGGATGGCCTGCTTTACTCTAATTACATTTCAAATACTTATATTAACTAGGCGAAAAGTAAACTAGTTCTCAACGGAACTAGTTCCCTAACATGGGGAGTATGAGAAGAACTCTTTTTTTGATTAGATGAAAATGCTTGAATTTCTATAATTTGATGAATTAAAAATTGTTGCCAATTTTGTAAACGTATGTTGCAATAAGAAAGTTACATAGTAAAGGTGTAAAATGAATTTTGTATGCTCGCTGTTGGATGAGCCAATGTGCTAAATGAACTAATGAATTAGTATGTCTGAAATCAAAGTTGTAATTTTAAACAATTTCAATTAGATAATATTGTGTGCCATTTACACTCACACATAGAAAGTGCTTGAAAAAAGTGCCAAGAAAATGTTACAATACTGTAAGAACAAACAGAACATGATGCTTAAAGTGTAACAGGAAAACTATCGAAATGAAAGAACGAGCGAGCCAAAGAGAAATTATGAAAGTAAAGAACAAAAATCAACAACAAATAAATTGACAATAAAACCAAATATAAAATTTACAAAAAGAATTCACATCATTTTCACATAAGTTCCAAAAGTGGTTTGATCTTTTCAGATACATATAGTATGTGCTTTAACAACACGGTTTAGTTTAGTTTAGTTAAGTTTAGGTGGAAGAATTCGTATTAAAAGGTTTTAAGTCCTAACCTCGCCGCCCAACAATTCCAAATCATGCGATGCGGCATGCGAAGCCGTTTTAATGATCTTGTAGGTCTTGGCGAAGGGCGCCTTTAGAAGCTGTCGTATAGAGATTTATCACATAATTCAGTTTTGGTTTCAGTTGTTTTTTTTTGGGTTTAGTTTAGTTTTGTTTTAAGCCGATTTTTTGTGTGTTTGTTATTTTCATTTGATGTAAAATCAATGCAAATTGTAACATAAAAGAGACACGACAAGAAACAGAAAGAAGAAAACGCGTGTACAATAAATGTAAAGAAAAGTATACAAGAGAGATGTTAAAAAGTTGTTTGCATATAAAATTCAATAATTTTCGAGGCATTATCTAAAATAAATAGTTCTTTATATTATTATTAAACTCATACTTATTTTTTTTGGTTGAAAATTTTGAGAGCTTTTTCTTTGACATTTTAAATACTTAGTAGAAAAATTCGAGAGAAAAACTCAGCGCATATAAAAGAGCAATAGGTTAAAAATTATATAGTATATGAAAAGAGACGGAGAAACGCGATTGCAATACAAGGAAATGGATATAAATAGAGCTCACCTCCCAGGATTCGCGGGTGAGATCGCCAATTTCTTCGCCATCCTGGCTGTCGCCATAGCCGGCGGTTTTGATGGTGCCGCTCTTTGTCCATTCGGTATCCTCTTGGATTAGTTCAAAGCCGCGCGCCTTGATTTGCTCTTCGTCCAGTTCACCGTACAGGTGTTTCACCCAGGTGTTTATGAAGCGATAGAGCTCGTCAACGCTAAGGGATTACAATTGATTGATTGGTCAACAAGTCAGTCATGAGTTGGTTGATATTGTTAACTCACCGATTCTTAGGCACACTGAACCAATATTCGGCGCGCAGCTTGTTCTTGCCATAGGACATGACTGTGGTGCCCTGTGGAATGGCCTTGCCAATGGGTTTGCCCATGCGCAGGCGGAAATACAAAGGTGGGTCGGAGCAGGCTCGTGCTGGACGTGGTATAAGCTCTGTAAGCAACAACATTTAATTACTTGTAATACTATAAGATGATTATAAGTATATAAAACACTTACTGTCCACACTGATAAACAATTCCGGCTTGTCATCCATTGAGACCATGGAGCGATAGTCCAGCTTGGGCGGCTGTGGCTTCGGCTCCTTCAGCTTTGTGCTGTACGCCGTGCCCTCTGACGAATGTGGACGTATAAAGGTGCCAATTGACGAACGCCTGCGAAATCAATCCGGATCAAAAGATTAGTATGAACAATCTTAAAAGATTCCCAAATAGATGATTAATCAATCAAGTCACACAATTGACAAACTAGTGCGAGAATATGAATTAAAAAAAAAAAGAAGAAAATAACTATCCGACTTGATGATGTTTTAGATAATTAAAAGAAAAGATTAGCTTGTGAATTAAAGTGATAATTGAAGCAATAGATGATGACATTCGTTGGATGAGTTACACAATAATCTACAACATTAAGAACACAGCAAGAGCAACACATATGAACACATCGATCCGCAATCAGATCCAATCAGATCTAATCCGTCCTTACCCATAGGTCATATGACCCTCGGAATGTGTCGAGTGTGGTGTCAATGGCGGCACTGGCGACCCACCAGATTCTTCGGACGGTGTTTTCGAAAATAGATTACCGCCCAGCTCTGATACCAGAGTGATGGGCGAGCTAAATCATTTGATTTCAATCAACCGATATATGCATATATATAGATATAGATATAGAGAGTGTTGTGTATATGTATGCGTGTTTCAGTGTAACAATGTGTATGAACAAAGTGTGAAAAAGCATAAAGTTCAAATTATGTTTTGCAAAAGCAGCCGATCCGCATTAACCGAAGGTAAGCATTATTTATTTTTTGTTTGTTTTTTATCACAACGAAATAAAGAAATTTGTGTCACCAATTATATAGGAGTCATTATGTTATTTTCGAATGTATATCAACTGTAATTTCATATACGCACCTTGAGAATACTTTCGAAAATACGCTTTGATTGGAGTCACCCGTGTTGGGCGCCGAATCAGTGTCCGCCGATTTGTTCAAGCTGCCGCCAGAGACGGGCGGGCCACCGCCCTCGCCTGTGAGTCCCTCCACCCAGGTCAATGGATATGAGAGACGTTTAAGCATCTGCAGAGAAGGAAATTGGAATTTAGATGAGTATTTAGAATTAATATTGGTGATTTAATCGATCCCTAACCACGACAGACTGTCTAGTGAGAAATACATTTTACAAAATTAGATTAATTAATTAATTAGATTTTTCTATGTGTAAAATGTTCGCAACAAGCTTAAGATGTGGCCAAATTCACATTTGAAAACGAATATTTAGTTTTTGAAGCAAATGTTACATATGAAAACCACTGTGCTTGGTTTCAAGATAATGGTGCTCTATTCATTGGCAACAAAGTTCCCTTGATGGAATGACCGTCGCAGTCACCAGACCTAAATCCCATAGAACATCTTTGGGTCATCTTAAAAAGAAGGATTGGTAGAGGATTGTGGGAGAAAGTTAAATCCGAATGGTACTCCATTGATCAATTTTTGCCAAACTGGTGGACTACATGGATCGTCTGTGTGCCTAAGTCATTAAAAATCGTGGAGCCACTACCAAATATTCAATTTAAAAGTTAACTTATAAGCCTTTAAAGCTTAAAGCAACTATTTTTTTTGTTTGTTATAATTTTTTTTCAATAAAAGATGACCTTTTTTAATCTAATATGTCTTATTTATTCCATTTTCTACTTTTAAAATAAGCTTTTATTGTTTAAATATATTACCAGATTGCTTTATTTTAACTGCTGGGCTAATTTCATTGAAATTCTCAAGTGTAGACTGTTTTAGATATTTCCATTGGTACCTATGTACATTATTGTCTCGCTGTTTGGAATCGATATTGTGTACTTTTATTGTTTAACCTAGTTTCACTGACCTTGTTCTTCTTTTCGGCCTGCTTGTCACCGGCTGCCGCGGATGCAGCTGCCTGCGCCTGTTGCGCTGCCTCGTCGTCGACGCTGAAGCTGACGCTGGAGGTCTTCTTACGAGCACCGCCCGCATCGAGACTCTGGCCCAGAATCGTGCTGCGTGGCGGCGACTCGCTGAAGTGCGTCGGCACGATGGTCTTCGGTGGAACCCAGTCGGAGCTGAGCACAATGTCAGCGTCGCTGTAAACGGTTTTCTTTGGTATCGGCTGTATTGTGGGTATCGGTTCGCGTATATCGATGCCCGAATCGTAGCACGACTGCTTCGAGAGCTGCTCCAGATGCTCCAGATCAATGCCAGCTGGTGGCAACATGCCGGGCAACAGGCCAGCACCGCCAACAGCACCACCACCAGCTGCAGTAACAGGAGCAGTTGCAGTGGTTACAGTGGCAGCACCACTAACCGAACTGGCTGTCGAATGTGGATCCTGGACACGCGAGCCGCTGTCTATGGTTATGTTGGACTCGTTGTCTGCCTCGTCATCCGATGATCTTCGGGAATTAGACAAACAATAGCTAAGTATTTGGCGAGTGTGCGTTTCAATTAAATGTGTGTTTTGTTTTCGTTGTTGTTTGGGATGAGGTGTCATTTACAGGTTACAGGTTACAGTTTACAAGGAACATCGTGTTGTGTGTATACGTATGTGTGTGTGTTGTGTGTAGTTGTATAAATCATAACAAATCATAATTTGCAGTGTGGTTTTTTTTTTAAGAACGAACGTTGCAGTTTGATATATGAAAATAAAAACACAAAAAATGTCGAATAACAAATTATTAATAATGATTCTTCGTTTCAGCACTTGGAAGTGAGAATGCCAAAGAGAACAGAAAATAACAAAGGAGCAGGCAACATAAATTGGTTTAAGCACTAACCGATCTTTGCTCGGAATGGCCCAGTGATGATCCAAGAGGCTCTTGCGACGCTCCTCCAGCGTGCTGCGTGTATTTGACAGGCCGAGCGTTTTCTTATCATCGTCCTCATCGTGAGCGTCAGTCTTAGCGCTATCTTTGGCTTCCGTTGATGTATCCTAGAGTTAGTTAAAATCACAATTATTATGTTTTCTGATTAAATATTTCATTGATTGCCACGCACCTCGACACGTTCACGCTCAAAGGCCTTGGGGAAGGCATCGCCGTCGCGTCCAGTGCTGGAACAAAGCGACTCCTGATCATCGGTGATCTCCAGCGAGCCAATTTCCGCTGCAAATTTAAAGAGTTTGATTTGAGAACTTGTCCATTTTGTAATGTTTCAGAAGTTACCCTCCAAACGTTGCTTATTGGTGTCAATGTCTATCTGCTGCTCGCTCAACTCCTTGGAGTCCTCCTCAACTAATACTGGTTTGGGATAATAGATCTCTGGCTTCTCAGCGTCAGCGCTGCTGCTGGCCGCCACACTCGGTCCAGCGCCGCCTGCCACACGCATGTGGGCAATGTCATGGAAAATGGCTGCGTTTACAACCAAATCCATGGGGGCAATTACGCCATAGCTTTCGGGTCCATGCTCAATGACCAGCGGATCACTGACATTCGGATCGAACATGACGGCATTGCGTGTGACCAAAAGAACGCCACCGACAACGCCTTGGCCATCGGTAATGTGTCGTACATTGATCTTGAGAAAACGTTGTGTAATCACCGGATCATCGCTCCTGTCCGCATTCTCCTCGGCCTGGCTGTTGTCCACCACCCGCTCAATGTGTCCTGGCTTGGGGGAACCGGGACGCAGGCCCTCAAGTATATCTGTAAAATAAAGAACTTGGCGTAAATACATTTTAAGGTGAGTTGCTGCTAAACACAGAAGCAATTGTCTTTCTGCTGCGCTGTGAGTTTTATCAGACTGATAAGATAAGTAGTGGGCTGAACTGGGTAGAAGTCAACGGGGGCCACAAATTGATTTATGTGATATTTAGTTTAAAATTAAATCTCTCTAAATGCGCGCCATGTGACACTATAAACTTGATGAAGTGCGCTGCAAATTTGCAACTCGTGGCTGCTTTTTTTCGCTTTCAACGTGGTTACTCCCGTAAGCAGTTGAGATACAGCTTGGGCAACAGACAAGGCCAGAAGTTGACAGCAGTCGTAGTAATTAGCACATCGATATATCAAATAACCAAATATTCAAATATTATTATCAATCGTGTTTTTGACCTCCGTTTCGCCAAAAGACGGCCGTGTGCATGCTGAGGCTGGCGTTTGCTCTGGACGTCTCTGCAATTTACGACACTTCTTGCACTTCAATTTCAATAATGTGCGATGTGGCCAATAAACGAAAATAGTTCTTATTATCTCTTGTTTATGCCACACACAAAAACAAATAAAATAGCGCAACTGTCACGAACAATTTGTGCAAAACTAGGGCTGCACCGCTACAGCAGCTGTTGGAACAGGGCTGCACACGCACTTGCACACAGCTGTTATCAGACAGTGAGTGCTGAACAGCGATGTTAAACAGCGTTGCCAACTACGATGCAAAAGTTGGCGCGCTAAATTTGAAATGAAAAACGTGAAATTTTCAAAAATTGATTTAAAAAAATTGTGAAACAATTTAAAAAAAAAAAAAATGCAAAATTAGGTAAAATAATTAAGTTTATTTTAAAGTTGGTTTGGTGGCAAAATTGAGAAAAACCCAAAAAAAAAATTGAGAAATAACAGGAAATTTGAGAAACAACAAATATCAATAATTCGAGAAAAATTCAACAAATCTCTGACACAAATTTCAAAGCTCTAGCTCAAAAAACAAAAAAGTTGACTTTTTCGGCCGAAAAAATTGTTCTCAAAAATTTCAGAAAAGTTTATTTACGTTTTGCCCAGCTGGACCAGGCGCGCAGAAGAACGCTTAACATAGCAAGTAGATGGACGCAGAAAACGTGTGCGTTTAGCGAGAGCGAGAGAGCGCGCTTTGCAGCACACTGGAGTGACTGGTGCGGCTATCTTGGTGTATGATGGCCGCCTTACCAGCTGGTAAACAAACAGCTGTTTGTTTTCTGACAATGAGAGGAGAGAGAGAGGACAAATTTATTCAATTCCGTTTTAGTTCTTCTTCTCAACAAACAAACAACACACAACATACAAAAACCTTATTCTGAGTTGATGAAAAAATCAGCCAATTCGAAAAAATAAGTGCCATTGCGCCAACAGTACAAAATAGAGCCAGTTTTGGCGCAAAAACACCAATTTTGGCACCGTGGCTACGCCTACGCCGGCTTTTTCTTTTAATATTGTGTATTTTTAAAGTCGCTAGAATGATTGAAGCAGGCCATCCACAGTCGAATTTGTTGGACGAACTGTTCGTCGAACAAGAATTACATTTGCCCACTAACTATTTCAAACATTGATTGCGAACATCATTTGTTGAAAATTTTCACAGAGTAAACATGTCATCTGAGAACGATACAGTCATTGCCTTGATGGCCATTTATATTTATTCAAAGAAAAAAAAGAAAAGGGATCAAGCTCAAAAAAGGCAGCACAGTATGTGGATGAAGGAGTGGTACAAAAAATTTAGCTCATGGAAATACCAGATGTTTGGCTTATAAATATCATCCACTCCAGCGCCAGATCTTTCGCTCCTCTTTATTTTTTGAAGCTCGCGTCTGTATGATGCACGCAGGGAATTCACCTTTTTTTTAACAGCCTCAACGGTTGCCTCTTCATCGACTTCTTTGTATTTACTTAATAATAAGTCCCACGATTTGTTTCGCATATTCTTGTTTTTGTATGCTTCGCTTTTTGCTTGCCACAGTGCTGGCTCATTTTGCAGACAATGAATAAATTCTAGCAAAAATTGCTTCGACATTTTTGACATGTTTACGCTACGAAAACTTTTGACAAATGATGTTTGTGCCAACATTGCCATCCATTATCAAATTGTTGAATCGAACACACAAAAAATAGAAACAGTTCTATTTTTCTCGAACAAAACAAACAACACAAAATTTGGACACGAACACTACCACCAACGACGAATATTTCGTCGAATCGAACACGTTCGTCAAACAAATTCGACTGTGGATGGCCTGCTTGAGACACTGTCGGCGCACGATATTTGAAATGTTTAAAGGCCGTGCAAATAAAAATGTATAAGCAACAATTAATGAATTAATTAAAATGTAAAGAAGCGGGCGGTCTGCTTGCAAAATTAGCTTCAATATCATCGCACCAATTACACCATTTCCAGTAGCGTCGCTTACCTTTCTCCTGCTTGCTCTCATCGCTAGAGAATTTGCGCTCAATTGGACTCGACTTGCCGGATATACTGCCACCGCCGCCCCCGCCACCGCCTTCATTCGTGCCGGCTGAACTGGTGGAGGCGTCATCTTTGGCACTCTTATCGGGGACCAACAGCTGCTGACCCGGGTATATGAACGAGCTGTTTAGCCGATTCAAATGTGTTAGCTCCGATGGTGTGGTATCAAAACGTGCTGCCACCGAGGTCAATGTGTCGCGATTTCCCACGGTATAGGAAATGGTGGGTATGGTGGGCAATGAAGACTTTTGCTCTGCGAAAAAGAAAACGGTTTGCATGTTAATTATAACTTGACACATTCAACTGAAGTAATACGATTCCTATACGTAAATACATAAATACATGTGATTATTACTTTCAAGCTTAGGCAACTGATCGAACACAATAAATTCTTTATCGTCCGGTCGTAGAGGGGAATATATGACACCCGTTTCCAATGCATCCTTCGCCACTTGCCCAAATTGACGGCACAAAAAGATGACAACAAATTCATTGCTGCTGGTCATTGTCGGTGTTAATGGCATCACATTTCTGCGCCAATAAATTTCAACAAATTCTAGCATCTTTATACAGTTTTTAGTTTTTTAACTGGCGTACGACACTCAAATAACAATTGTAATCTCTGCACAGCAAATGAATTAAAGCACTCTAAGCTTTTATCGTACGTCCTTTTCGTCTTCTCTTTTGCTACTAAAATTCTGATTTGTAGCAGCAACAGCAACAGCCACCACAACAACAACAATAACATTGTCGCTGACAGCGAGCAAAAAGACGCTGCTGCAGTCAAAAATCTGCCGAGTCCGCTGTTTTCCGCATCAAAAACCAACTAACGGAATAAAAACAAATGCAACGCTGTCCACGCCAAACTAATGAAAAACTTAATTGATAGCGTTTTTGTTTTAAATTTGATAAGAGCGTTACTGCTTATCAATATGTGTTGAATTTCAGCATAGCTCTGACTCAGTAATTGATGCATAGATAACGTTCATTTTTCATGTCGATTCACATAATTAAGCCTTTATTAATGATATGAACATTTTAAATTGTTTGGGTATTTACCGCCAAATGTTATTTAATTTCTAACAACCCTTGATAACAGCTCTGCGCGCTGTTAGTTAACAGCAAAATATTCTACAATGCGCAGCCAACTTAATGTGAGCTTAGCTTTGCGCGCAAAATCATAGGTGGCGCTGGTGTGCGAGAATCGGGCGCGCTTTTTTCAAATTAAGTAAGTTGAAAAATATGTATACTCACTTGACAATTTGTCGACACTCTCAAAGCGGCCCTCAACTTTCGAACGCAATGAATCCAAATCAAAAGGCGCCGCAAGGCCATGATCCACACTACGCGATTTGCTCCTGTAAAACAGATTAATTAAAACAAGAAAAAAAGAAGAAAAGAGAAGAGAAGAAAACACGTGACAAAGCACGAAACGGTTGTTAAATTAATTGGGGCATATAAATCGATAGCAACTTGTTGCTGCGATCTTTATCACTTACAAATTTTCCAGCTCAAATTGTGGCCATAACTAGCTAATAACAATTTATTTATTTATGTATGTGTCGTGTTGTTTTTTATTTTCATTTTTGTTATGTTATTGTTAATGTTTATCTGGCAATCAACTGACCAAAAATGGTTAACGACGCATTTACAAATTCGCATTCTGATTGCTGTTGTTGTTGATTGTTTCTCAAATGTTTTTAGCCGACTCAACCTTTAAATGCTTTCGATTTTCAGTTTGTGATGTCACGAGTTTTTAGCTTGTCCTCAGAATTTAGTATGGAATTTTATAGAATTTTTCCAAGTAGGCCTTCGACTAACAGTCAGTCTAAGGAGGCTGTAGTTTATCTAAACTCAATCAACATATCTGAACATTTTTCTCTCCTCTCAGTGCGATTAACAACTTTTAATGGAGGAATATTCACGGGAGCCGTGTCCCTTTCGCATTGTGGAGGACTGTGGCGGGGCCTTTGCCATGGGATTTGTGGGCGGCGCCATTTTCCAGGCCATCAAGGGATTTCGCAATGCACCGTGTGGCATGCAACGTCGCCTGGCCGGTGGCATGGCCGCGGTGCGTGCACGTTCCGCATTGGTCGGCGGCAGCTTTGCCATCTGGGGCGGCACCTTCAGTGCCATCGATTGCACCCTGGTCTACAGTCGCGGCAAGGAGGATCCCTGGAATTCTATAATTAGCGGTGCGGCAACTGGAGGCGTGCTTGCCGCACGCGGTGGTAAGCCCTAGTGTGACAAGGACTCTAGAATTAATCATTTAATTACATTCCGGGGTCAATTCTCAGGTCTCTCTGCCATGCTGAGCAGCGCTTTGGTTGGGGGCGTCCTTTTGGCTCTCATCGAGGCCGCGGGCATTGCCGTCTCGCACTATACGGCCGATAACTATCGCCAGATATCCGTTGTGGAACGCATGCAGCTTTACAATGAGCGCCAGCGTCAGCAACAACAACAGCAGCAGCAGATCGCCAGCTTCTACACGGAGCCAAATGAGGCAAGTCTCCGACTGTGCTATAGTCTATTGTATTCAATGCGAATTAAGTATACCCTTGCAGAGGGTATTTTGATTTTGTGGCACGTTTTGTTACGCATTATTCGAGGCGTAACACACAACGTATAAAGTATATACAGTCGAACTTCCCTAACTCGAATCACCATTATTCAAAGAAACATTTCGAAATATGGAGACTATGACTTTGAGTTTATTAAGTTTGTTGCCACTTGTCTTAGTTTAAGAAAGAGAAAATTTGAGTTATCAAAGTTCGTCTATATATTCTTGTTAGGCATGAATTTGTATTTCTCTGTTCGCCTGTATCTAATCAAACGCATCTCTCACTTTTAAGGCACTTTTAATTATATTTTGGAAATGTATAGATCGGATAGCTATATCATGTATAAGCTATCGTAGCAAAGATCGGTCAAAATTCAATTTTTAATTTGAAAAATTTTGTTTTTTTTTTTAAATAACTCAAAAATTCCAACCGAATATGAATACGGCGTTTCTTTATTCACCAAATTTGATTTAAATCAGTTTACAATATCATATTATCTTTAACACCAAATTGGTTAAAATGTGTACACTACTATGTCAAATAACTTCCATAGACGCAGTGAAAAATCAATCTTTTGTAGGAAAGATAAGAGATTACTATACAATTTTTCTGTTTTTTTTTGTTTGGAAAATTAAGTGGAACTAATCTCACAGAGTGTCATTCCTGACCACTTTATCAAAGAAATTGGTCTATAAAATATTTAATATTTGACTCTGCAAGGGTATAAAATATTCGGCGTGCCGAACACTTTCTTTTCTTTTCTGTTAAATTTAATGAAATGCATTTGATATTTTGTTTATTTGCAGGGCAACTCGTTGCCGGCTTAGAAACCTGTCGCGTCATCGATTGACAACAAACATCGAATACAAATGTTGAAAATCACTTATTTCATTCTTTTAAAATTATTTTATTTATTTATATACATTTTTTTTTGTTGGTTTTTGGATATGCCGATGCCTCGAAATTGAATAGAGACACACTATCTCTGGCATTTTGAGATTCATTAATATTCATTTGCCGTGCATTTCAAGTTTTTCTTCCCATTTTTTTGTTGTTATTTTATTATTATTTTAGAATATTCTGAACAATTTTTATATGCCGCTGGAACGCGTATGTTTCGGAATTTTTGATGGCATTTGATGACGACGTTGATATCATGCTTCCTAGCGCCAAGTTTGTAGCCACACACAACCACACACAACCACACGCGCCTTTTATAGCTTGGCATGTGGCGCACATTTTACTACCGCCTTTGATTTATAATCTTCCTAATTTCAATATCGAACTTAAGTTTTATCGTTTAATAATTGAGCAAGTCTTATTCTAATTCTATTCGTTTTAAAAGCAATATACTTTTTTCTATTTCACTCTTGTGTGCAACAACTGTTTATGTCTTCTTCAGATATGTATGAGATACATTTCAACGAATATGTTTCCTTTTTGTGGCATTTTGATTGACAAAATTAATTTCCGTTGTCATTCGTTTGGTGGGTGGAAAAGTGAAGAAATCTCTCGACGTTTCGTGTAAGAAATTGAATAACTGATTGACAGCTTATTTGGTATCATATTTCTGTATTAGTTTATATTATATAACCTTAACAAACTGTTTTTTATGCCTCAATACAACTCGTTTTGCCGTTGCTGTTAAGGCGAAAAGTTATAGTTTAAAATAATGATGAGAAATAACCGAATTAAGCAATTTTTTTTAAATTTAAGACTAAAGGATAACGAAGTTTAAGACTCTGAAGAATTTAAAGATTCTTAAGTAACACAAACGGTATGAAATTTTCTGTTCTTTTTTTTATAAATCTTACTAGTTTATTAAATTAATAAATGCAATTGAAATATATTCGAAATATTTCAGAAAATAAATACATATCATAAAAGATTTAAATGACTTTTTCTATGTGAATAAGACAATCTTCAATGTGAATTTACTATTAAATCCTCTGCTTCGCTATATGCAAAACAACATACAATAAAGAGCTTTCGTTTATTGGTATAAATTATTTAAATTTATTTATTATTTGCGCGTGTCTTAGCGACTGCAATGGCAATTAGCGAGACCAACTGCGATAACCCTAATTGAATATCAATGATAAAAAAAATTATACAAACAACGATATGAAATGAAATTATTTATTCAATTCTAGTATTTATGCATTGAAGCAGCTGACAGAGACAGAGAAAGAGCAAAAGAGAAAGAGAGGGAGAGACAGCCGCCTCATAGTCTGCAGATAAAAGAGTAAATAATTATTTAGCTCATATTGTTTTGTATCATTTATCAGAATTTCCATGTAATTTTGCCATTGAGTTACGCCTTTGCCTTTTGTCATTTAAAAGTTCATTTGTTTATTTATTCGTTTTAATTAATTGCGCAGCTGAAAAATTGCACAAATCAAACAAAGTTCGTCGCCTAGGCCTATTTAATCGAAATTCTACCTGGACGACTGAACCTTAAACCAATAACAATAAACAAAATAATAATAACAACAATAACAACAACGAGAGCAACAATTGTTAAACTGGACTGGACCCAGAAAAACAACTGTGTTTGATTTGTTAGTTGCGACATTTGACGAAGGCGACACAAATTATTTAATTTTATTTTATTTTGTTTTTTTTACCTATTTCATTTATTAAGTTCACAATGTTCGCTGGAATTTAATTTGCTCAGTTGTTTTGTGCGGAAAAAATATCATCTCATTTTGTTTTATTTTTCTTGAAATTTATTTAGAGTAGAGTAAATATAAATAATTATATCGCACATGTGTACATGTGCAAGCATCTACAAGTAAGACAATTATTGTTTTATCTCTTTTTATTTTGAGGGTCTTATTTATTTTGCACATTCCTTTGCACACGATTTGAAGGCAGCGGCAATTGGGGAATGCCACTGTTCGAAATGAGAATTAATTTGAGAAAAGTTGAAGAAGTTTGAAAATGTCTCAATTTTTTTATAAAAAATAAATTATTAAAGGTATTATCACTTTTTCTAATGGGAGGTACTTTTTAATTATATTTAATATTTTCTGTATAAATTTCTATACACATATATTGTATTGTTATGCTTTTAAAAATCCTCTTTTATCATATTTTTTAAAGTACGTTGGTAGAGAAGAATGTCTCTCTTCAAAATGACAAAAATATAGAAAGGAAATGCAGAAATCTAAAAAGTTACACCTATAATAACTGTTCTACTTTAGCCAGAATTTAATGTCATTTTTGAATTACCATCTAAGTCATCAGCTTGTTGTCAGAGGCTCATTTAAATTTAAATTCATTCAGTTTTAGAGAAACCTGATAAACATAGAAATTAACTCTTTTCTTTTAGAGTTCTTTTGAAATTTAAGTCTACTAATACGATTTTTACCGCTACTGACACAACTTATGTGTATTAGCTAGACCTCAATTCAACTCGTTATCTAATTCTTATAAGTTGGAGTATTTCAAACCGATACTCTATTGTCAATTAACTGTAGTCATTCACCCGAGATCAATTGTTAGATTAACAAACAACTAAACGAATTGTAGATATGTCTATAAATGATGTAACTATCTGAATTTCAAGTACCTGGAAAAGTAGAATGAACTGCGAAGCAGCAATAAAATCGAGGAAAATATTACGAGTACAATTCATTATTTATACTTTATCGACTACTGATACTCTTACTCATACCCTGACACTAACAGGCATTTGAAATTCACTTCTTATCAACGCGTTGCATTAATGTTTACTTTAGATATTTTGACCCTGGTCGGCGGAGTGACAACAACAAATGCCAATAAACAACAACAAGGTGTTAAGCCTCTTGGCTTTGGTAATGACAAGTGGCAAGAAGGTAAACTGAAAATGGAAGGTTGGATGCAGTTTCTTGGCTTACTGACACCATTCAACCAGCGGCATCGTCACAGCCAACAGACAGCTGACAAATGTCAACAACAACACAACACAACACAAACAACGGTGTTCTTTGTGCTCTTCATCTAAGTATTGTTGTTATTTTGATTATTGGTAGACTTACATAAGTAATTTGTCAAGTTGTTTGAATTATTTCTAATGAATCATATGCTCAAAGTGCGTATCGAAGAGTGAAAAACTGATTAGTTCCATTGAATTTCGTTTTTAATATGTGCAGTCAAAGAGTACTCAACTAGAAGATACCCTGCACTGTATCAGTAATGAATCATATTTACTTTTTAAAAAACTGATAAGTGTCCAGACTGACGTATTGAAGAGTGACAAACTTAAATTCGTCAAATTCGATTCGCTGTTGGATGTACATGACTAGAAGATACCCTGTACTTAATTAATAATAAAGTTATAAAGTGAATGCTGTCTAAATTGCAACATTAAGATGCATATTGTGCATGTCTAGAAGATACCCTGGAATTCATCATTCGAAGTTTATATAAACAAACATTATTTCAATTGAGTTTAATTTTAAATAACTATTTTACAAGCTGCAGTGTTTGACTAAGGAATACCCTGCAATTTATAGTTATCTTTCAATATTCTGTACCCTTTGTATTAATAAATCGAGTACGTCTTTCTGAATTTTTTGACTAGAAGCTACCCCTGTTCTGTACCCATTACACCCAATTTTGTGAGTACAGGGTATGAAGAAACCAAGTACTATAATTTTAAACTTTAAGCGAATGCCAAAAGTCGCAACAGCCTTCAAATGATGACTAATTGTTACTACCATAAATATGAGCACTCGTAAATTGTCTTTTTTGTCTGGTCTGGTCGGGTCTGAGGTAGTCTGATGTGGTGTGGTTTCGGGTCGGATGTGTTTGGGTCTGTGGTGTTGTGGTCTGAAGATCATTGACAAGTTGGGTCTTTGAACCTGATGCTTATTGTGGTCTTTAGCTCTAAACAATCTCACGTTTTGGAGTTCATGAAATCGCAGTGTGTATAAAAACTGTCTTTATGTTTATGCAAAGGGAAATGGTAAAAAGACTGAGATTGATATCGAATGACGCACTCAATGATAAGCAAATATATCAACAAACGTTATACAGTGCCTTCCACATTATTTCAAGTTCTTTCACACATTAATCTAATCTTTTGCTAATCTGCGCAGTTTGGTCTTTTATTTTCTGTTTTCTTTTCTTCCTGAACATTCATTTTATATTTTTTCTTGAAATATTCCTTTTTGGTTGTATTTTGTACTCACCGTCATCTAATCATTTTAATATCAGTCGTTTATTTAGTGCTTATTGTTGTTAACAGTTTTGTGGCTCTTATAAATTATCAATTTCGTTAATAAGACGACAGCACACATTAAGATTATCTGGGATTCTATAATAAATAATCATAAACAAACTCAATTTTTGTTACGAATATTTATATAACTTGAGTGCGCTCTTTATAAATTAAAATTTGTTGGTCGTTTTAATTATTTATGCACTTTTGTTTAGTAATCATTATTTGGTATTTATTTATTTATAATTTGTTATTTTTAGGCTTAGTTATGGGCACAATTGGCTGCAAAAAATGTTTATGTTCAATATTCATATATTATGTAAATAAGATTGAATTGTTATGCAAATTTATGTGCTGACATGCTTTCAATATTTAAACTATTACATCTACAGCATGCAGAGAGAGAGAAACATGCTAATATCATAGTTGTATGCAGATGCAACATGCAAAAGGCATTTTAGCTACATTTGATCATATTACAAAAATTCAAATGAATTTCGCTACATTTTATGTACAAACAAATTGTAGGATGTGTATGGGATGTGATTGGGAAATATGCATAGTTTATTAACTGCATTTGGGTTAGTTATACTTGTGATCTAGTTAGTTTTTAATTTTTTCGTCACTTACCTGCGCACGGGTATCGCCAAATTGTCAACGCTGCGTGACAAACTGGAAACATCTTGACTAGCCCTACGTGACCTGGCACGTTATAAATTATAAGGAGCAAACGATATTGTGCCAAAAAGTAAACGAGAAAATCATAAAAATAAATACAAAATGGCAACAACGAAATAATAAATTCAACAACAAATATGAATATTTAATACTAGAATATGAATTTCGTACTTAGAATATGCATGGGGCAGAAAGAAACTCGTTTCAGAATAGTTTAACAAACGCCAATTTCAAAATGCACACGTAACTTACTTACGTCCGACCTTCGATAACCCCTTCTGTGCCCTTAACTATATAGAACTATAGATCATCATTTGATTTACAAGTATTAGCTGATTCCCCAATGTGCTTGACCATGTCAAAAAAGCACGTGGCGACAATGAAAGTCCCCACATTACTTTCAGCTTACAGCTAATATATAAGTGTCACGTTCTAACTGTTGCAAGTAAGCGATTGTAAAAGTTTTAAAAAGTACAATACATTCAGGGGTGCCACAGAAATCGCTTTCGCTTCAATTTCACTTAAATTTGTATGAAATTTGTTTAAAATTTGTATGAAATTTGAGTGAAAGTCAAGCGAAAGCGATTTCTGTGGCACCCCTGATTATGTATTTTGAAAATACATTCGCTTCAAGAGTGCATAGAGCAGTTTAATAATATACTAGATATCTAAAAATATCCAAACATAACTTAAATCTAAATTCGATTACTACAGCTCTTGTTATCGTTTAAGGGGGTCTTCTCATTCAAAACCCGTTTTTTGGACCCTTTTTAAAAAATTCTTATTTGAAAACGCAAAGAATAATTGAAAACTTTTTTTATTTATTGTATTACAAAAGGTTCAAAGTAAATAAAAAAATTTTTTTTGCCTTGATACGAGGGCTGTTCAAAAAGTAATGAGACTTCAAAGTTGGTGGTGAAAAAAAAGGTGTCGTCACGGCGGCCACGATTCCGGGTCTCCGGAGCGTCCGAAATTAAAAAAAAAAACGGGGTTATAATCAGTATAGATGTAATTCTCGGGTGAACCTCAAGCTTAATTTTGTGATTTTTTTTGACAAAATGGCGGCCATTCAAAAAAAAATTTCAATTTCGGGCTTTTTTTTTGTAGTTTAGTGTAAAAAAAAAATAGTAAAAAATTTTTTAAAATTATGGTCGAGGTTCACCCGAGAATGGTGACAATTCTGCGTCGATTCCACTTTGTTTCATGAAAATCGGTTCAGTTGAACTGGAGATATCATGGCCGCCAGTTCGAAAAACGTGGTTTCGAGATAAACGCGTTTAAAGTTTTGACTTCACTTGCATTAACATTAACATTGCTGGATAAAAATGGCCATATCTCCTTAAGTATTTCGAATTTCTAAAAATACTTTTAGGGGCATATTCACAACTACCCAAGCTATAAATAAATGCAAAAAAAAAAAAAAGTCGAAAAAAAAGTTGATCAATGAGAAGACCCCTTAAACTTTAAAGTATTTTCAGGAATGCTTTTAAAAAATTGTAATCTTTTTCAAATCAATCTTTATCTCTACACTTAGGATTATGTATTTTGAGAACTTAATTAGATAAGCTTACGATTTGTTATCGATAATGTTCAAGTGTTCAGCTCCACTTTTATAGTCTTATCTTGGCTAATTTTTAGATTAGCCAAATCAGACGAATTCAGTCTCAAGAAGCGAGATTCTCATCTCCAAATTTGCTAGAACTGTCGATCATCGTTAAAAACATTATAGTAATCGATTTTTTTGTTGTGTTCTAAATAGTAGTTGTTTATTTCCGTATATTAAGATACGCCCACACATAAAACCTGATCCAATCGAAATAAGTCATATCTTTATAGCGGCCAATAAGACGAAAATTATACTCAAATGATATAATGTTCTGGGAATAATCAAAATCTCTCGAACTGCCCACACACAATAATTGCAGTCAGTCAGCTCAATAAATATGGTTATATTGTATTCAAAATAATAATGGGCACACTCATAAATATAAAAGCCTACCATTGATTAACACATTTTTACAATCAATTGGCAGGCAGCTATTTTTACCCAGTATCACTTCAATACGGTTAAATATCAATTAACAAGTTTGGGGGACTTTTTCGAAAGAGATATTTATGGCACTTAACACACTCTTTAATCAATAAAACTCATCTTTTGTTCTTGTTCAGTGAGCCACAAGACAAAGAGAGAAAGAGCGAAAGAGAGAGAGAGATAGTGGCTGTAAGCTGTGTGAACGTTAAACAAAAACGAGTACGGAGCGAGTTATTCCGGCAAATGTGCTGCGTACGTGCCTTAAAGCATGCGTAGAGGCTTTGTGTAATGGCATTAATAAGATCTGGATTTGCCGGATGCTTAGCGATTGATAGCTTCCTTCTTAAGAACAGGTCTGACGCTTAAGACAGCTGTGAATTGCGGTGAGTCAGTCAGTCAGTCTGTGGAATACCTTGGGATCTTCTCACCGAGAGCAATTTCGCAATCTAACCGTGATTAATGTCAAGTATTCAAAGTGGAATCGAAACTTGCTCACTGCCTTTGCTTGAGTCTGTCTATTGTTGTGAAATAATCTATTGATTTTTACCTTGAATGTGTCAGTGACAAGTCTACTGGAAGAACACCTCATAAGTGGGAAGATTTGAGCAAATGTTTGCGACAAACTTGATATTTATATTATTGAATAAAACTATAAATAACTTAATTAGTTGTTGCTTTAATTATTTTGTAATTAATCTGCTTGAATTAACTAGTGTCTGAGCAGTAACAACTTGGAATAACTTACAATAAATGAATCATTAATAATTCATTATGTTCTGTTTATTTTTTAAATCTTACAATAAATATTATTTTGCGATCTCAATTTATTGCCAAAAGTTCCAAATACCCAGCTTGAAATATGTATTGATATTATATACATAAATTTACATAAATATAAAAGCTAGTTATTTTTTGATTCACTTATTACCAAAAGAATCTTACCAGTATTGCTGTGATGTGATCATGATGTTTTGCATTATTCAAGTTAATTACAGCGCACATTTGCTTGACAGTTAATATAAGCTAATATTTATTTCTTACTGTGCATACACTGCAACAAAAAATATATATTATCCTTTATTTTTGGTCAGGCCGAAGCTCAAATCAATTTCAAGACTGAAATTGATGCGTGTTTTGTTTAGACGTAACTTGACAAAAGCCGCTGATAAAATGCGAAAAGGGCCATCAATCATACGCACTGTCAGCCAGCTGGCGACAGATGAGCTGTAAAAGCACACATACATCCATACATATTACCAAATATTGTTAGCCGACAAATTCGGCTAACGCTGTGTTGACGTTTAATGACTCAATTTTGCTGTCATTGTTGTATTTGTCGGCAATATTGATTACGAAATTAATTAGCTTGTCAAATGTGCACGAAACGGGAAAAACGCCAATCAACAGAAAGAGGCAGCCTCACAATTCCAATTTCATTTCCAATCCCAGTCAAAGTCACGGGAGCAACAGTGGCAGCAGCTCTTATCAAGAGGCAACTGCAATGGAACTGGAACTGAAAATGTCACGTGCCCGTGCTGCAGTGATAAGAGCGAAATGATAACAGAGCAAAAAGCATAACACTGACACCATTCGCAGCAAAAGTAGAAGTAGAAGCAGCAGCAACTGCCAAATGTTGTTTAATTTCTTAAGAATTTTATTTTTATTTCTATATCTAAATTCCAGTTCCAAAGAGTTTCACGTTTTTTTTTTGCTTGATTCATTTATTTTTATCGTTTATCGTTTATAATTAAAAGTTTTTAATGCCGCATTGTTATCTTTCATTCGTTTGTTAGAGCCGCATTGTTTTTCTGGGTTTGTTTATATTTCCCCGATTACAAGAGCCAGTTGAAAGGGTTAATTGAATGGGCCCGTCGCAGTGTCACCTTTGAACGTGACGTTTGAGTTTCATTTACAGTTATGTGAATAATAATAATTAAAAATGAAAAACAATTGCGAACCATGTGATTCATATTCTAATGAAGGGCATCAATTCAAATCAATCTAAACTTGTTGATCAATATCTCAGCTGATATCAAGATACAAATTCCAATTTTAAGAAAAAAAACATTTTCTGATAATGAAAAAACGTTTCGGTAAAAGCACAAAGTAGATATCGAAAATCAAGAGAGAGCTTTTTTGGGAAGAAAGAGAGAGTGTGAGAGCTAAAGCTAGTTAACTTGCAGCTTTTATGTAAAATGAAGAAGTTGAAGGGCAAGTAAAAGTATAATATGGTAAAACGTTTAAGGATAGCGTAGAATGAAGAAATGAATCAGAAAATGAGTTAAATGCAGAAAGAGTTCACTGAAAAATTGCTTTTGAGAGAGAAAACTTTTCATAATAAGAACAGAGGGAGAAGATCCCAATTTAGAAATAAGATATCAGTATAAGTCTCTCTAATTCTCTCAAAATTTACTTCTATATTGTCTAAGAAAAGAAAATGAGAATAAAGGAATGCCAAGAATTTGAATTTGGCATTATTAATGATATTCCCTCACTTTCATGCCGTTTTATCCATCAGCTAATCTCACAAAACGTTTCACAATTTGCACAAAAATTCACAAGGTCAGATGAATGTTTTTTTTTTTTTGCTTTTTACTTTTTTTTTGTGTTTATCATAAATCAACTTGCACTTGAAAGTAATCTCCTGACAACAACAACAGTAACAACAAATTTGGGTTAAGGCTAAAATTTCAGCTTTGCCGCAATTTTGTTTTCTTTTATTGTTTTTTTTTATTTTTTTTTAGCTTTTTGTTTACAAAGAAAGCAAATACGCTACCGTTATCTCACTTTGTTTTTGGCAATAGGAAGTTATTAAAGCCTTTAGTAAATGTATATGGTGTTTAAAATGGAAATTCCTGTGTCATGCACAGATGACGACCGAAATGCCGGCTAAAAATATAAATAAAATTTGTTAACGAGATAAATTATTGAGCTTTTTTAATGCCAATTAATTACATTATATTCTGTAATTGGTTTTTGTAATGATTTCTTTCCGAATCGTTAATTTTAATGTGTCGGCCCGCCTGTCGCCAGTAATTTTCATATAACATTTTTTTTTATACTCGCCGCCAAGTAAATGAAAACATCAACGAACCGGTTGAAAAGAGAAGGTGGAATGAACAATAACAAATTCGATGTGGGCCTAATTGAAATTTGCATAAAATCTAGTTTGGCTTTTGAGTTAAGCATTTAGCACTTGGCTTTTGATACTGTTTTTTTTTTAATGTTTGTGATGGGTGCGAAATTGTCAACTCGACTGATTAGTACTTGTTTGAAGTTATATTGAATATGTTCACAGGTGAACTCAAATTTTGGCCAGCTGGCTCGTAAGACGAGCCCCTAATTAAAATCGAATAAATCATATTTAATATTTACAAATATACTTTTGGCGAGGCCATTTTGATTTAAGACAAAATACTAAAGTATAATAGCTTCATGCATCGAACAATAATAAAATAATTAATTTACTTGAGGAAACTTTAATGTTTTATTAAAGAATGAAAATCTAACATTCAAAAATGTGCATTTATCGTAAACTGCTTTAATTTTTTATTGTTTAATTTAGCATTTAAAATTTCTAATGAAATATAAATATAAACAGAGAAAGAAGAAAACGAAAGGAGTTATTTATTATTTAAATGAATACTTGTTTTGTTTTCTACTTGTTGTTTTGTTTTATTTTGCGTCAGTTGTGATAAGCAATGCGTATCAGCGACTGCAAATAACAACAGAAAATGTAAACATCTTATATCTTCTGTATACGTATTTACAATTGTCTAATAGACTATTCTGGGAGTCAATTGTAAAGACTGATATAAATTTTTAAAATTAAATGTAATTTTAATTTCTCATTGCAATTTATTTGCACTTTATACGAAATAATATTAATTACATTTAAGCATATAAAGCTCACACTTTTTGTACTAAATATTTCAGTAATTTGTTTAACAATTTAATTATAAATTATTGCTGGCTGCACACACACAACACACACACACACACATATGGACACTGAGAGATCGCAGAGAATTCAGTTCGATGCTTTTGCACTTTGCATTTACATAAAATAACAATTTATCGACGAAAATTTATATTTCATTTAACGCAAATTTCTGTACACAGCTGCGTTTTAACTGCGGCACAAATGTCGCTACTCGTGTTCAGTGACAAACTGAGTAAAAAATATACTGGAAAACTGATTCCAATTTCTGAGAGTGAATGAGAGAAATGTCGGTCGGTCGCTGGCTCGTTATTGTGAATTGGATAGATGTGTTATCATTAAGTGCTCGCTGGATACACCCTCACAATTTACATACGAGTATCATATTATATATGTAGTGTATGTATGTACATTGTGCATATCTATTCCCACTATATAGTCTGTATGGCGAGTACTACATACATATATGAATTTATCAAATCAGCAGACAGTCGAGTGGACTTTGTGTATAGTAAGTAAGCACGTAATCATCGAGTGGACCAGGCAACAACTAACTGACCGACCAACCAAACGAACACTTTGCAGTGTTGCCAATCTATAACACAAAGTGAGAGGAAACGAGACACAATATATATATAAAAGTATAAAGTGAGTTGCCTATCTGTTCTAAATCTAATTATTCACATCTTATGCTATTTGTACTTCCAGCTTTAGTTATCTCTCTCTCTCTCTCCCTCTAGTCAGCTTATCACTTGCCAAATTTATTGTAATCCACCCGAAAATAAATGTCAACAAATGTGCCTATTTATTTAGGGTTAGGTGAGGTTAGTACTTTCTTTTCAATCTAAACTTGAATAATAATAATTTTATTGCTGTTGTAGTATTTTTAAACTCACTGAGAGTACTATTAACTCTTTACAATTATTCGACAAGCCATTTAACACGGATTATAAAATTTTAATTGTGCAATTATTATTAGAAAAATCAAATTATTTTTATTTATGAACAATAAAATACAGACATTATTATAATTAAGCAAATAAAACTGCGATTTTAACACATAACTCAGATTATCAATAAAATCTCTATTTCTGCATTGAATCATACATTTCATCATATCAATCAGTTGTTAACACGGATACTTCCTAGACAATTCACAGACATTAATGAATCTAAAATACAATAATATTTACACTTGTGCAATCTCAAGAGATGAAACTTTTACCCCCGTTTGCTAAAACGTTTATTTGAAAATAAAAATATTGCAAAGGCTTTTAATTGATTGAATATTGATTATCTTATGCATATTTAAAACAATTCTCTTCACTCCAAGCAGGCAATTAATTAGGCAAACAATCTGACGAATCAACAGTGATTGATTGTAAACATCTGATAACAAAAACATCTATTAATTGCGCCTACAGTAAAAAAGAAACTCGTTGAGCTGGATGCAACTAAGTATTATAAAATATTCATATAATCAGATAAAATACATATAAAATGAAAAATTATAATATTTAGCGTAAGCTTAAACTTATGGTAAATAAATAAAATTTGCATTTAACTTTATAAATTTATATCTCCTTTCCATTAAAAGATACAGTCTCGGGTCAGTTTCTCTAAACAATTCTAATATATTTGTTTTTGTTTTTATTTAAATCTCTTTTTTATGATTTTTTGAAAATTCCTAAAAATTTTTATTTAAACCACTTTTTCCTCCTTTTCATACAAAATTTTTCTGAGATCATCCCATACAAAAAATCATAAAAAATACTAGCAAAGAGTTTTAAAAAAAAAAATGTTTGCAGTCACTATTAGAATTGTTTAGAGAAACTTGTTTAAGACCGAGGAAAAAAGTTAAAACAGAAGACTGTTTAAAAAATTCAAAATTTTCAATAGGTTAAGGAATGTTTTGTATCATTCAAACGGGATTTAAATAACCTTTCCAAAATGTACATACAGTAAGTTCAAATGATGAGTAGATTTAACTTTAGTTTTGTCAAAATATTTAAGCCGATGACTGTTATTTTATTTAAAACTTGTAATCTGTAAACTGTGGTTCAAATTAGCTGAGAGATTTATATTTATAAGCTACTATTTTTTTTTTATAATTCTTCAATACAACAACAGGTTAAACAAAACACTAAACATTAAGAAATGTAACCCCCAAGACTAGGTATAAACATATAACTTAACTATATAATATATGGCCCAAATTATTTATATTGATTGGCCATAAAGAGATAAATTTTGACAGAATGCGTTGTGTTTGAGTCGACAGACTGTTTTAAGCCAAAAGCAGAAAGCCAATTCCATACAGCTCGAGTACTATACAAGTATTTATTATGAAACTCACGACAGGTAGGTCCATAAATTTGTACCGATTATAAACAATAATAAGAATACTTATAAGCAAGTGGCTATCGCAAATTTTGTCGCCTTGTGAAAACCTATTTATGTATGTATGTCCAATACAAAAATATATATATTTTTATATATACTCGTGTTGCGTGTGTTAAGTGTGCTGCTAATTTGATAACTACAAGTTGGTCATAAAACAAAATGTGAAATAAAAAACGACAATTGAGAATCGTGAATACGAGTACGAATTTCTAGTAAGTGCTACTAAACCAGCTAACTAACTAAAGTCTGCTGCACCTTCGTGTGCTTTGATTAAGACATTCTGAAGTGAACTGAGACAGCTTAACACGATATGCATAATGATACGGGCAATGTGCTCAAGTGCTTCCCATAATAGAAATGAGTCATGTGCGATTAGTTCTAGAAAAGCGAGAGGTGCACAAGTCGGTCAGGTAAGTCAGAAATTACCATCAAATGTGATGTAAACTGAAGAGGAAATGATACACATGTCTATCCCATTATTGAGTTATAGCCTCTTTCCATTAGACATGAGTTTTCACATATCGATTTACCTGCTATTTTTAACTTTATGTGAAAATAATATAGTTTTTAATTTGTAGTATCAGTTTCTCGGTCTGTAAACAAGTTTTGCTTTGATAAACAGATTATTGTCTTTAGTCGTGCTATTTATAATTATTAACATTCCTACAGAAATTTTACTCCATGCTTAAGCAATAAATATGGATTAATTTTTGAGCGCAGTTGGAAAGTGAGAATTTATCTTCTTAATTTACAGAAATAAACTAAAACAATGCCAAACAATGCTAAACAAATTGCCATAATTGTTATTTTGAATTCAAATTTAGGAAACTCAGCAAATTTAATTACATAAAAATGTTGAAGTTTCTTTCTTTATGCATTCATACACTAAGAAAAATTTGCCATCTTGAAGTTGGAAACGTCTATTCATAATATAAGAATGCACTAGAAATCAGTTCATGTTGGGATAAGTTCAAGATTTTAGGTACTTAAACTTATATGTTTTTAGATTGAAATGAACTTAGATATGAGAATGCTTATTAGTAGAAATAAGAACATTTAAGGTTTAATTGAATATTTTTGGATAAGCAAACTTTAATTTCAGATTGCTTGTACTTGAATACCTCCTGTTTAAGTACGGTTTTCTTTATTTTTTTACGAGTGTATTTACATCCCATCAGCATAGGTAAATTGACTTACAATTGCATTCGCAATCTTTCACATGAGTAAACACAGCCTTCTCTTTTTATTCTCCTTCCCTCAACCTCTACGTCTCCCTCATACCGGCCCCCTCAACATATTTTACAGTTTACACAAGTGTTAAGGCATTACCTTCAGTTCGTAGAGTTTGCTTTGTATTCATCGAGAAGTAAGTATGAGTACGAATACGAGTACTCGAATGTAGACTCACAAATACAGCCAAGTACGATAATTCTAACTGATGCCTACGTATGTTTGTGTATTTACGTATGTTAAATATTTGCGAAAATTGTTGTGGTATTCAAGTAACTACTGTATGGACATTAACTAACTTATAGAGTGTATACAGTCGGTCTTATAGACAGAGAAGGCGACTCTTATTGACACACTATGAGTATGACTGTTGACACTGGCGAATCGAATGCGAATGGAAATACGAATATCAATATGAATACCCATACGAGTGCGTGAATTGGTGAGAGCCCATGACGACAATTGAAACAGACACAGAAACAGAAATGGAAACCTAAACAGAACCAGAAACTAAAGTGTACACAAAACCAAGAGGCAAGAGATGATGCCAAGTCAAACTGTGCAAATATGTGGACAGAGGCACGTGAGATTGCTTTTTGGAGGCAGTGTTTTGACTGTGTGGCAACGCTTAATTAAGAACTTCAAGTGCGACCTGATTGATGGGAGGAATGCAAAACGTATCTCTTGTTTTCTTTGAGTCTAACGTTATTGAGGTGACAACTGAAATTCAAATTCAAACACTCGAATATTCATACTCCCTTATTTGTTAACTTACGATATCCAAAGAATTTATGTTTTGATTTTATTGACAGATTGATTATTCGAATTATTATATTATTATTTTGCAATTATTGTAACATATGAATTTTAGTTAAATAGTGAAATTTCAGTACTAAATGAATAATCCCATTGAAGTACTTAATTATGTAATTGTACTGTGGAACAAATTTAATAATAATATGTAATATTAATAAAAAAAAACCTCTTTACGAGGTAAAAGTCTAGTGACGAAAACATTTTCTTGCCCCAAAATTTCTGATATCCAATTTTGTGACGAATAATATTAAGTTTTACATATAAATTATTTTAAAAAAAATTTGGCCCGGTATATAATTCGACCTGATCGGACAGTCATAGCAAATTTTCCATTCTTCCTGTGTACTAGTATATATGCTTCGTGCTGCTTTCGTCACTAGCGCGGACTGCCGTCCGCAGTGATAATATTTAAATTTATTTGAATATATTTAAATGTATTTAATAAGCTCACTTTAATTCGGTAGTATAATATTCTAAAGATTTAAATTTATATTTGCCAAATTTCAGTTGATAATGTTAAGTTTCGAATAAATTGAGTAATATTTAAATATTTATCTGTTGAAAATCGGCTTAGGAAAGTACGACAGAATATAATTGTGTGTGGTCCGGTGGCTCAGTTGTTAGAGTCGCCGACCAATTACATAAATTAGAGCTTCCAGTTTGTAAAAACTGGGGTTCGATTCCCACACAATGCTAAGTTCAAAAATGAACAGCCATAAATGTAAAAATAAATCAGCTAATGTCATAAAAAGCCAAATAATTTAATGATTGTCCCTATAGGAACAGATTTTAAATCAAAAATAAAGAAAGAAAAAAAAATATATATATTAGTAATGCTTAAATATAAATTTTTGTAGATTCTATTGAGCAACTGAGCTTAAAAGAAACTGTTACTCATTTTCATTTATTACACTTTTAATTGAAGATGATTTTGGTTATTACCTAGAAAACGAAATACTAAAAATTACATAAATGGGATAATAATAATAAAAGTAATAAAAACTAAGCTCCCGTTTCGCAATCGCGTGCCATAAAAACGTGCTGCCTTCCTTAAAGATATGGAACAACGATAGAAGACGGTTAAATGTTGTTGTTGTTTGTTCTGTTTCGTTTGACTGTTGTTTACATTTCATTTAGCAATTAATTCGTTTTACAAGTTCAATTGACATTGAATTGTAAGTTGCGCAGTTGATTGCCCCAGGTTCTATCGTTTCTCTGTTTCTTCCCAAGACTTACATAAAGAAGGCCGACGACACTGAGAGTGAGACACAAAACAAAATTGCAGCAAATGGGCTTGATTAAAATATGTATGTACAAGTGTATGTGTGAGTATACCCTATATACCCTATACATACAATATCATGCATGAACTGTCTTCAATGACTGATTTGCATTGCAAAATTGTAAAATTGCCTTCTATCAATAGACAGTGGCTTTTGTCTACATTTGATCGATGCCTTGATTAGTTTGCACAAAGAAAAAGGCAATCCCTCGTTAAATTGAATGGTTTTTAATTCGTAGATGAAAATGTATTAAAGTCGGAGAAATTCTGATTACTGACGCTGCATAAAATAACAATAATAAGAAATAATCAGCGTCTGGTGTGCTGCCAATTAAAATCCACAATCACACAATCGCAATAACAAAAACAAAAACAAAGTGTGACAAGTACACAAAATTAAAAAAGAAACGATTAAAAAAGGAAAATGAAATGCTCGTGCTTATAAATAAAACCGACAAACCGAAAAACAAGAAAAAACGTCATTTTAAGGAAGCGAAATTATGCAAAAATATATATTTATAAGAAACAAAAGGCACATAAATAAACAATTAAAATAACAGATAACAGACAGATAACATGCAACATTCAATTGTTTTAATGGGCTGATTACAATACAAGATGTGATATGGAGTATAAGACGGCGCCCATCCTAATTGTTTAAACAAAAACATAAATATTAAAAAAAAAACAAATAAATAACAATCATAATGGGACTTTAATAGACAATTGACAGACTGCTAATGACGAAAGGCGTGTCTGATTTTTCAGGTTCAGCTAAGTTCAAGTTTTTGACCAGGTCATGATCCGTCAATAGTTTATCTTTAAGCTTGGTTCAAGGGCAAGTAGATTTCAAATGGGCTAAAGAAGAGTCTTGGAGGGGATCGAACCAACTTCAAATAATAAAAGGGTTACGACTCTCAGTTATTTCATTAAAATGTTGCCCAACTTTTATTTTTTGCACACTTCGATCGTTATTAATGGCTGTGCGTTAATTTAGCCAGCTTTGAGGTCTTTTTCGTTGCGGCTTACAAAAAGCAAAAGCCAAGGCCTTAACGCTCAAAGAATTTTGTGCAAAAAGATGATGACGCAACAAAATGAACGATAATCCATTAACGAGTACTCGAATACTCATAATGAATGATTTCAGTGAAATCATTGAGTTAAATTGGAAATGGTAAGCTTATGATGATCCCTAATGGATTATATGGATAAGCAACGATCTGGCGAAAGGCGGAAACACAAATACATACATAAGGAATCGAAAGAGTTTCTGAAATGGATTAGTTACTTCTTGGACGAGATTTGAGCAGGATACGGAATCTAATAAACATTCTTCGAGCATTTTAGTCACTTGCAAGGCGTTTGTTAAACATTTATAAAACGATTACGGTTAGAGATGTGTAATTATGATGACTAATCGATAGTTGCATTGCAATAGCGAACCTGTTCTTGAAGTTATCGGGTACGAAAATGTTCCACCAGGAGTGTCGCTTCTCACGCGGAAAGTACTCGCCATGATTGGGATCGACAATGTCGTACTCATCATCATCATCATTATTTGGATAGCTGCTCATATCGCCGGCTCCATTGGAGCCATTGGCCGCCATACTATCATTGGTCAGATCGCCGTGCGATTCGCTGTGTGTCATATTGGAGTCCAGGCTCCTCTGATTGATGAACTCCATCTTTTTGCGTCTGTGCCGATCGAGTTTTGTCTGCAGCGAGCTGCGACGTCGACGCTGACGATCGTTGGGCGTATCATTTTGATTCATGCCCTGGACGACAGCACGTGTCTGTGTGCCATCCTCAAAATAAGTCAGTTTGCCAGGCTCATTCGGTGAGCTGGCGCGTATATTCTCCTCCGAGCTATATACAATCTCGGGACTGTTGGTGGGCGTGGCTGAGCCATCGGATTTCTCGCTGCGCACAGCCGATTCATACGAGTCTTTGGCAGAGTTCTGCACAGAAAGGAAGAAAGATAAAGAAAGTGATAAGCAGGGATTAGTTATATGCATAGAGGAAAAAACTCAACTATTTCATACTTAAAATGCGATATTTTAAACTAGATTCTCACAAAATTTAAAATTACTTAAGTCAAGCTCATATTTCGATCTTATTTCAAGTAGGAAATTTAATTACTTTCAAACTGAAAATTACTTTAAAATTTACAATTCAAATTTGATTCAAGTTCTTTTGATTCTGGAACTGAGTACACATGTTAAAAATGTTAAAATATAATCATGGTGCTAGAGACTTGATTTCAATGTATAAAATGTTCTTATAATAAGTATTTATTATGAAAGTAAGTGAAGACTGACTACGGAAATTATTTCGTGAAATATTATCCTAAACTCTCAGTGTCAGTCGAAATGATCCTCATAGCAGACAAGCCAGAACCATTTGGGAATTGTAAGCACGCAAACGTTAAAAAGGTATAGGAATAGAGTAACTTGATATAAGATTTAACGAGCTTGATCTGTGAGTCGAACCTGAATATTGGCACTCAATTCTAGTAAATTTAGAGCTTTACTTAATTCAAGTTACGTTTTTTTTGTATCAAGATGGTTAGTACTTGATTAAAGAATTTATGAGCTAATTTTTAGCAATTAGGACTAAAATCAAGTATAAATTTGAAGTATATCTAAGATACTTAATTCGTGTTTATTCCAACTTATTCTAATCTTTCATTTCCTCCGACTTACCTTATTGCTATCACGTCGCATAAAGGCGACGGCGATGGAGCTGCGTCGCTTCTGGCTCTTGTCCGACTTGCTGGAGAAGAGTCCCAGCGCCAGGGAGCTGCGACGCGGTGGCTTCTGTGGCGGCAGCGGTGCGGCTATGCTATTCTTGCCATTCTCCGGCTCGCCATCGCCGTCCACGTGCTCATCGATGTTGACCAATGATGGTATGGAGGCGCTGGCCCAATCCTTGCGCAGGCGATACTTGCCGCTATCGATGATGCTCATGTTTGGTTAAAACGATTGATCCTTCAATTAGCTTCAATTCAATCGTTAACTGTTTTCCGTTAACCCTTAACCGTTAACCGTTAAGCGCTGCAAATATTACGTTTATTAATTATCAACATTCAAGAGAGCATTGCAAAATTGCTGCGCTTCAATTACTTTGCCAAAGAGAGGGGCGTGACAACTACAAACAAAAAAAAACCATATAGCTTTCGCCATCTCCCTCACTCTCTCACACGCTGTCTCTGTCTGTCTCGCTCGCTCTGTCTGTCGTTCAACTTTTACTTTCAATGAACTCCATTGAACCGACATTAGCACCGTAATTAGCAGGCCATTGTCGGTCACCTGGAACATCAACGTCGCCGACAAAAACGATGATATCGCAGCTTGAATATATAAGCGATTATCCAAGTGCATGCAACGTACTATTCGTCGTACAGCGAAGCAACTCAATTATCCGTCGTTGTGAAACAAGGGGAATAGGGCGCGATCATTACGGGAATGAGTTGCAATAGTGACAAGTGACAAGTGACTAGCATTCAGTTATAGCGACTGAGTGGATCACCTACAGCGAACGAAAGATCACTGTAAGATCAGCAGTTAATCAGATATAGAATACCAGATAGTCAATCGAACGAAAGATCACTGTGAGATCAGCAGTTAATCAGATATAGAATACCAGATACTCATTCGTATTTAGAATAAAAGATCTGCAGGAGCAATATATACAAGAATCAGTTTAAGATCAATACACAATCTTAAAAAAGATAATATTCAATGAAAATCTGAGTTTAAAGTAGTTAGAGATTTAAAAACATACATATTTAGAAGAGTCAGCATCTTATACTGATTAATAAGATCACTAAGTCATTATAAAAAGATATTATTTTATTAAAATTTGAGTTTAAGTAAAAGATTTAAAAATGTATATTTAGAAGCATCAGCATAATTTCTAGCATAATTACGATCACTTTTAAACGTACCATAAAACCAACTGAACATCAAAAGATTACCTTAGATGTTCATATTCGATTAAAGATATCAGTGATAAAGTGATTAATCGAAAGATTAGCAAGTATTTAATCAACTTTACAGTGGAATATCTTTAAGAAAGTTTTTTGATCATTGTTTCATCATAAACAGATGTTGGATAATATTATTTTATTTAAAGTTGCGACTGAGATAAAGATGTCATCTATAAAGTAAGAGATTAGCTCACAGATTACAATATGATAACTATTTAATCAAAACCAAACGCTATAATAAACTATATATCTCAAATTTAATTTATAAATAGCTAAAATTAAAGTAAAGATCAATTTAAAGAATCTAAATAGAAGTAAACTAACTTAGTTCTCGAACTAATTGAAATTCAACAAAACAAAGCAGACATAAAAAGTGTTAATTAACATTTAAATGGGTTGGAGACAGAAACACAACTTCAAACTAAGTTGAGATGACAACAATATATCTCAGAATAGATTTAAGGAATGCGAAAAAGTTGATAACGAATATATTGCTACTATGTATTTAGATACGGATAATACCTAAATTAAAAACTGAAACACCAGTTGCAAAGTGAATACGCAAACAAATATACCCCAAAACTCTTGAATGTGTAGAGTGGAAAAACAAACAGCTAATAATTTAAATTAGCTGAAAACTTCATGACATCATAACAATGTTTCCAACCTACGACAACATCATAGCAATAGCTAAAATTGCTATACACGATTATAGAAACAATAGTAGTTTTAATAAAAATATGATAATTTGATTTTCATGAGTTTAGGAGCGATAGAAGCGTTTCTTTCGAAATCGAAAGTGCTCGATTACGAGTAAAATACATATAAATATGACAGAGATGTAAACAGCGTTTAATCCCGCCCTATTAGGCGGCTAGAACAATGGAAATTCCACGAGTAAAGGCGCAAGTTGAATGAAATTATAGTTAACTGTCTAATTGCATTCAACTAATCGAGTATCTGGGGCCTGTAAACTGTCAGTTGTTAGAGTTTAACGCCTGGTTGATTTTACTCTTTCTCTCCTTAGTTGTGTGTGTGTGTGTGTGTCATTCCAATTCTCACGTCAATTCGTGGGCAATAGATCACAGCAGGGCTATAATTGCTTCTAGTTTATACAAAACGATGGACAGCTTAATGTTTACATAGTACTTAACAGGCGAGAAAGCTTGACGGGATTATAGCTTGTTTAGTGCAAAATGATTGACTGAAGTGAGTTATTAGGCAGTGTGATTAGATAGACTCTGGAACCACTCAAGTACTACTAAGGGGTTACGACATTATCTATTGTACTGTACATGTGCAGATTTTGTAGTGTAAACACTTTAAAACGGCTTTAAAACGTGTAAGCCCAATTGAAGTGCGGTCTTATCAAACAGATTCCATAATATTATCGCACTTGAAGTCGTAGTTGTAATCGTATAGGAAACAAGCAATTTGAATAGCATCCGACCCCGTATAATAATTATGAATAAACGAATATATTCATAACCTTGCATACACGTTAAGTGCGCAGCTGAGTCTCAGACTCAGACTGAGACTTAGAGTGACCACAACCGGTCAGTTTCAAGGCATTTACATTGCCAACGAAGTGAACTCAACTGAAGTAAAGTTCACGCTTGACAGCCCGGGGAGATACAACCCACACTTATGAGTACCCGTCTGGCACTCACTCTCTATCTGAGTCTGGCTATGGGTCTGGGTCTAGGGCGTTTTTGTCAAATTGCATTGGGCCATGAAGGGCTTTGCATCCATCGTCTGTGCCAATCGAAGAGTCGCATTTTGAATACATTGTCCAACAATTGTGCAATGCGCATAAATGAATAAAAAATGATACACTAAGAAAAGACAAGAAAAAACAAAACAAATTCAAAAATCTTACTGTGTCAATGTCATGGCCAATCAGCCGAAAACAAAACTGGTCGGCTATTGTCAATATTAAAGCCATTCATCTTTTGCCCCCCGCCTTCCATCCATTCATATAATCTGTGACAAAATTTTCCATAATATGGAAAAACAAGGCGTGCAAGTGGAAAACTACAGCACGTGATAAGAGCAATCACTGATAAGGCCAGCCACGAGTGAACATTGGATTTGGACCAGGCAAATGGCATGTCTGCTTTTCATACTTGATTGGAAATGCAACAAACAAGTGGCAAGTGACTGTAATATCATCGTGATGACTAATTCCATTCCATTCAGTAGCCAAACTTCAAAGAGGAACAGAGATAAACGAGCCCAGCTGGCAGCGGGCCATGGCCAAAAGGGCCAAGAGGGCGGAGTCCAAGTCGTGAATTGAATTGTAATTGCGGTTGTCAATGAAAATGCTGATAAACGAACTTCTTTCTTTGAAAATAAAGAAAATTACACAGCAAAATTGCGAGTATCTTTTTTTATAAATACATGAATTTGTGTAAAAAATGTTTGGTTTGAATTTTTCCGTATAGCATTTAATTTGTTATTTATCTCAATTACTTTAAGTAGAAAAATAATATGCAACATTTCACAAGAAGTAATATATTAATATTTAATTTAAATATTATTCAATGCCAATAAATTTTCTCTTTAATAATTTGGTAATAAAGATAAAATTGTTTAAGGATTTACAAGATATTTTAGAATCAAATTTTCATTATTTTGAAATTGCTTAAAATTTAAAGAATTTTACAGAGTGAATAGAAAATTATTTAGACAATTTAGTGAGCCTTTTATTTGACTGCTAAAAAGATCAGTTGTCAAAATAAAAGTTAAATGATGCAGATCGACTGCTAACAATGAATATTCACACATTTGCCTCATAACTATTCAATAGAATGACAAATGAATGAATATCGAATAAGCAATAAATAAATTTAAACTAATTGTGTTTTGTAACCAATTTAAGTCACTTTGCACTTTGCCTCTAATACCAATGCTCAATTAACCACTGAATGTTGACCACAAACGGCTAATCTCAAAGCTAAAATTGGATTTTCCAGGGCAATTTAGAGATAAGCACGACGGTTTTAAACTGAGTACGCGGTGGCAAGAATAAGAGCTATTAATGGCACCAAAGAAGAATGTGTACACACATACACACACACACACACACACACACATGTGAAATTGCACTTTCGCTTGTTAAATGCTCGTATTGCACAAAACGTTGAGGGAATGTATCTGTAAGATACAAAACTCACGCACCCCACAACATTCCTCAGTCAAATGAAATGAAACGCAAAAGAAAGAATATGTAAAAAAGACCAATGCGAGTGTGCCAGACTACAAAATACCCTGCAATCATATTTAATCTTGAAATTGAAGCACATGAAAATAAATTAGAATAAACACGCAAAAAAAAAAAATAAAAAGATATATTTGAGTATAAAAAGTATCTTTTTCATATTATATCGGCTATTCCACGCTCTGTCGCATTATTTGTGTATAGGGTATAACAGCATACACTCCAACACACGTCGCAACAACTAAAAGATACAAATTTATCTAATGCCGTCGTACAGCTAAAATACAAATCGCGTGTCTAACAGCAACATCGTATGTGGGCAATATGTATGTCAGATATTTTGTTTTTCTTAAAAGTGCATAAGTTAAAGAGAGAGAAAAGATCGTTTAAATTTCAGCATAACATACAAATGATGAAGATGCTCGGACTCTAAGATATTTTTATAGTAAGATTCAATTAATGAACGACCATAAATATATATTTGATGTCATTTATAACCCAGTTTCATATTTGCTTTGGCTATCGCTGTTCATTCACCGATTCACAAAGTAAATACAGGCATTAGTGTCTGTCACTGTGATTATCTTTAGTTCTTATAAGTAGTCATTCAATTGTAAAAGTATGAGTATCTTCATATCTCGTTTGTGAGTTTCGATTCGCCAATTACCCTTCAAATATAATTTTATTTATTTCTGAATCTACATGAGACAGCTGCCGATTCTCAGCTGCCGATCCTCCTTCTCATCCTCCACAATTCCCAACCCCCTTCCGACATTTGGAGTAATGCAAAAACCGGTTGCACAAACAATTAGTTAATAAGCGACTTAAATTCATAAATTTGATATCATATGTGACACAAGCAGCTAATATTCACACATATTTAGCAAACATATTCAAATACTTGATCAAATACAACTGAAATTCCAAAGGAATTTCCTACCACAAACAAACTGATACTCAAGTAGTTTGGTTGTCAACGTGATCAGCCTGAGATCATAAATCAAGCAATTTTGAAACATAATTAATTTACTCTCAAAATATTTCAGTCTTTTTATCTTTTTGCAAAATAATACAAAACAATGGTAAAAGAAAAAAACAAAACTGATCGCCGCAAGTCGTTGAACTGTGAGTGTATGCGTCTGCTTGTTCAAAGATACAAATGTATCTACACGTGTCTGCTACCGTTTTGCCCAACGACAACTGCAACAACCATTATCAAATATGATTATGTCAATTATAGCCTGCATTTAAATAAAAGAGTTAAAGGTTATACAAATAGTAACTACTCCTTGATTAATTCCAAAGCAGGTTTGAATGATAAATGAATTTTAAATTCAAAAATAATTCAAATAAGTAAAAAATTCCTGTTTGCATTTTTAAAAATTACGACATATTAGACAACTTATATTATATATTTTTTTTTTAATTCCAATATTATACTAGATATGACTTCTCTCAGTTGAGCATTTGAATAAAATACTCTGCTTGTATATAAAAATAATATATCTAAACACCTTTAGATAAAATTCGCATATGAACAAATTTATTTAATCTATTTAATCTCAGTTCTGTCTATTGAATCATAAACTAACTAGTTTAACACATGTTCCGGCTGTTGCAATTGCTTTAAATTAAAACTTGAACATGCTGGTTATGGGTTGGGCAATTCAAGAGGTGTGTTCAGAGCATAAAAACATTAACTACAACTATTTATGGTATTTATGGGAGCGAAATGTGCAACTAGATCAAGTAGATAACTTTGGATATGGTTTGAATGATGCAATAACTAACTTTTTACCAAGAAGTAGACATGAATAAAGTGATATCATTGTGTGAACAAAAAATAATAATTACTATAAATAATATTTCTATTGTTAAATTTCTCATCAAATTTAACAAACAGCGAGTTATATAGAACAACAAGTCTAGAATATTTACTTAGATACAAGTATCTACATAAATATCTGTAGAATTTATAAACAGACAACAACAAACTGTGGAAAGCTACGATAGATAAATCCGCATTAGAATTAAAAATCAAGCACATGACAGTTCGAAGACAGCGATGACGTTCGTCCACAACAGGAAAGCCGAGTACCGGGAGGTCGGAACTGGGCAAGTTGAGAAGGGGGGGAGAAGAGGGAGGTTCAGAACTGACATAATCCGTAACCGTGACACTTGAGCCGATTTTGTGTGTGAACCTGTGCAGGCCGCAAGAATGCTGACATGCTGAGTATCCGTATCTGTAACTCTATTTCTATTTCTATTTGTATCTATATCTGTGTACTTGCACAATTAATAAACAAAAATGTGACTGACTTGTTGTTGTTGTGTTATTGTCAATACAAATTTCAATCAACAGACAACGGCCAGACTTTGTAAGCGTAGAAAAAACAAAAGTTTTTACTATGGCGGAAGTGGTCGCCTTTTGTTTGGAAACCAGTTCGGCATTTTGCCTGTGATTTTTGCTAACTACTTTCATAGCTATGTATGTATCTGTGTGTGCTTAATCAAACCCAATCAATCGTCAAGTTTCTGTTCCGCAAAACAACAACAACAACAACAGCAAAAAATAAAGTAAAATAAATGAATTGAAAAATCAACAATTTTGCTTACAAGTGTGACAACAAAAAACAAATTGCAAAATCAACACAAACCGCAAGACGGAACCAAATAAGCAATATTCAATGATTGAAAACCCCTCCTAGAACGATCAGCGATCCGGGCGAGAAATGATTGAATATGCAAAACGGAAATAAATTCTATAATAATATCCAAACTATTTTGCGTGGGTCGCTAAATATTTATAGAGTGTTTTGAGATAAGAATCCCATGGGAAATGTTCAAAAATATACGTATGTATATTCGAAAATATTTATATTTTTAGTTTCACTCAAATTATATTAATATTTGAAGCTTAAATATGTACTTTATTTCGCCTACACAATTTGTTTTGCGATTTGTAATGCGCATTTCAATTAGTACACAATTAGTTCAATCCAAAAAAAAATAGAGTAAAATATATAAATACATATTTAGCAGACTATATTTCAGAATTTATTGCAATATTTATACGTTGTACAAATTTAAGGTGATAACAAATCACAAAAATAAAGCAACTTCCATCCTAATAAAGAATTATTTGTTGATCACAATAAGTAGAGAATTCAACCAATTCTTGTTGTTAGCTTTTAATATTAATATATTATAATGACAATGGCATTATTAATTAAGGAATCAATTTGTGTCATTTAAAACAGTGTCGGGATATAGAGATAAATATACAGTTCTGTTCAGAATGAATTGAGTAAAGGATATATCTCATTGTGTTGATAATTAATTGCAATTAAGTCGGCAGAAGCTACCGCACTGTCAAATCTACAATGAAAGTGCGCTTATTAAATCATCGACATTATCGACAATATCGACATCATCAATAAATCACACACATACCGAAAATAACAACAACAGGCTCACAACAACGACTTAAAGTGCTCTTTGTACAGATACAAAAGCCGCCAGATACTTGCGAGCTTAAGGAGCATATGAAGTGTCTTTGTGAAAGACGATTGATTTTGATTTTTTTCGGTATGCGAAGTACATGTATGTGTGTATGAACTCGTGTATTTATTTGTGTAATTATGACATTTTTTTCACGCTATGTTAAACAAACAAATAACAAAATCACAGTAAGCCTCTTTGTCCGAGACAAGCGCGCGAAATAAAAACCTCATAAATAAATCAAATATAAATAATGCAAAATGAAAGAAAAACAACAATAATTAAAAAGGAATCATTAAAAATGTATATGGCATGCACAAGATACGTTCTCTGTGCAGCGACAAGCCTTCTTTTGATAGCCCGGAGAATATAATATACAGCTTTTGGGGATCCTTAAAAAAGACAAAAGCTGTAGATAACTGCAACAATGACAGCGATAATGATAACGATGCGATTCCATTTTGCTTCCTCATATAAACACACACACTTCATATAAATAAGTATGCATATGTATATATTGAAATTAATTTAAGCGCTACAAGCTGTCTCTCAAAATCAATAAAAAGATACAAAAGTATCTACGCGTAGCGACGCCTCGCGATGCATCTTTTACTTTTTTCTGTGTTTTTTTTTCGCATTTCCGTGTTGGCTTTTTAAATTATGAACGCATTTAATTAAAATAATATTTTACAGTTGTCGGAATTGATTTGCATAGCCACGCCCCGAAACGATACGCCCAATTTATATTGTAGATGTTGTTGTTAATGTTTTGCCGGTTGACTTGGCTGGCCTGAATTCAGCACTAGTTGTCATTTAATTTTCATATAAAAATAAATCTGTTTATCTATAGATACGTTTTTTTCTACGTATCGCGACAGGCTCTTAAAGTGCTTTTGTATATATGAATTTATGTGGAGCCACAAGACTTCAGAGTCCAACGCGATAAAATATATTAATAATTGTATCAAAGCTTTCAATTGAAAGTTCAATAAAAGCATAAAACCAAATTTATGATGCATACGCAAAATTCAAAACAATTCCTTATCAACTAATCAAATATTAGTTAGATAGTAAGTTAGCAAACTCAATAAATATTTCAAAATATGTAAATAATTTATTTTAAAGATAGACGGAATTTTATAAACTGAAGGTATTTAATCCACACGTGATTGATGGCTAGAAAATGCATAGAATATTATTTAAAGTTGTTATCATTCAATTTTAGTTAATCTCAGAAAAATCCATATGAAATTTTGCTATTTATAACACACATCAATATAACGGAGCTTAGTGCTTTCCGACAGCGTCGCGTCATTCTCTTAGCTGAGCGAACGATGCAGAGAGCATCGAAGAGCAAAGAGAGGCAAAAGCAGAAGAAGCAGTCGCCAGACAGTCTACAAAGTCGGAATCTAAAGCAGGTTGTACCGGATTAGCATAAATAGTGGAGAAAAAAATGGACAACAGTTAGAAATGAAATTGCAACTTTTGGTCAGCCCTGCTAGACATACGTACTTTATATTTACCATTAAGCCAAATTAATTGTGTGAGTCAGAGTCGGAAGGGGGGCAACGGTAGTTAATGTTAATATTAGTGCTTGCACAGATTTGGCGTCTCTTTGCAATACATTAAATTACACATACAATCATCAATGTGTGTGTGAGTTCATTACTTTTGGAGTACCGTTGCCTTTTTAATTCTCTACACAAATGGCATGGAAGGGCCATAGACAAAGCCAAGCTCAGAAATGACGACCACAGCAAAGACAGTAAAACTTGCGTGCTGAACTTTTTTTTTGTTGATGGGGTTGTTTTGTTTTATTGTGCTGATGACCTTAAATTAGGCGTAGGTCTTCAGTATTTTTTTTTTCACTTCGCTTTTTCATATTCGTCGTTGTTGACCAAGTTTGATTTGCTTGGATTTTTTTATTGTTTTTTTTTTTCTTTTCGTTTTCTTTTTGTTTTTGGTTGGTCAGCTGTTTTTTGTGCGCTTTGGCCTCAAGTTGTAATAAATAAAATATTTTTACACACTCATAGGAAATAACAACAACAATAAGAGTTGAGAAGGGGCATAAAACCATGCTCAAAATGCCTTGACCCGTAGGCAAGAGCCAAGAATAATGGCAATAATTTTGTTGGTTAACTTGGATTAGCACAGCGCCTAATGTGAATACACATACATACACACATAAAAGTGAATGTAATGCAGTAAACGTTAAAAACGAGAGGACAATAACAATTCCAGTTGTAGAGTTTTGCTCTTTCGTTGTCTGCTAGGGTGTTGTTGTTGTTTCTGTATGTGAGAGAGCAAAAGGGCAACGAACAAATGGCAAACCGTTCAATGACACAAGAAAAACGAAAACTAACAGAAGCCTAGACTGCAATACAAAACGAAGAAGGGCTTATGCATAGATACCGAGAGAGTGTAAGCTACAGAAAAAGAGCAACGAGAGAGAGAGAGAGAGAGAGAGAGACAGAGGCGGTGAGAGAGTCATTGCAAACTGCCTCTCGACTTGGCAGCTTTCGGCAATCATTTCTTTGCCTATTTTCCATGCACAGATTACAGAGTGCAGGCAATTTTGCTTCCTATTTTGTTTCTTACATCATTCAAGTACTCATTGCACACTCAAACACACACCTGCTTTGTAGCTTGATCGCTTTTTTGCCTTATGTGTCGACGGTTGCCTTCTGAGCTCGGGGCTCTTACTGCACTGGTTAAATTCCTTTTGGTGTGTTTCCGTTTCTTCCGTCTCTGTTTCTTTTTGTTTTTAAATTAGCAAGTAAATTCGTTATGTTGTTTTAGTCACATTTCTAACTGGTATAATTTCACTTTTGTTTTTTTTTTATTTTTTATCACTCTCGTTAAGTTTTTAAAAACGTTTAATTCGTATTTAAATGGCACAAGCACTCGCGCGGTAATTTTTTTTTTAAATTTCCATTAAATTTTTATTCAACGCTTATCTTGTTTCTCTTTCTCTTTAGCACCAGGCGAAGAGTGTAGAATTAGTGCACTCTGAAATTTTGTTAAATAACATATTTTAACACATTAATATATATTATAAGAAATATTAACACACACACTCCCAAATGTTATTTATGAATTTTTATTTAATTTATCTGTGCAAAAGATTCTAAAAGGTCAGCCTAAATGTTAACTGGGAATACTGTTTTTATAAATACTTGAGATAAAAAAAAAAGTTTTTTTTAAACCTAAATTCACATTAAATTTTGAACAAAAATTGAAAATGGTATTACATTTTTTCCAGCGTCCAAAAATGGAAGCTGCGGTGTTAGTTTTAATCTAACGGTACCGCAAAACAGTTTGGATTCAAAAATCAAAAATGGAGACAAATATGGTTTGCTTGCAATCAAACGGAAACTAACCACGAAATGGGCACAGACAATATCAGAAAATTGCAATAAGAGAAACAGAAACAACGACAACATTGTCATAATTACTGCTTTGGATACAACAAATTAAAAACCACACTCTCTTTGACACACACACACACACGCATACAGAAACATACAGATAAACAGATAATTTAACAATTAAACAAAACATGGGAATGTGTGTGACGGGTATTTTATTATTATTATTTTTATTTTGTATCATTTTTAAACAATTTACAATATTTTTTGCTGTCGCTGCACATTTGAACCCGTGTTTGCATTTATTTATGTATTTTATTTAGCACGCAGCCGATTTACGGTATTGTTATTTTTATTTTTGTTGTACATATATTTTTCTCCTTTTCTTGTTTCGGAGTCCGCGCGCGCGTTTTTTTTTTGGTTTAAACGAGCTATACAAATTAAGAGTTTTTGCTGTTTCGTATTGCGTTCGCCTCGGAGCGATTTGCTTGCGTTCGTTGCAAATGAAAAACTTAAACTGATCGAAAATTTCTACCGTGAAACGAACGTGCATGGGTCTCAGAAAGCGGCAACAAACCTCAGACAAAAAAAAAACAACAACAACACACAATAACCGAACGCCAACGAATACGAATACGATCTTTGGTTGGCGTTGACGTCGCTGCCGCTGCCGCAGTCGCAGTCGACGCTCTTGTGTAAATTATGCTATTTATTGCCTTCGCACAGTGGAACACAAACACATGTCTGACAATTTCAGCAGTTTAAAAATTTGTCAAATTTGCTTAGCAGATTTCTTTATAACTTGTGTAATGCTATTTCAATTCGATTTGACTGTGAAAAAGACACATGTTTTTATTAAGTGTTTATGTTTTCTATTAGTTTGACCCAAAAACCAAATTTTAAAAATACATATATTATTACATTTACAGTCACTGTGCTCAGTTTGTTTGTTTGTAGGGCAGCGCTCTGCGCCAACCGCTCAACTCTTTCGCTCTCTCTCTCTCCCGCTCTCTGGCGCTGTTGCTCTCTGGGCGCGTCGCCATGTGCTTCAATAAACATAAACGTGTTTTTGTTGGCAGGTTTAAGCGCAGCTTACAGATTGTTTATACATTTATTTAGTTTTTATTTTGTATGATTTTTATTTAACGTAACGCTAGTTACTGCCATGTAATGCATTCGATTTAATCATTTCCTTTAGTTAATCGCCCAAAATATATTATATAGCCAAAGACTTAAGTTTCGAGCCAAGCTTAATATTCTAGCAAACTAAACATGATGATAAGATGCTTAACAGCAAATGTTGCTAAGGCATGTTGCCAAGCACTTGGCAACATCGCTGACGTTTTTAGCCGATTTTTAGCTGGTTTTTAGCTGGTTTTGCCCTGGCCGTTGCTTCTAATGCACATGTGCAATGAACTTGTTTTAAATCGGGAGCTGCTGCTTATTTACATTGTTATTGTGTATGTTTTATTTAATTTTTTGCATTTATTTATTGGAGGTTAGTCGCTGCTGACTTTGTAAATTCAATTAAATTACTCATACGCACTGGAAGCCGGCCTATAATTACACATAATTGAACAGTTTTAACTTAAAGCGAAGCCATTTCCTGCCTTAACTTAATGTAGGTCATTGTTTAGGGTGAAAGTGCGAATGCCACCCTCTGTCAACAACCAGTTAAACAAGGAAATTTGCTACAAGGTCGCAGGCGCTGATCATAAACAATTAATATAACATAACAACTTGTAAATTTAGTATGTATAGATAGTTATAAATATCGATAGTATCGTCTAGTTGTCAGCCTTGGGCATTCATCTTAAATGTTGCATGAGAATTTCTTTTGCTTTTAAACGTTGAAAGCCATGACTTGACTTAAACTACAAATGATGCACTTTCTGATCCTCTGTTGTTTTTCTTCTTTTTCATTTTCTTCATAATTTTTGGTGGAAGCTAAAATCCAAAAAACTGCAATATCATTTTTCACTTCTGTTGTGGTTGAAACCTTTGGAATTATTTCACAATTATTATAATTATAATAACAATGCATTTGCAATCATAAGTACATTGATTATGATTAGGAATTCGTGTGGCATACAGAGTCTCTATCGATAACAAGTTTTATTCATTTTATGTCTTCCTCCCAGATGTATTTACTTCGCCATAATTATTGTTGATTTAGATGCTAATTAGCTGCGAGTCATCATAAAACTTCTCCACAATTTTTAATGCCAAACAAGTCGGCAATTTAATTGATTCGATTGGCCGAAATAAATAATACGCGTTTGTCGGCTGTCTGCTTGACTGCAATTAGCTTTAAATCTTTTGGGGAATCTATAAGTTTTAAACACATTTTGTACGGTTCCTTGACACACAACAAACACACTCACAATACACACACATATTTACGTAAGTAAGTATTATAGTTGGCGGCATTTTCAGCTTTCAATAAATTTTATTTTTCTCTAAAATGATTATTTTTTGTTATTTTTGCATTATTTGTGTGTTTTTCTAGCGTATGTGCCAATGTTTTCATTCGTTTTGTTCATTCGCTCGTTCATTGTGTTTCTCTCATATTTACATTTATTTATATTTATTCTTGGTTTGCAGTTTCAGCTACTGCAAAAACAATCAGACAGCCACATATTGTTTACAAATCGAAAAAAAAAAAACATAATAATAAAAATTAAAATTAAAAGTAAGCCAAGGAAATGAATGTGAATCGATACTAGTACCGACAATTGGGCAGGTGGCTGAACCCGAGAAAGAACTGTTAGAATTTTCAACTACATAATTTCTAAAATTTATAATTTAATTAGTTAACCTATTTATATGCAGTTAACCTAATCTTAATCTTTTATCTTTACGTAATCTAGAAAACTTAAATAAAAAATATACATTTTCCTAACTTTATCGCTGCTTTTACTTCAATATTAACTGCAATTTTATATCCCAGCCGCAAATCGAAAAAAAACTAATTTAGAAAAGAATATTATAGATTTTGCTATTTAAATACATTTACTCTACCAATGTTTTTTTTAGTAGTGACATTTGGTAAAATAACTTTATTATAAATAGAAAATTATTAAAATATATATAAAAATTAAAAGGCAGTAGATTTTGTCCAAATCATTTAAAATTATTTGATATTATACTATCTGAGAGGATTTTAAAAACTATACGAAAGCGAAACAAGATGTCGAACCTATTGAATTTTTAGCTTCCTTATTGAAAACTTGTTTTTTTTTTTAATAAGCCCGTATGAAATTGATCATAGAGTATTCAGATACTATTAAGTTCAATTGGAATAGCAAATGCAGCTATAATTTTGTAAAGCAGCTGCTGCAATTCTCAGGCACAGTTAATGCGCTTTCCGATGTGCAGCTTTCAGCTTAAAATTTGAATATGCAACGCTTAAAGCTTCAGTTATTATTATTATTATTATTATTATGTCTTGTGTTGTTGCATTTAAGTCTGCCGTATGGCGGAAGGTGTAAAATCATTTCAGCAAAGTTTCGACAGCTCTTTTTTTTTGCAGCTTGCTAAAAATAGCTAAACAACAACAACAATGACAACCACATCGACAACTACAACGACATCGTCAGCATTGATTGCAAGTTGTTTGGTTTTGCTTTTTTATACTAACTGCGAAGACGACGACGACGATGTTGGTGTGGTCCAATAATGAAAAGAAAAACCGGCTTGACAGGAAAACACAATTTTCGTTTAAATGAGGAAAAAATGCAAACAATTTTGTACAACTCGGCGGGCGGTGCAATGCAGACTTTGGCGCCAAATATCTGGAAGTTGAAATACCCTAGCTAAGTTTAAGGCAGAGCACTAGAGCTCTTAGAAAAATAGCAGAAAATTCAAAATATATTGGTTAATACCCCCAAAGAAAATCAAATTTATTGAATTAAAAGCGAACCTTGTTAAAGTTATCCCCGATTTTTTAAAGTAATTAAATTACAATCCAAAAAAATCATATTTTTTTTTATTATTTAAACTTAATTTTATGTTTAAACATGAATTATTAATTGCAAAACACTTGGTATTATACAAAAATTGGTGTACCTTGCTCAAAAATTGTAAACTACCCAATATTTGAGATAAAAACCGATACAGTTCGAATTTCGCAAAATTGTCTCAGCTAGGTTGTGTAAAAATTTCAGCTTTCTAGCTTTAAACGTTTGGCCTACACGTTGATTCTCAGTTAGTCAGTCAGGACAAAGAGTTGTATACATATAGATAGATATCATTTTTTAAATGTATTATTATTATGTATTAAAGGATTGTAGGGTATTCAAAAGCCATTTGACGACAAACAGCTTTTATTTGGACTGCTTGGATTTTTCAACTATTTCGCTGCTGTCTATATATCTTGGACCTTGTTTTTTTGTGAACCTTATTTGGTCAGCTGACAAATTGACAGCCAATGGCCAAAAATATACAGTAATGATATTAACGTTCCTCTCCACTAACCCAATGCATAAGTATTTGTGTGTGTGCGGTTAAGTTATTTTATGCCTTTCCAATTTCCTGATGTAATTGTAAATTGCTTTTTAGACATAAATAAATACTAAAAAAATATACAAAATATTCAAAAAATATATATCTATAAATTTATTATGATTGATTTCTTAGATTTTGACTAAATATATTATTGTTAAGCAGCTGCTGTTAAGCTGACCAATTTCAATTAAATGAGTTTGATATATTTGTGTTGCGAGAAATAAATTTTAATGTTTTTTTTTAAAAGTTGCCATTGGACACAGAACCAATTAGCATATTCGAATCAGATATTCAAATCAATTCGACAGGAGGGAAGTGATAAAATTATTGACAGTTGGGGACTGAAACATTTGTCATGGCACGTTTAAATATTCATTTATACGAATATGCGAGCTTGATTTCTATGCTCGACGAAATATCTGATCAATTTCAGTAGCAGAGTCGACGTTTTGAGATTAATGTGAATAGTTTATAATAGAGAGTATGTGTGTGTGTGTCTTTTACCCACGGGTCTTTATGATAAATCATTTATTTACATGGCAAATAAGAAAAATATATTAATATATATAATTTAACAATTTGTTATCAGCATTTTAACACATTTTGCGCAGTGAGTTAACAATTTGCCTATTTTCAGTAATGAGGTCAATGTCAGTTATACCATAAACCATAATTCTTATTGTTGATTTGATAGAGTGAACATAAACATATATATTTTATTTAATTAAATAACTATAGCAAAAGTCAAGGCATTATTAATTATATTTAATTTACGAGACAGTTGGCTACATCAATTATAACAGGATTTGTGCTAACATGCAATCGAATTATTATTATTAATTATAATGGCCCATCATCGTATAACAAGACTTAAAAGATATATGAGAACATTTGAACTACAACTCATAGAAAGCCACTCAATTATAATGTTGCGATTTGTTTTGCAAAAAGTTTTTTGAATTCTCATATTTAATTTTTTTCTTTTCTATCTGATTAAAAATTGGTTGTTGATTAATTGAAACTCTGATAAGATTCGTGAGTAATTCTCACAGAAACAGTTATTAGGAATTTAACGTTAAACAAATTAAACTTTATTTTAACCAAATCTAACTTTCAATCCTGCTATTCCACTTGGAAATTAGAGCTGCTGCCATGTCAAGGCCAAGTTCTTTGAGCCAGACCATTTCCATTTGCCTTTTCATTTTTTTCCATTTTCCTGCGGTAATTTTCCAATGCAAACTCTAAAGAAATTCCAACGCCTGAGACAACGTGACAAATGACAGCAATAACAACTATGTATTTGTATTTGTAAATGTATGAACCTATCACTGACGTCTAACCTTCCTCCCCCATTCCCCTAGTCGACCCATTCAATCTCTTCCTGCTCAGTCTGTGGGCGCACGTGCTAAACACCACGCATTAAGCATAAATAGTTGAATGTGAAAAATTATTATGCTTACTTCAGTAAAATATGGTCGACTAAAAGATACCCTTTGTCAAAATTAAATTCAATTTACTATATTTATTATTTGTTTTCCAAATTTTTAATGTAAATTTAAATAATGTTTGATTTGTATGTAGGTATTATTTATCTGAAGATATTTTAACGATCTAAGCAAATATGCTTCATATTGGAATAATAGAGGCTTTTAAAAAAGTGCAGTCTATCTGTAAAAATGCATTATTGTGACCTTAATAGTAGGCACACATATTTACATATCGCTCATAAGGTACGTTTCAGGGTTATAACGCCACCCATATTTTTGCTTTATTGCTGTAACTGTACATTTTTCGCGACTACGATGTACTAATGAAATATCTGTTTGGATGCAACAACAATGCACACGAAGTTTGAACTTTGTTCAGATAACGGTACTTTTGCTTTTGCGAGAAATCTACTTTTAGCCTGTTTCACATTTATAACGCCACTTGCTTTAAATGAGTTTTGTGAGTGCAAGTGGAAGGTTCTTTATTATTTGGTTGATGTTTTGGACAAATATAAGAATAAATAAGCTATGCCGCGTGGAAAAAGTTTAACAGAACTTGAAAAGGGAAAAATAAATGCTTTCAAAGAAGAATGATGCAGTGGAAGGGAGATAGCCCGTGAACTGGGCAGGAGCCACAGGCTAATCCAATATTTTTTAAGGAATCCTGAATCTTATGGAACCCATAAGCGCAGAGGAGAGCCATCAATACTTTCCAGCCGAGATAAGAGGAAAATTATTAATAAGGCCAGCAATTCAACACGGAGTTTGAGTGACCTACAGGGTGTTATCGACCAAAATGTTAGTCGCACCACCGTTTGGAGGACATGAAAATGTTCCAAAATTATTAAAAATGAAATGATGAGATGTGTTCCAGCATTAAAAGCTGAACACAAACTGACCCGTATGGGTTACGGGCGCAGAAACATGAACACCAACAAATCGCTTGCCAACTTCATTTGGCTTACATTTGACCAATTGGTGTTCATGTTTCTGCGCCCGTAATCCATACGGGCCAGTTTGTGTTCAGCTTTTAATGCTGGAACACATCTCATCATTTCATTTTTAATAATTTTGGAACATTTTCATGTCCTCCAAACGGTGGTGCGACTAACATTTTGGTCGATAACACCCTGTAGGTCACTCAAACTCCGTGTTGAATTGCTGGCCTTATTAATAATTTTCCTCTTATCTCGGCTGGAAAGTATTGATGGCCCTCCTCTGCGCTTATGGGTTCCATAAGATTCAGGATTCCTTAAAAAATATTGGATTAGCCTGTGGCTCCTGCCCAGTTCACGGGCTATCTCCCTTCCACTGCATCATTCTTCTTTGAAAGCATTTATTTTTCCCTTTTCAAGTTCTGTTAAACTTTTTCCACGCGGCATAGCTTATTTATTCTTATATTTGTCCAAAACATCAACCAAATAATAAAGAACCTTCCACTTGCACTCACAAAACTCATTTAAAGCAAGTGGCGTTATAAATGTGAAACAGGCTAAAAGTAGATTTCTCGCAAAAGCAAAAGTACCGTTATCTGAACAAAGTTCAAACTTCGTGTGCATTGTTGTTGCATCCAAACAGATATTTCATTAGTACATCGTAGTCGCGAAAAATGTACAGTTACAGCAATAAAGCAAAAATATGGGTGGCGTTATAAACCTGAAACGTACCTTATACATAAACAGTGACAAATCTCAAAAAATGGCTTTTCGAGATAAACGCATTTAAAAATTTCAAGTGTCGCCTGTGTTTTTGGAAAAGTGGCCAAACTTGTAAATTTTGAGAAAAACCAACTGAGCTTTATGAAACATAAATAATCTTTTCTAGTCAACGATTGCATTGCAACTGAGTTACATATATCGTTCTTTTCAGTTAAAAAAGTCGAAGCGTTGGAAAATAAAAAAAACGACATATACTCTTCTCACACTCTTGGTTTTAAAGATAGGATGATGAAATTTTTACACACCTAGATTGTCACATTGCGAACATTTCTGCATCATTAACTCAAAAATCGTGTTTTTCGACTTATGTCACTCTTCATGTAAATGAGCGATATGTTCTAAGAATTCCCAACTTTTTGATAATCAGAATAATCAATATTATGTAAGAAATTAATTTATATCTTCATAAATAAGTCGAGAAAGAATAAAGCATATCATCTTCTCTATTTCCCCATGCAGATTTCCCCATTACAATCTCTATAGGGTATAGGCGAATTACGAGTTACTTTGTTATAAACTCATACAATTCTGTGTATTTTCCTACAGGGTATTAAATATTAAATATGTCATCGTTTGCCATTAATAACATACTATAACTACGCAGACAATCAAACAATATACATAAAAGATTGTTTGCTTGTTTGTTGACAGAAACGAAGGAAATTTTATGATATTTTATTGAGGCTTTGGAAAATTTTACTTGTTTCGCTATTTGCATACATATTTGCTACTTACGTATGTGCTTTTGTTTTTGTTTTTGTTTTATTCCGCGGCTTATCGGCGGCATAAACAACTTTTGTCTTAGAGATTTGAGTAAATAACAATATTCAGAGCAAATATCAGGTAACTCTAAGTACGAAAAGCCTTCCTTATCAATATATAGGAATAATATGAAATATACAAGCCAGGGTATCAAACCGAAACGAATATCGGTTTTAGTTTTCTTTTTGAATGTTTAAAATGTGTTAACATTTTAACACAAATTCTTTGATTCAGGGTATCAAACCGAAATGAATATCTGTTTCAGATACGGTTTTGGTTATGTTCTCATTTAGGTTTTTGGTTATGCAATATTTTTGTGTGTCGGTTACTTAACGGTTACCGTATTTTTTAATGTTTCGGTTTCAATATAACGGTATTATTTCGGTTCACAATTTTTTTTTTAAAATTTTAGAGATATTTTAGTAAAAAAGTACTGTTAAAGTATGCGGAAATTAACTTTAAATAAAGTATTAAAAAACGATGATTACACCTTGACATAATTGAGTTTTATGCTTATTACGGTTTGAATAACTTTGACTATCGGTATAGGTATAATAAAAAAAATTTGTTTCGGTTACGGTTTCAGTTAGGGGTACCTATTTTAATCGGTTAATACCGGTTAATGGTTACGGTTTAAATCCCTGCTTTCAAAACAAGGAGATCAATAATAGAATTAAAAATTAAAATTATTTTGAGAAACGATGATCACATACCTCATTAACTCATTTACCAAATAATTTGTTAAGTGCTTGAGTTTCTCCAAATATAACCGTTAGTCTATTATGACTAAATAGTTTCGGTTTTTGAGTTTAGGTACAATACAAATATTTTGTTTCGGTTACGGTTGCCGTTACGGTTACAAATTTGAATCGGTTAATACCGGTTAGAGGTTGCGGTTTCGGTAACGGGTTTAATCCCAGATAACAAAACAAAGTTCTTTAAAGTGTATTTAAATGTCTTATGCATTTTTTAATACAAAATGATCTTTTAAATGTTGCAAGACTTTGACTGCCTCAAAAGGAGACAATACAATACGCATTAGCTTTGATCGAGGCCAGCTGTCAATCAATCAATACATCAATACGGCCACGCCTCATGTCTAATCTGAATTGAGCTGTTCGATAGACCATATAGAGCGATAGACGATGTCGATGTCGAAGTCGATGACAGTCCCCCGAGTTGTTGTCATATCCTTGTTTACATGTCGAATGCTAAATTTCATTTGATTAAATCAATTTCGAAAGTGATGAATTTGTAAAGCAAATCATATTGCAATTTTTGATCGTTTATCGCTGATCGCTGATCGCTGATCATTGTCTGTGTATTGCTGATTGTTGATTGTCAATTGCAAGGACAACAACACAAATAACAACAGCTACAAAAATAGTTAATACATTTTTATCGATATTTGTAGATTTGATATATGCATTGGGGGAAATGAATGGCGCACTTGGTTAATATGTTCTAATAAACAATAATGATAGGTAATTATTTCGACACAATGCATAGTGCATATGAGTATGTTTAGCAATTATTATACACATATTATTGATTGAATGTCAAGCATTTGACATTGAACATACCGTTACAAGGGTGTAAATATATATTAACAATCTGCTGTGTGTAGGTCAGATGTTATCGACTTACTTTCTAAGCATATTTTATGCACCACAAATACATATAACTAAGATGGCATTGAATCGCTTAATTTCTCAACGAAGTGTACGTTTTATTTATAAACTAACTTTTATCAAAAGCATTCAGAAATGTGTCACCTTATAAATTGGACAATTTATTGTAATTGTAATTGTAATTTTTTAATTTTCATTAATGAATTGATGTGGCACAAAAGAATTGGTGAGAAACATAAAGTGATTAAATAATAAACACGAGGAAGAAACATGTGAACAAATTATATTTACATAAAAAGATTATATTTACAAATTGTATTAGTCGGATTTACATTTGCTTTTTTTTTTGCCTTAACTTCAATTAATAATTTTATTTATTATATTAGTGTTTAACATAAACTTCAATTATGTCGGCTGCCTTAAGTTTGACAGCAAATCAATAAATAAATAAATACAAAAAAAATAAATAAATAAATGAATAAATAAAAAAATAAAGTAAGACATTTAAGGATATCAGGAAAAAAAAGTGCAAAATAGAGACAAAAATAAAGAGCTGAGAGAAAATATTGAACTATTTGTTGAACAGCCTTCAAGATTATTAAAAATAAATAAATATATTAGCTCTTTACTTTTAAAAAACATTAAAAAATAGAGACGCATAAGTACATATACTAGATCGTTCAAAAAGTCCCCGGACTGACACATAGGCCACTCCACTAAAATTTTGAAATACAATTTTTTTGACTGACTAGTTAATTTCAAGGCACCAGTGAAAATTTGAGCGCAATCGGAAGCTTAGCTATCGAGTTAGAAATATTATTGTTGTGCAACTTTTTGAATTTTTTGAACAATGGAAAAAGCTGAATTTCGTGTTTTGATTAAACACTGTTTTTTGATGGGAAAAAATACCGTAGAAGCAAAGACATGGCTTGATAAGCATTACGGGGTCTCTGCTCCAGGTAAATCAACCATTTGCGATTGGTATTCCAAAAGATTTGGATTTGGAAGTCCAAAAGAGGTGATTATCCCAGGGATCATCAGACAAGTCCGTCAGATCGTATTGACTGATCGAAGAGTCAAAGTGGTGAAAGCCGTTCGAAGCGTGTGAAGGCAAGTCGCTGGGCTGGTAAGGTTTTTGCCAGTGTATTTTGGGATGGACATGGTATAATACACATCGACTATCTTAAAAAGGGTGAAAAATGCAACAAAGAATATAACTCAGCATTGCTTGATCGTGTGAATGACGAAATTAAGAAGAAACGCCCGCATTTGGCAAAGAAAAAAATCCTTTTTCATCAAGACAATGCACCATCTCACAAAGCCGCTTTTACGATGGAAAAAATCAAAGAATTAAGTTGGGAATTGCTTCCTCATCCTCCATATTCCCCAGATCTGGCCCCCAGTGACTACTATCTGTTTTCAAGCTTGAAAACAGATAGTAGTCACTTGGGGGCCACATCTTGGCGATGATGGAGGATGAGGAAGCGATTCCCAACTTAATTCTTTGATTTTTTCCATCGTAAAAGCGGCTTTGTGAGATGGTGCATTGTCTTGATGAAAAAGGATTTTTTTCTTTGCCAAATGCGGGCGTTTCTTCTTAATTTCGTCATTCACACGATCAAGCAATGCTGAGTAATATTCTTTGTTGCATTTTTCACCCTTTTTAAGATCGTCGATGTGTATTATACCATGTCCATCCCGAAATTACACTGGCAAAAACCTTACCAGCCCAGCGACTTGCCTTCACACGCTTCGAACGGCTTTCACCACTTTGACTCTTCGATCAGTCAATACGATCTGACGGACTTGTCTGATGATCCCTGGGATAATCACCTCTTTTTGGACTTCCAAATCCAAATCTTTTGGAATACCAATCGCAAATGGTTGATTTACCTGGAGCAGAGACCCCGTAATGCTTATCAAGCCATGTCTTTGCTTCTACGGTATTTTTTCCCATCAAAAAACAGTGTTTAATCAAAACACGAAATTCAGCTTTTTCCATTGTTTCAAAAAATTCAAAAAGTTGCACAACAATAATATTTCTAACTCGATAGCTAAGCTTCCGATTGCGCTCAAATTTTCACTGGTGCCTTGAAATTAACTAGTCAGTCAAAAAATTGTATTTCAAAATTTTAGTGGAGTGGCCTATGTGTCAGTCCGGGGACTTTTTGAACGATCTAGTATATGTACTTATGCGTCTTTATTTTTTAATGTTTTTTAAAAGTAAAGAGCTAATATATTTATTAATTTTTAATAATCTTGAAGACTGTTCAACAAATAGTTCAATATTTTCTCTCAGCTCTTTATTTTTGTCTCTATTTTGCACTTTTTTTTCCTGATATCCTTAAATGTCTTACTTTATTTTTTTATTTATTCATTTATTTATTTATTTTTTTTGTATTTATTTATTTATTGATTTGCTGTCAAACTTAAGGCAGCCGACATAATTGAAGTTTATGTTAAACACTAATATAATAAATAAAATTATTAATTGAAGTTAAGGCAAAAAAAAAAGCAAATGTAAATCCGACTAATACAATTTGTAAATATAATCTTTTTATGTAAATATAATTTGTTCACATGTTTCTTCCTCGTGTTTATTATTTAATCACTTTATGTTTCTCACCAATTCTTTTGTGCCACATCAATTCATTAATGAAAATTAAAAAATTACAATTACAATTACAATAAATTGTCCAATTTATAAGGTGACACATTTCTGAATGCTTTCGATAAAAGTTAGTTTATAAATAAAACGTACACTTCGTTGACAAATTGAGC
>JBAMBK010001654.1:0-29192 GCA_037043435.1 Drosophila suboccidentalis | reverse complement strand
TTAATATTATTCGTCACAAAATTGGATATCATAAATTTTGGGGCATGAAAATGTTTTCGTCACTAGACTTTTACCTCGTAAAGAGGTTTTTTTTATGGGTATAGTCTAACACCCCTCAACATTTGGATTTAAAGCTCTGGAAAGCATTTAAATTACGATATTTTGCCTTTCCGCTTTCATTTCAAAATAACGACAATTAGAATGTCAGGTGTGTTGGTCATTTGGAGTATCACAAGCAATTAAAGAGTTGCTCCGAATGAGGCGACACCACTGAGGGGCAGCAATAAAATGTAATGCCTAAATTTTAGTATTCAACTTTTTTAATTGTTGGGCTAGCAGCTAATTTATGCATTAGCATTAGCTGCGAAAAAGGTTGCGGCATACTTTCAGGCGCCATTTAATTGCATTTTCTATTTGAACATTTTTGAATAGATTGCGAACTCACCTGACACAAAACGGTCGACACGACGCAACTTTTCCATAAGCCTCTTCAATTTTAATGAGTTGAAGTTGTTGCCGCATTTCTGGGGTCGAGTGCCTACCGACCATGTCAGAATTTTCACAGCCAAGACCGCAAATTGGCTTGTCAGACAAGAGTTTGGACTTGTATTTGCCGACGGTGTGAAAGAGGCCAAGCGTCAAATTGAGAAGTAAGAGAAGCACAGAGGAAGAGAGAGCGAGAGAGAGAATGAGAAAGGTAATTGGCAAATGTGTTTGCGTTCCCAAAACCTCTTTCTCCTGTCAAATGTATCCATATGACAGAGCTATGAGCTCAATTGTTTCCAATGAATTTTGAGTTCGCTTTGCCAAATGTAATGCCATAAAAGTTTTCCACAATGTTTGGGATGGAATCAGAATTTGAAAGCTAAACAAAAATTGCATGAGTCTGACTCTGTTGCGTAATTCAATTGGATGGTTTGACCATTAAGCATTTCTCTGTTTGCATGTACTTTGCCACTCGACTATTTATTTTCAATTTATATTTTGCAGCATTCAGTTGCAAACATTGCGCCCATCACAACTCCCCCCGTCCTGCATCAAAATCGCTTAGGTAAGTGGATTTTATAGTTTTTATACCCGACTCTTAATTGGTTTTTAGGGTATATACCCTTAAATTATAGATTATAGTATATTCAGCATAATTTTATTTTCTCTTCTTAAATTTGTAATTTACAAAATATTCTTAATTCTATAGATATTTGTGGATAAAGTAAATAAAGAAGATTTAATTTCCAAAATCTTTTGTTCTGTATTTTTTGATACGGGTATTTTCTAGTCGTTAAACGGGTTGTCTAACAAGTTTGTGTTTATTTTTGTTTTCATTTATTTTTTGAGTATTTAATAAAGTTAATGAGTTTTTGCATTCAAGAAGAAAACAGCGCCCAAGGCACCATTATATAAACTGTCAGAAGCTACAGATTGGTTGAGTTCTGGTTGGCTTTTGTTTTACCATATGCAAAAGTATTTAAACTTTATCTAAGCCAAGAATTTACCAATGCCAATGGCCAACTACACAATACTGTTGCTACTGTCTGACAAACAACAACTGGCAAAAACAAGCAAATTAGTTTAAATTCTTTTCATATTTTTAGTCCACAAACAGCAACAAAATACTGAACTAAGCGCCTTGATTGTAACAATTTTTTGTAACAATTTTAACATTATTCAAGTACAGTCGAACTTCCCTAACTCGAATCACCATTATCCAAGAAAAAAGTTCGAGTTAGGGAGACTTCGAGTTAGGGAATTTTTTTTTTTATTGTTTTAAAAGAAACTACAAATGCATTCAATCATAAATACATTCCAAATTTCAAATTTTTCTTGTTATTTTCAACAAAAAAGGATTCCAGTTTGTTCATGACCTGTTAATATTCTCAAAAATTGGATTCTTCGTTCTTTTGCTGTATCCAGAAGAAGTTCCCGATTCAAATGTCATCATAATTAATATTTCATTTTTTAATATAATAAAAAATGTTTTTGCTGAGATACCACATTTTTAAGCAACTTTAATTTATTTGGTCTACTTTCAAATTCCTTAACTACTAATAAGTTTGAATATTTCCTTAAACATTTTTAAACATTTTAGTACTCTGATGCGCTGACAAAGAAGTACATTTCGAACATCTTTCCTATAGCAATTGCACAAGCTAAAGTAATTGTTGATGCAATATTCTATCATATTGCATCTCCATATGTTAACGTACATCAATATTACGTATCCAAATGAGCCGGTAACAAAAACGCAAAATAGAAACGAAAAAAAATTCAAACTTTATTAAGGATTTTCCCGAAAAATTCGACTTACAGAAGTACGGGCCAATATTTTTGTTCGAGTTAAGGAGATTTTCGAGTTAGGGAAGTTCGAGTTAGGGAAGCAGATTTGTATGAAATTTGCTCAGTAAACGCTATTGCCACTCGATTTTGTTCGAGTTAGAGAAACTTCGAGTTAGGGAAGTTCGAGTTAGGGAAGTTCGACTGTATATTGTATTTGACTTGGATTTCTCCGGGCATTGTCCAAGAATCCCAGTGCCCTCTTTTATATCATTTCCTACTCAAGTTTGCACTTCAGATGTGTCGGACACAGGCGAGAAACCAGAGGAAGAGGAAGAGAGACTAAGGTCTAAGGCCTTGGCAAAGTACAAAATTTATTGGAATTGTATTGTATTTTCAGCCGAAAGAATTGTTGTTGGCCTGTCTTTGAGTTTTCATGTAAAAAGTCTGTAGTTGAATCCTTTAGCTTTTTTTCGTCTACATGCACGAATTAACGTGTAGACAATGCGTCCTCAACTCATTTTTTTGTCCATTTTCAAATATTTCAATGCCTTTGTCACCTTGGCTCTAACCTTTTAGTTTACATTCTATTCAATTAGAGTCTCCTGTCTCTTTGAATCTCTCCTCCAATCAATATCCATTTGCAGACGCGACGGTAGAAAGCTGGGAGAAAAGAAACAAGGCGGAGGAAACTCATTATGCTGTCACCTTAATTATTATTTTGGCATTTCAAGTAACATTTAATTATGCAAAATATTGTCGCTGCTCATTTAAGCGAGGATGCCTCGAGTCGTGGATATCTTAAGAGGATCCTTTTGTTTACTCACTCCGCTGTGATTTAAGCTTAGCTGCCTTTTTGTTGTCTACTTGTTCCAGGTTTAGTTGCTAGGACACGCCCCCAGGGACAGCCCCCAATTCCTTTTTCTTGCTCAGATTTACAAGACCTTAAGTTGCTCTATAGTTTTGTATCTCGGCCAACTTAGTTACACGCCAGCAACAACAATCTGAACGAAGTCAAGTAACTAACTGGAGAGCTGGCGAAATTCTTTCCTTCTGTTAACTTTGTGGTTTCTGTTATTCTTGCTACTGTTATTGTTGTTCTTGTTGTTTGGTGTCGGTGTTTATTTAGCGGCTTCTTTTGTATTGGTTGTTTTAGTTGATTTTGTAACAGGAATCGGCAACATTTTTGCAGCATTGCCTTGTGCTCAGCTATTTGGCATTCGTGTGTTTGTTTTAACCAACCCAACCAACTGGGCCATCAAGAACAACAAGGCAGCCAACCCAACTAACCAACGAGGCGTTGCTTTAATTGAGTTCACAATAAACATTGTAGCCGGGTTTTGCTTTTGCTCTGCACGATTAAATAAACATTTACACTCGATTTAAATGGACATACAGACCATTGTTAAACTATTCTGAAATTTGCTGTTTAAACAGACATTCCATTTGTACGCGGTACTCCGTTTATTTGTGTGTAACTTGACATTGAAATTGTTTACTAACAACTGCTAACTTAAGCGATTTGCCCTTATTGATATTGCTAGTACTATTGTGCGAGGCAGGCCATCTTCAGAGTCACTAGTTCCTTGAGAAATTGAAATATACATTTCTAAGCATTTCCATTAATAGAAATATATATTAAAAGCCCACATCTTTGAATAAAAATTCTAACGCATTTTTTTTTATCTTTTTGAAGGTACTATCCCCAGTACAACTTTAATTTACTTTAGCCATATTTGGTAATTTTTAAAGTAGCCAACAACTAAATATAGTATAAGTTTTGACGATACTTTTGCCTTCTTTTCCAGCTTCCATGATGATTCTTGGAGCTAATTTAGCTGTCTAATAAATACATAACTTATTCAACTTTCTTTTAGCTTTCATATTCTACTGCGTTCCTGACATTTTCTCAGTTCAGTAACTAACTGGAAAGTCTCTTTTATTCTTTTCTTGATTAAGTATACTATTATCTACATTAACTCAATTGCTGTGGACCACTTTCAAAGGCCAAGTTAATCGTTTTGCAACCTTTGTCTTTGCGTATCCTTGCCACTCTTTCCTGTAAATTCCTGATTTAGTTAGAGATCAAAAGAAAACTTAAATTGCCTGAATTTCTTCCCATCAAGAGTATCGAATCGCATCTTATCTGATACGTTGTTTGGCAAATTAACAGCATACATCATTGAACTGTAAGCCGGAAAATAAAACGAGGAAGCAAACGCCAACATTTTGGCTATTTTAGCCAGTTACTTTGCTTCTGTTCTAGTTTCTGTTTCTCGTTTCGCAGGAACTTCCGACAGCTTATCTTGTAAGCCATTCATTAAACAAAGACTGGAAAATGGTCAAGGAATAGAAATAGTTAAGTAATTTAAAGTGAGTAAGGGTCAACTGAAATAAATTTCGATTAAAGAAAATGAAAATCTGCTTCTAGTTCTTCATATGTTATGTCGCATTCTTCGGTGTGCACTCACTTGACTGCTAAAGAAAATATGTGGAAAAACTGGGAAAAATGTTAACAATATATGGTAGCTCAAGCGGAAATATCACTTAGGGGCAACACGACGAAAACTCTTCAAGACGATGCTGAGAAAAAACAGGAATTTGAGTGTGTCTCTCACTGGCAGACAAACTGGCTGACTGTCCGAGTATCCTTCTATCCTTATGGCTGAAAAAAGGCGGAAAGAATGTGTCAATAATGACTAATGGCCAGGCCGGAAAGACGAAAGTGTACGATGTTGTCCAAGGCCCATCCGTTTATTGTTTGGGGCATTTGGAGCCCAGTTTCGGCTTACGCCTATCGTCATTTGCCATTTATATTTATTTTTGCATATCTTCAGCAATTTTTTTTTCCAGCGACTCATGATGTTGAAATGATTGAGGCCTACTCTTTTTTATTTCCTTCTTCGTTTTTTTTTATGGATGAGTCCCAGTTGGTTTTCGCTTTTAATTTCAAATTCTGAGGAAACTTTTTAGCTTCCTTTATGCTTTCGGGGGACTTTAAATGAGGTAGGCAAATGGAAACATTAGGAAAAAGTTTCGGCTTATATAACACACACACATATATTGTACATTAAGAAGGGGAAAATTGTAGAAGTTTTAATTAATTTAAGCTTGTTTAATTCCTTTACAGCCAAAACAAAATGACAAACTGTTGACGAGAGATGCTTATAAATTGTTAAATTGCTTTTAACAATTTGAATCGCCTTTCAATCACATTTGAAATTCTGTTAGTATTTCGTTTGTTGGAAACGGTTCCCAATCCAAGATGAAAGAAATTTGGGGAAAGTAGTTCGAACTTCTGAGAATATTGGATCGATAAGTAATTTATAACAAACAAATACGCCTCATTATAAAGAAGCTGACCAAAGAAAAGAAACCACTCAAATGTCAAGAAACCCAAGCTCATTACAACCCACGAAATACGAGTTTGTATGTCTGTCTGTGTGTGTGTGTATATATTTGGTGTAAAAAAAGCTTCTCTCTCTGCCTGAAAACACGTGCCACATTTCCGTTTGTAGCCCCAACGTAATGACAAATCTTTGCGGTCCTGAACAGGAGTCGGGGCACAATTATGGTCAGCAAATAAAATGCTCATCAGCTGGCATAAAAGGCACTCAGGCCAAGGAGAGAGCAGAAGTTTCTGTTACATCTGGAGGGCAGTATAAATAACTACGTCACACAAACAATGTCCAAACACAGCCGGAGTAGGCACAAACAGGAAAACAAACTCAAATTATACACAGGAAAATTCCTCAATGCGGCCTGCAATTTTTTGTGTCATTGTTACGTATACGACTAGGTGTGCTATTGCACACTACAAACACACTACGTGTGTGTGTGTGGGTCTGTGTAATTAATGTTTTCCTGTTGCCCAGGTCCTGCTAAGGGTGCTGCTGTTGGTCCTCGTCCTGGTCAATCCTGCTACTCCTGCGGCAGCTTCTTCTTTCGTCGGCCAGTGCGAAAATGTCTGTGCGTAAAGTTTGGGCAAACAGGAAATTGTTATTGCTTTGTCGCTTTAAAAATAACACAAGCTACCAAAAACAATCAAACTGAGACATACCCTGTTAGTTGTTCAAGTTAAGCTTATCTAATTATGCGTTATTTTCAGAACTAACTTTTTAAGCAATGTATTTTTCTTTTCATTGCCATTGCATAATTAAGGATAATGATTATGAGCACAATTTCATCATTTTACAGCAAGTCCAATATATCCAGCAATTTTTTTATGACTCTACTAATAATAAAATGATGGAATAAAAAAAAACATTTTATTATCATTTCAAAACTGAAAAGAGATATAAATTAATTAAAGTAATTAATTTATTATAAATGAAATAATTTTAAAGGTCAAATATTTAGTTTATCCAGTTTTCAACTTATAAGTAGCAGAAATTTAAAAGCTTGCTTATAACTTAAACAAGGTTGTTAGAATTAATACAGATGATGAAAGTCCTATAAAAATATTTTGAATATTTTTTTATTATTATCATTGATTTATAATCAAAATCAACAATTCTCAAACCATGGCTGAAATTCAAAGAACTTTATTGAAAGGATCATTATGGTTTTATTCTTTTTTTTTGATTTAACAAACTTAAAATAATCATTTACAATTCCTGGGAAAACGATTTCTTTTAGTTGGTGGTCGTATATACCCAATCAGTGAGTATCTAAAGGGCATAAGTAGGCTGTGAGACAGTGAGAGACTGAAGTGAGTGTCAACATGAGCTTGTGGAATATTAAAGGCTGAACGAATTTGTAGCCTGTGGCAATGGGTCATTGACTTGCTGATGTGCCACTGTGTATATAGATATATATATTTGTATTTGTGTGTGTATGTCTGAGGGTAATTAAGATCCTATCTCAATGCGTTGAAATCTAAGGCCAGGACTGTGCCTTTAATTTGACCGCATGGCTTTTTGGCTTACATTTCTCACAACAACTTAAAGATTGACGAATTTGGCCGGAACTGTCGTTTTATCTGCCAATTTTTTTCAATCAACTCAATTGACGGCCTCGTGTTGAGCTATGACCGTCACTTGGGTGTGGCTAATTTACGCCCGGCAATTTGTGGAGCGGAATGGATGTAATTGATGACCACTGTGCCGCAGTACAAGTACAATGGAGGCGTGGGACACTTGGCCATGCCCCCAAAGTAATTTACTTGCAATGGACAGCAGGGCTCCCTCTTTAAGGTCGTTGTTTTTGTTGTCTTGTTGTTATTCTTTGGTCAGTTTTAGGTGCTGCCTAAAAGCATGACGTGCACCATTTATATGGGCAACATATTTTAACCAAGTTTATGCGATAGAATCGAAGCGACAATGGGCATAAAGAGGCAGAAGAGCTAAGAAATGGAAGTAAGGAAGGAAAAATCACAACTTTGCTTGGCTTTTGTTTACGGAAGTTGTCTGCCTGCCTGATGGCCAAAAGGTTCATTCACTTGGCGCCAGTGTTGGCTGTCAGTTTTGATCGATTTGAGCTTGACCCCGTCAGCTATTGATATTTGTTACTTCTGCCAGCAAGTTATTCTACATAAAATAAACGTTGACTGATTTATGTCCATAACAACAAACTTAACTCTCTGATTTCCAGTGCATTAAATCCACAAGACAAAGTCAAACTATGCTTATTTCAAGCTCGTTGTAATCAGTCTCGTTTTCATGCTCCAAACGACTTTTAGTTTGCTCCCTTTGATTTGTGCTGTTCAGAGACCACATAAGAGTCATCAATTATAGCCGTTGATGGAGCTGATGCTTGTGGAGCTGATGCTTGTTAGTTAATCGATTTGCTATTTAAAAGGATTCGTTCATTAAGGGACTTATAAAATGTTGTGCAGATTATGATATTAATGCAAAGTTTAATACATATTTTGAGTATGACTCAAAAGTTCAATTGAGTGCGATTGAATTTGCACAATGCGCTAAATTTATTACTGGTTTTAACAACTTTGCACTTTTGAACAATTCTCGCTATTGGAGCGGATTACAGGCGAGAAAAAGCAAACTAGCACGAACTGAACTCAAAATGTTTCATACAATTTTATAGTTTGTATGATAAAAATGCAAACGCAGCGTGAAAAACCACACACTGAGAAAACTTTCAATTTGCTTAGCCAAGTATCGAACTGGGTGGCAATCAGGCGGCAAAGCGAATGCAAAATAAAAAATAATAAAACACAAACCGCAATAAGTGGTGCAATAGAGTTCCAAACCACAGGCGAAACCACAAGAACATACAAAAAATGAAATCAAATAAAATAAAAAAAACTGTGAAAAAACTTTTCAATTTTGCCACCAAATTTGAGCAATTTTCTCAGCGGCGAATTTTGCTGCCAAGCAAACACAGAAGAGTGTGTATATGTGTGTAGATGTGAGTGTATTGTGTGTATGTGTAAGTGTATGTCAGCATATCGAAAAAACAAACGACAATAGGGAAGTTATGGATTATGCAAAGTTGTCGAAAAGCTGACGATATTTTGACAGCTCCAGTGGATTCTCAGTTGCTTTTGGACACACTTATGTATAAATAATTCATTTAAAATGTGATGCATTTTTCTGAGCGCATACAGAATAAAGATTAGAAAGATTTAATGTTCGCTTTATTATTGTAAATGTATAAAAATGAAAGCTTTTCACTTAGTTGCATTTAAATTCATCAACTCAAAGTGAATTTAATCCACAGAATTTTGCCAAAATGATATTAGAGCAGATTCTGAAAAATATTGTCGAAAGTAAAATCCGGAACAGGCCTGGATGTGTGGGTGAAGGAAACTCAAGTTAATTCGATGAGTATCTGGGACGAATCATCATTTTCACAGTTCTCAAAGCTCTGTAGCCCTTCCAGTTGTACCACCAAATGCTCTGCTCGTTGTGGACTTCGCAATCAAAGTACTTGCCATTTAGGTTACTGCAAATATTGAGATAGATGTATTTATATAAATTTCGCCTTTTAAGAGAGATTGACCTACCTATTTCCGTATAAGTTGTACCACCAGCCACTTGAATAGTACTTTGCACAATTGCCGCCCCAGCCATCGTTGTCCCGGTCAAAGGTTGTGAACTTGTCGTGGAGATTGTAATTGAGGGCATTGCCAGCAGTGCCCGAATAGGCTCCGAGTGACTTTAGCATATATGCCTCGTCTTCGCTGCCAATGCGAAAGCTGTCGTAACGGGCATGACGAACCTCACCTGCGAAATCGACCAACTTAATGTACAGCTCATAGGGCTGGGATGTCGTCATCTGATGCAGCTTCTCCAGTCCCATGAAGAACTCTCCCTGCAGGTTACCGAAGCCATTGCGATACTCCGACCAGTTTCTGTAAAAGTTTTCACTGCCATTGAATCGACGTTGAACCACTGTCCATCCGTTTCCGGCCGTTTGACCATCGCAAAGAACCTCAAATTTTCCAAGTTCGGGCACACTAATCTCATGAATACCCGTTGAGTTCTCAAAGGGAACACAATTCCTGGGAAACTCTTGGATTTTCAACGGATTCGTCTGTTTGGCATTGTAACTTTGAAGAAGAATCGAATCGTTCAAACTCGACACTTGGGTTTTCAATACTTTGACGGCCGCAGTGTTCTCCTCAATTTGGGCTCTGAGCGATGCAATGATTTCCTCGTTGTTTTTGTTTTGATAAGTCTTTTGTTCCAGCTCTGCAATTAGATCATCCTTATACTTGCTTTTCTCAATATACAAAGTCTCGAGCTCCTTGAATATGGACGCATTGAGTTGCAAATCTGCCACCTTTTCCTCCAGCTCCACAATCCGCTCATCTTTAGATTGGATTACATTGTCGCACTCTTCAATTTTATTATTGGTCTTCGCTGCGTTATCAAGGAGAGGCTTTAGCGCATTATAACAATATGCATCGCACGGATCAATCTTATCAACAATGTCCTACGTAAAACAGAAATTTACTTTCCAATAGAAACTTATGTGTTTCTTATAACATTACTCACATAGTCGATATCATTTGTAGTTAATTGCGCTGATACTGCTCCGAAAATAAGCAGCAGAAATTTAGAAAATATCACGTACTTTATTCTCATATTGAAAAATGCAAGTTGCTTCCCGTTGCACGATTGAAACCAAACTAAAGCTGAGGCTCATAATGCTGCTACATATAAGGGAATAAGCTGGCTTCCTTATCGAATATATGTACATATATATTACTATATACCAGTGGTCGACACATATGCAATGCCGAATTGTTATTGTGTTGATACTATTTGTTTATAAAAATACTGCGTTGTGTCAGCAAATTATATTCTCGAACCTCGACTCGACTCGACAAACAAACGTTTTCATTTGATAACATTCACATGGCAGTACAATAAAGTTCGGGGAAGAACCCTAAAATCAGCATTAAGCAAACATTCAATCGATTTTTTTAAAAATACATAAGTGTTCTTTATTCTCAAAACTCGGATTATAAGTTTAAAGCCCAAGTTTAAGGGTAATATCAAATCAAAATTTATACTAGGGTATACTTTGGTCTGATTAACATTTTGACAGATTTCAGCGATCCATACCGTCTCAGTGGGTACCACCAAATGCCTCTTGCATTACTCACACCGCTCTTAAAGTAATTCCCATTGAGATTGCTGAAAATGCATATCAATTATATTATTGTTACAGTCTCAAGTATTATTTTGCCCACCTATTTGCATCTGAATTGAACCACCAACCACTTTCGTAGTAGTTGGCACAATTTCCATTCCACCACTTATCGTTGTCACTATCGTAAGTCGAGAACTTGTCGTAGAGATTGTATCTCAGGGCATCGCCGGCATTGCCGCTGTATGTTCCCAGACTCTTTAGCATGTATTTCTCCTCTTCGCTGCCAATGAGAAAGTTATCGTATCGAGCTTTATACAACTTGTTCTCAAAGTCAACGAGCTCAATATATAGTTCAAATGGACGCGATATCGTCAGTCGGTGTATATATTCAAGACCTAGGAAGAACTCGCCGTCGTAGTATCCAAAACCAGAGCGATAAGAATTCCAATCCCTGTAGAAGCCAAGACTTCCGTCCAATCGTCGCTGGATAACAATCCAGCCAAGTTCCCCTCCACAGGCATCGCAGAGTACCCGAAACGGAGAGATTCCGGGAATATTTATCAGATTCACACTCTCCCAGCTATCGAAGGCCAAGCAACTAGTTGCTTTATTCTCATTTGCCTGCTTGATGCTCAGCAAATTCTTCAAGTTGAGAACTGAAGCTTGCAGATTCGCAATTTGAGCTTTTAATTGTTCTATAGATTCGGTGTAATCATCCGACAGAGCTTTTTGAGATTGCATCTTGTTATTGACATTAAGATCTGGGTGTTCTAAGGCCTCTAATATACTCTCGTTAGATTTGCTAGCAATATTTACTGTGTTAATATTTTTATAGGTTGCATTTAATTCAAGGCCACCTAAAATACCGTGTAGATCGATTATTTTGATTATTTTACTTTCAATTAAATTGTCCAGCTGAAATGAAATGTATAATCATTGGTATTGATTCTAGTATTTGTAATGCCATCAAGGCTTATACTTACTGTCTTATCTCCATTTGCTGATGCTGCACTTACAGCAAAGCATCTTAGAAATAAAAAGTATACTAAATATTTCATATTTGCTGTCATGTTCCCATGGATAATCTTTATCGCCCCTGCAATGCGAATGAATTACAAAGTGAAACTAAACAGAAGCTGCAACTTAAACTGTGTATCAAGTTTTCTCATCTCTCTCTCTTATCCACTTATCAATGCTGCCTTATCAGATATTCATTCATCTACAACTAAGTATTTAAATTACACTTACACAACGTCCGTGAGTCATGAGATATTCTCTATGGCGGTGCGAATTCTCTGGACCTCAGCAAATGTTTTATAGTAATTGTTTTGAGTCGAGTAATCTATATATAATAATTATACAGATAAGAGTCTTATATATGTTGCCTGATTTAATGCTTTTATGAAATGGCTTTAGTTTTAGCTAAACAAAATATATTGGCTGAGAAAAACGAGATAAACATAGATTAAAGATAAGAATTGGATATTATGTTGGTGAGGGTTTCACTGAAACATTGCGAATTTATTCAGATTTCATTATTGAAGACAACAATTTTTAATGAAGTAAGGAGTCGCAAGTTAAATATCATTTTAATCCAGAGCCAAAGTCGCTTTGATTTCATTCAAATGAAAATAATATCCATAGTTCATTTTGTGGCCCTTGAATACCCAATGGCAATTTGCTAGACAATTAAACCTTGAATTGAATTTCAATGTTTATTTGAATTTTCATTTGGAAAATAACCCGTGAGTTTTCCACCTGATCGTTTGATTGTTTATTTTAAAATTTTTATAATTTTATTAATATTATGTGCACCAATACACCCGAAATTACAGCTACAGAGTATATAGATTTCTTTGTTTATATTGGCAATAGATATATGCCGATCGTAAGCCATTTGCCAGCATATTGGGGTGCTAATGTATTTATAAAGCGACTTTGTTGTATTTTTAGTTTCAAAATAGAATAATTGAAAATTGAAAACTGAAATGAAATGAAATGGAATTGGTCTGGCCTTTAATCTGTTCATTTTCAGTGCCCGATTTATGAAGTGCGAAGCATTAATTTGATTTCTCGTGCATATATGTACATGGGAATACGCATGTATATCGTATATATATGTACATATACGTAATCGGCCCATTCATTAATTGGGTCAAAATATGAACAATTTACAACGCTTTGAAGTTTCACCTTAAAATGTAAATTTGAAAATGCCCCGCATGGAAATGTCTAAAGGACAAAAGATACAGAAAGCAGTTGCCTTAAAGGAATTTAATTAGCTACACTACAAGAGCAGAAATGTGTTGAAAATATTTGAGATACTTGTTAAGCGCCTCAAGCTGCTTTCATAATTCAGCTGCCAGCTGAGTTTTCTGCATCAATATGGCAATAAATTGGCCATATCCTGCGCCCTTCTTCCTCTCTCTCTCTCTCTCTCTCTCTCTGTCCGGTATCCATTGGCCGTCTCGTATCTTGGCGCACGTAGCGACTTTTAAGTGGTTTCTGTGCTTGTGCTTGACCTTAAACTTCAGCTTGTGTTAGCTTTATGTTAGGATCTGCTTGGCAGGGCGATTTGCATCTACAGCTGCAGCTACAGTTGCATTTGCAATGAACCTTCTCTTTCACAGCAGCCCATTAAAACCCCGAGAGCGCAAAAAAACAGCAGCAGCAACTTTTGACATCCTTGCGAGCAGCTGCTGATGCCTTCACCTTCCAGTGTCCATTGTCTGTCCAGGGTAGCAGCATATGGACAAGTGCATCAGAATGCATCAGGCGGGATCATCATAATTCCTTTGCTGCCTGCTAATGAAATTCCAAATAATCAATATGCGAGTACGCCCTGACCTTCAGACAGAACCAGAGCATGTGCTGACAAATATCCAACAACACAGCTAACACCCCACCACCATCCCTCCCTGTTCCTCATTTTGGCCATCTCTGTGTGTTTCGCAGCTTCTGCTTGTCGATGGCAATATGAAAAACATTTACACAGAAAAACGCGCAATTGTTGATTTGCTTTATTTTTGCCCACACTTTGCAACACTTGGCCAACTCGAGGTTTTACGATCTGCCTACCTTAACCCATTAGACACAAGTTGAAGTCTATTTACTACACACTTTTCGGGTAGAATGACATGTAAATTGCACTTCCAATCTTCGGAAATACTTTAAATATTTATTTATTCACTCAATTTTATTTAAATTATTTGTATAGTCTTGTTGAATTTCTTCAAATTTAAGATCATAGTCAGTGCACACAGTATTCTGCACTTGAGTAAAGTTCTTTCAGCTCAACTGAAAAACAGTTGGACAAGATTTCATATTGCACGCTGGGTAGCTCTTTTGTCCAGCGGTCATTTGCCAGCAGAGTTGAGTTTTTGTTTAGTTTTCATTATATGAACATATAGTTATGCAAGTACATATGCTCATTCCTTCTTTTGTATTTTTCTTCCATCTAGTTTTCCACTTGCCAGGACTTTGAGTTTAATTTGTTCTCCATTTGGTTTTGTAAAATGCTTGGAATTGTCTTTGGGTAGTTGGTTGTTAGCATCTTGTGAACTTCCAAGTGGACATTACATCAGGCATGAAAATTGTTCCTCTTGTTGACAATTTTTCTGCTACTGTTGTTGTTGTTGTTGTTACTATGGCCATTTGCCATTGCTCTTTGAAGTTTATTGTTTTGTTTTTCTGTCTGTCACACTTTGGTTTTATTTTTGTGTTTATTTTCACACTCGCAAATGCAGGTTCTTTTTTTTATCTATCTATCTGTATCTGTTACACACGTTCTAAAATTCATTTGCAAGTCAAACAGTGAAACAGATTGCAATTTAGATGGAATGATAAGCCAAATGGATGGCATCTATGTGAATAATAATAATAAATAAATTGGATGCATTATTTTTTTTTTATATTCATTAAAATTAAATTCTGTATAATTAAACAAAAATCAAGTTTAATTTGACTTTTTTTTAATTTTATTTATTTTTATACGAACTTAAAATTTAATTATATTTATATTTCCATGCAAATATTTTAATCTTTTAATTTGCAAAACGACACTTAAATATTTTGAAAATATTTTTCGGTTTTCCTGTAATTTTTATTTGGACTACTTTTAAGACGTTTGCAATGTTTACAACTACGAGAATATTATAAGCTTATTTTACATTCAAAAATACAAATAAATAGCACACATAATAAATATATTCAAATGGCAACATTACAAATTTCTTAATGCTTATCTTATTAGATATTTGGAAATCTTTCTGTTTTACTTTTTAAATACTTTTTAGTTATAAGCTGGTTTCATGCAATGCCATTTTAAGAGTTTGTTCATTGATTTGAAGTAGATTAAATTATGTATTTTATTGAAATTTACCAAATGTTTTCTTTTTGTTTTGAATTAGTCATCGATTATATTCGATTTTTATCTCTATAAATATGTAATATTATTGAAATGCTTACACACTATAATCAAATTGAATGAATCCTTTAATATATTGATAAATTTTATGAATTTCTTTCCTTTCTTATTTAAGAATCACATTGGAATTTAATTCGTTAATGTGATGAATCTCTTTAATTCTTGTCAAAGTTTCGTTTTATTTCCAGTGGAATTGTTTAATAATTTTGCTCGAATTTTTTTGAATTCTCATTGACTATTTTTCGGGATTTTCTGTTCCACACATTTCCATCTCAAGCTTTTGTGAGAGACACCTGGAATCTTTGGATGTTAAAGTCTTTCTTTGATAAAATCTTTGGCATAGCGCTCGTTCATTATAATACTCTAAGATTTATTCACCTATTCGTTACACAATGAAGGGAGAACATCAAGCACACACATACATGTATTTACCAATAAATATCAATGCCATCCCTTACAGTAAACACTCTGATGGCCCAATCAGCTCTGTGTTCATCTGCAGCTCCTCGGGATCGTTACTTGGGATTCCCAACTGGACTCGCACTCATCTCCGCGCTATATACACAACCGTCTCGAGGGGCATGGAAGGAGCTGGGTCTTATAAGTCCGTGTGGAGGACGGGCGGCTTACAGTTGTTGGTCTCGGCACTGACCACGAGCAGGGCCGTGGCATTGGGTGTCACTAGTTGTGTGGGGGCATGGGTCGTTGCCATTGGCTGAATGGCGGTGATGACATCTGTTCCAGCCGTGGTTGTTGTTGTTGTTGTTGTGGTCATGGCCGCATTGTTGTTCCTGCCCGTGGAAAGAGACTTCTTCTTGTTCTTGCCGGTGGCATTCTTGGGCCCAATCAGACGCTCCGACTGCCGGCCCTTGCCAAACTTGGGAAAGAAGCTGTTCTCCAGCTGCAGCTGGGCGTTGACATCCTTGCGGGCGGCACAGGTGCAGGCCTTCATGAAGCTCTTCTTGAAGTTGTCGCTGAGGAAGGCGTAGAGTATGGGATTCATGGCCGAGTTGGAGTAGGCGAGGCAGCCGCAGGCGAGGAACACCACCACCTGCAGCTTGGAGGCGCACCGCTCAGTCGAGTTGATCAGCGCCACCTGCAGCACCCAGTGTGGCAGCCAGCACAGAATGTACACGGTGATCACGGTCAGGACCAACTTGGTGACCTTGCGATGCGATCGCTTCTTCTCCTTGCTCTTGTGCTTGGGTCCCACCGTGTGCAGTTTGCGGATGACCAGACAGTAGAAGGTCAGAATGAAGATCAGCGGCGTGGCAAAGCCCAGTATCAGCGAGTACAGAATGAAAGCAGAGTCCGACTGGGTGTTGAACAGCTCTGGCCACTCAATATTGCAGGACATGTGACCAGGACTGATTTCAACCGAATTGGCAAACAGGATAACGGGCAGCATCAACACAACCGATGTCATCCAGGCCACGGCAGAGACCAACTTGGAGACGGATGTGGTGCGATATCGGGGCGAGGATATCGGATGACAGACGGCAATATAACGATCTGCCGACATGATCAGCAGGAATATCGACGAGGTGAACTGCGTGACGGAGGTGCTCACCAAATACGCCTTGCACATGTAGGTGCCGAAGGCCCAGTTCCTCGCCTGCATCGTGTAGATCACAAACGGAATACCGATCAGGAAACATTCATCCGCAATGGCCAGATTGAGTATGTAGATGTTGGTCACCGTCTGCATCTTGGAGAACCTCAAGACCACATAGATGACCAGGGTATTTCCGAGCAGACCCACAATGCAGACAACAGCATAGAGTATCATTGTGACGAGCAGCACGCCATAGTTCCAATCGTTGTCGCACTCCCCGTGACCATTGCTGGGTCCACTGCCGTTGGGCAGACCACCGCCAAAGCTGATCGGCAGCGTTCCATTGAAGACTGGCAGAAATAGGCCGACATTCGTCAGATTCGCCTTGATGGGCTTATAGTCCACCGATGGCTCCAATAGGGAACTCAAAGCAGTCTCATTTCTGAACTCGCTAGCCATCAGTGTTGTTGCTGTTGTAACATTTGGTGACGTTGCTGCCGCTGCCGCTGTCTCTGTCGACGTCGCTGTCAACTGCTCTGTGGGCGTTATTAAGCTCGTTAGAGTCAGGGCTGTCAGCACAAATAACAGGATGCCACAGCCGCCATGGACATGGACATGGACATGGACACGGTCCATGTGGCAGCTGCGGTTGGCGGCACCATTTGGTTTCGAGTAGCCTTTCATGTTTGTTGTGCGGCTTGTAGCTGTTGTTGTTCCACTCTCTCTCTCTCTCTCTCTTTTCCACTTGCTCTTTCTCCTCGTGTTGTTGTTGTTGTCGTTATGTTCGCTTGGCTAGTTTTCAATCCCGGGAAACGCCCATTAGTTGATGCCTGCCGCTAAAATTCAAATATTTTGATATGATTTCCATACTTGACGACGACACAGCTGCCAGCCACATCACTTAATTCTTCCAGCTCTAAAATTATATAAATAAAAAATGGCGTTATTATTACCATGTAACCACATTATAGTACTTATGTTACACAGCTGGGTTAGTTCAACTAGACTGCGGACCAAGAAAATGTTATTCAATATGACGCTCAGTTGGATTTATGGACAACCCACTCTAAAGTATAAATAGAATATAAGCCGTAGGTCAGTTGAACAGAACAGCTTGTAAAATTAAATTCTATTTTTAAATTCTACATTTCGAGGAAAACACGGCAACCAACATACAATTATTTTGCCAATGGTATCCAGGAAAATGGATACAAAATTTATAGTTTCTGGTATAGAACCTTAATGCACCCAAACATGCGATAACAGTTTTTAAAGAATTTAAAACTCCTATTTATGTTTGCTTATAAGCAGGGACTGCAAATAATAGTTAAACTTAACTAGGATCATTCTGGCCCTTTTCTGTCACTTGGTTGGCTTAAAAAAAACCTTGGATATCGAAATGTTCTGCACTGGGGCACAATTGAATCATTTCAACAATATTCCGCTGAACTTAGCCTTTTTTATCTCATAAGAATCGATTTCCACTGTTCAATCTTTGTAACAGGGCCCATTTTGAAAATCAACTCAAAACTAAACTTTTCAATGTGATTAAACACATAAAATGTAAATTAAAATTAACTAATCATGTGTTCGAAAAGATTGAAGAAGAAGCTGCGACATAATAATCACATTTGAAGAATTAGAGTCATTTCAAGTGCCTGCACGAAATAAGCTGTGACATGAGAAAGGGCTATTTGCAGAAATAGAATAACAGTGATCTAAATAATAACTAAACTGATAAACAAAGCTTCATTTTAATTAAGTTGATATCTTTAACAGGTTAGGAGTTATTCGATCTTAAAGTTTGACACTACCCTTGCACGAAATTAGCTGCGAGTCACTGTTCATTTGCGCAAATCCATTGTACCTAAACTGTACCTAATTGTATCACAGCTGCAGCGGTGCTTAAAATAAAATGCTTATACCTTTATAGAGGGTACTTAAATTTTACAAGATATTATAACCCAAAAACCGAAGATTCTCTTTTCTATGTTTTTTCGTTCTCAAATTTAAGGTAAAGTTAGGTATACGAATTTATGCATGGCTCAGAAAAAGAGGAATTTATGAGCATGTAAATTTACCCAGATTATTACTTAGGTACAGAAATTCCAAATATTTACCTTACCTAAATAGGGACCGTAATACGAGCACAGGTACAGTGGAGACGTACCCTGACCTGCAGCTGTACCTGTACCTAAATGCTGGCAGAAACGAAACACCATCAAGAGCAGAAAGAGAATTGCAATAAATTGGTGTACTCGGCCCACCCTTAAGCCAGTATTCAACGTGAAGCACATTGAGTAAGACATGTATCCGACTTGCCGCGTTTGCCTGACCAGCTCGGGAATCTTGGTGAATATATTCACCAAAGAGAGAGAAACTTTTCCCAGTCTGGCGTTTATGATAAATACGTGCGTCGAAGCTAAAGTGAAACCCAGGGACAAACTGCCGAAACACATTTGCAAAATTTGCTTATCGGATGTCCATTCCGCATTTCGATTCAAGCGAAACTACGAGCTGACTCTTAAACAATTAAATAAGAAAAATGGAGAGAGCAATAGCGTCGATCTTTCTGATCAGGAGAACAATTCTGAAAATGTGATAGAGAGTGAATCAAAAACATCTAGAGCATTCAAAAGGAAGAGAGCGCTTGCTTTGGGTTACCGACCCACGAAAGCGAAGAAGCCGAAAACGAGCGAGAGCGAAGAGAGCCTGAACGAAGAGCGGCAGAGCGAAGATCGTGAAAACAAAGAGAACGACAACGAGGAAGACAAGCATGAAGATAGATCAGATTTGGAAGAGACATCAGATGATACCGAAAGTGCGAAAAGTGACCAAGAAAAAGAACCAAGAGATCTGTCAACAAGCGAGAGCCCATCTGTTGACGAAGAAGAACCACCGACAACGAATAACGAAAACACTTGGGAGGAGAGAACTCACATTTGCAACATTTGCAACAAAGCCTTTAAGAAGAAGGAACACTTACAGCGGCACAGTTTGATTCATTCAAGCGAACGTCCATTTAAGTGCGAATTGTGCTCCGAAGACTTTAGATTTAAGAAGAGTCTTAAAAGCCATTTGAGAATTCACAAAAACGTAAAAACTGCAAGCGGACGTCCTTATCCGTGCAAACATTGTTCGCAAGCCTACAATTGGAAGTCGAATCTTAGGAGACACATGAAAAAACATAGAAAACAATAGAGGCTACTACTAACACCTAATTATACATAAACAATAAAAACAATAAGTATGTAAAATAGCCCGAGTTCGTGAATTATAATAAATTGGTGGTTGCAGCATTCCCTTGCCTCAGTCTTGAGTACGAAGACAATGACAGACATACTCTTAGAACCAGTTTGCTGTGTTTGCTTGAGCAGCTGTGAATATATTCAGTGAGAAGCAGCCGTCTACGAAGGAACCCAGTCTGGTGGATATGATCAGCGAATGCTTCAACTTCCAACTTATCGACGATGATATACATACACCCCAAAAATATACATATGTGAACGCTGTATTTCGGATCTGCGAGCTGCTTATCGCTTCAAGAGAAATTACGAAATTGTATTAAAGTAAATGTAAGAAATCATTTGTGAAACAAAAAAAAAATCATATTTAATTAAAATAAGTTCAAAATAAATCTAAAAAAATTATACAAAATATATAATCTATACCAAATGTTAAATTGTATTAATATTTATTCATGTTCAAAACTTAATTAATTTAAAATAAAACTGTACTTTAAAAAATGATAAAATTTAATCTATGTATTCAAGTTGGTGAAATAAATAGTAATATGCTTAACCAAAACTCTTATTTAACTGTTGTCTATCAAAATCATCTTACAAAGAGTAAAAATTATTTCATATATTTAATAAAACGGAGCAAAATAAAGAAAAAGGAGTTTTTCTATTGGTATGATATCAATGTAATGTTTAAGTTTAAGTAAGTATGAATAAAGTACGATTTGAAAATACAAAATAATAGACAAATAGTCTACAAAATAACAAAAGCCAGAAACAATTTAATTTTGGTTCAAATGAGCTTAAATAAATGGATAATATAAATTTCAGAAATTTTGGTCCTAATCTGGAAAATGATCTTTAAATATTGATTTATTTTATTTTTTATCAAAGAATGCAGAAAAAGGTAAAAATAGTTTTATGGCTTTAATTTATCTTAGCCTATGATACTTAGGTATATCCAAACATTGGGATTGGAGGTTTTAAAACGAATTTTTTACATCAGAAAGTTCATAAAATGGTCCAACAACCAACCAATTTAAAAAATCTTCCAATCTTTATTATTTTTTAATGGAACTTAAACGCAGTTTTATAATCTTAAAAAATATTTGTAGGAAACTTTATTTCGATGCCCTTTAATAAAAAATATCTACAACAGACTCCGAGCCTGAAAGTAGCTTTTAATTTCTGTCCCGTGAATCATCACGCTTCATATTCAGTGCTAATGCGATTATAAATGCTTCCGTAATCTTATGCAGAAGAAGAAAAATACAGTCGAACTTCCCTAACTCGAACTTCTCTAACTCGAATTCTCTCTAACTCGAACTAAATTGAGTGGCAATAGCGTATACTAAACCGAACAAAAAGACTTCCCTAACTCGAAGTCTCCCTAACTCGAACTTTTTTCTTGGACAATGGTGATTTGAGTTAGGGAAGTTCGACTGTATTTAGATTTCAATTCAAAATGCGTACGAATGTTCCTTTCATCCAGTGTTGCCTTTCATCCGTTTAAAAAGGACGGATTTGAATAGACCAATTTTAAAGTAAAAATTTAAAAATTTGGTAGAGTTTTTTGGCAAACTTTTATATTATTTCTAAATAAGATGCATAGAAGGTAGAAATAAAATGACAAATGCTATACTCGACTTGATTCATAAAGTTCGTATATTTGACTAAATTAAGTAAAACATTTTTGTGATGTTGTTACTTAGTTTTAATTTGTATTTTTAGAAACTGAATTGAAGAGGACCTTTTATTTTCAATTTATATAATATAAATTATAATAATAATATCATTATATTATTATTTTAATTTTTTTTTATAAAAACTGAAGTGTAATTTTTCGATTTTAATTATCAAATTTAAATTAAATTAAGAATTATTGTGACTTTTAAATAATAATATTTATTTTTTGATTTTTTTTATTTATATTGGAGAGTAAGAGCTGCTATATAATTCAATCATAAGAATCAATTCAATAATTATTTCATAGTTTTTTATTTTTACCGGAAAATGAGAGATTACAACAATTTTTATTTTAAAAAGTATACAGCTCTTGCTTAATTGTCATATGGTAAAATCAAAGATGTCTCAATTTATTTAACTATTCTTTTTTCAGGTGCAAATCAAAAGGGATTATTATTGAGGCACAGGATTCCCCAGGATTCCCCAGTATTTCCCAGTATTCATCGTACCTAAATAGGCACCTGAGGTGTACCTGGATCTGCATCTGTACCTGAGCCTAACTGCTGGTAGAAACACTATCAAGAGCACTAAGAGAAAGACAATAAATTGGTGTTTGCCGCATACCCTTGAGGCAGTGTTCAGCGTGAAGTTCAACGAGTAAGACATGTATCCGAGTTGTCGCGTTTGCATGACCAGCTCTGGGGTCTTGGTGAATATATTCACCAAAGAGAAAGAAACATTTCCCAGTCTGGAGTTCATGATAAATGAGTGCGTCGAAGTGAAAGTCACACGAATGGACAAATTCCCGAAACACATTTGCAAAGTTTGTTTATCGGATGTGCATGCAGCATTTCGATTCAAGCGCAACTACGAGCTGACTCTTAAACAATTAAACAAGAAATTGGATGTAAAAGAAACCAAAAGAAAAGAGGCACTCGATTTTTCTGGCGAAGAGAACAATGCTGAAAATGTGATAACTTGCGAACCCAAAACAACATTCGCAAAGAAACGGAAAAGAGCAATTGCTATTAAAGCACGACGCAAGATCTTGATACCGAAGAAGATGAAGCCGAAAAAGAAAGAGAGCAAGAGCGAACACGAACGCGAGAGTTACCTGAATGAAGAGAGCGTAAACGAAGAGAGCCATATCGAAATCAAACCAGATTTGGACAAGACATCTGATGAAAGCGAAAGCGAAAAGAACGAGCCAGAGAGGGAACCAACGGAACAGCCGCTAAGTGAGAGCCCATCTGTTGACGAAGACGAACCAAAAACAAAGAACAAGAAAACGAAAATGAAACCAAAAAAGCTTTATCTCTGCAATCTGTGCGACAAGGTTCTTAAGAGCAATTCACATTTGACAATGCACGCATTAGTTCATTCCGGTGAATATCCCCATGAATGCGAGCATTGTCAGGCAAAGTTCAGATATAAGTGGAATCTTAAAAGGCACGTCGATAAGAATGTACTTTGTCAAGGCCCCTACAAAAAGAAAAGATTATGAGGAAAACCTAATACACAGAGAATCTTGACTATAGGAGGTTCGTCAAAAGATCGTAAGAACCGGAAAACGTTGAAAACGATAATAAATTTATAAATACAATAAGTAGGTGAGAAATCATTATATGATGTTGGTGGTTCCGACACACAGTAGACACAGTCATAAACACGAAGAAATATCCTTAAATAAATTTATTACTTTTACACGAGTAACATATGGGTAATTCTCCCATGTCGAATGCGACATTCGTACGCATTCGAAGTGAAATAAAACATATGCCAAAACATTATTTTGTTGTGCCAAAAGGAGAAACTTATAGGTATTGATTAGCACTATAATTGGTGCTAAAGTGGATTTTGGGAAATTGTTCGTTTTCAAGATAATTTAAAAAAACCAACACATTCGCACGCGACTCAGATAGAAGTCGTTTTTTCGGCGACCAGTTCTAGCACTGATTTCGGCAAAACGTGAACGAATATTTTGATGCCATTTATTTTGAAATGTAATGTATTCATTTATCTAAAAAATACTTTTTGTTTGATTTTAAAATATCAAGTAGTTTTTTTTTAAATGTAATTTGAGTCACTGTCGCATGCGACATGTCGCACGTGACATTTTTTTCCACAAAATATTTCTGTTGTTTCTGTCTCTCTTTTTTTAAATTATATATCGAAAAAGCTCGAAAAACTTGTTTTAAATTAAACTTTCAATATATTTCTATGTATTAAAATGGTTTATGTTACAATCTTACTATCTTACTTAGTGTAATCGATAGAATACAAACGGTCCATTTTGGAAATCAATTTTTAAGAAAATGGACATAAATATGGAAAAAGTGATTTTATTCCAACATATAGATTATATGTTCATCCTATTGAATTTCTTCTAGCGTATATTGCTTAAATAAATAACTTGAATACATTTTTGAAACTTAATTTCACAAGATGTGAGTTTTTGAGCAATTTTTCGTTTTTAGGCTCGGTTGACATTTCTGGAGAAATGCCCATATGTACATTTAAATATTTAATATTATTAAAATTAAAAATTTAAATATATCTAAGCAAATACATTTTTTTAATAAAGAAACTAAACAAAACTCACATCCTGTTATTATGCCACTTTCTAAATTTTTCAGAATTAATAAACAAACAATAGGACAATTTTTTTCCGGCGCACTATTTTTATAAAATATTGAAAAATGTTTAAAAAATTAATGAAGTCATCAGACTAATAACCTGCATTTAAATTATTTTGATATCTCTTTTAGTTTAGATTTTATAGATGCTGTATGAAATAAGCTGTGAGCCACTGTATACTATGTGAACTTATATTTCTGGATACCGCATTTAAATTTAAGCGGCACTTCCAACTCACTCTTAATCAATTAAATACAAAAATGGAAAATAAGAGAGAGTAAAAGAGCAGAATAATTGAATCTTTTTGAACTTAAGAGCAATAATAAAGATGTGATAGCGTATGACCAAAAAAAGAAAACAAATAAAATGAAGAGAGCATTTGCTTTTAAAATACGACTCAGAGTTTTAATGTAAGCGAAGAAGACGAATTCAATAAGGAAAGAGAGAGAGAGAGGAAAACGATAAGAGCCTAAGCCAGCAGTGGATCTGAGAGCAGCGGCTTCTCTTTTCGTTTTTTCCGAATGGTTTACTTTTAAATGTACATCAATAGTTAAAAAATATGCTCTTTAAAAAAAATTCCAAAAAACAGTAAAGGGCAAACACAATTTATATTGTTATAAATTACAATAAATAAGGGAGTCTTTAAAGCGGATTATTGATCAAAATTAAAACAATTATTTATTAAAGTAAAAAGTATAAACTTTTTTAAAGAAATAAATAAATGAAATCGGAAATAAAAATATTATTAAATAAATAAAGGCCCTATCCAGTTAATAATTCATATTTTTAAAGCCTATGTACCTATTCTATAAGACAACTTCAGAAGGAATAGACTTATTTTGATAGGGCCACGAAATTATTTGCGACGCGCCAAGGTCTTAGCATTTGTAGGTCAAGGCTTAATGTGTTGCGGGAATGGGGGGGAACTGCCCCTTGTCGAGTCAGCTGAGTTGTTCTCTAATGAATTAATTGTTGTAATCCCCAGTTAGATAAACAACATGAGTTGCCAGAAATATATGTGGCCTTTTGCATAACTGGGTCGACAGCTGCGATTAATGACATTTTGGCCAGCAGTGAGAAATAGAAAGTCAAATGATGGCATTGGAAGCTGCTACCAATAAGTAGGCCCCATGCTGAATGGTTAACTCGATTGCTCACCTTGATTAGCCAGACGGATAATCAGGCCGGAGTGATGGCGCAAACCTAAAAGGACTGTCCACGACAGCCTGCTTCTGGTCAGCCATCAATTGCAACACATACATACATATTGCCATTGACGGAGCCATGCCACAAAGGCCTTAAAACGCTTTATGAAAGGGACAATGAAAGACAGAGAAAGGAACAGAGCCAGAGATAGAGAGATATAGAATGAGTGTAACACGGTTGTTAGAGCGACTGAGAGAACGTAATGACAGCTATTGGTCAGCTTGTTGTGTTTGTTTGGTATGTTTGTTTGTGTGTGTGCTCGTGTGTATGTGTCTGCTTACACCTTAATAAGCCCTTAACTGTTTGACTGACAGCTGAGGAAGCTCTTCTCCTTGCATACTAACTTAATGTAAGTACCTCTTTTAAAAGGATTCAATTAATTATCAATTTATTCAGTTTATGATTGAATAGGCAGTTGATTTTATTGTTGACGGATACATTTTTCCATATTTTCTTGATCAGGTGGACGAAAACTAAATTCTTAGTTATCGTTAAACTAGCTGGCATAGGAACTAATGTTGAAACAAAGACTAATGAGTTTAATATAAAATGTTATATCATTCCAGTTCTTTATTGATTAAATTTATAAAAATTTTGTATTAACCCTATTTAATAAAGTTGTCATAGGAATGATCATTTAAAAAATTCTTTTCTATATAGGAACTTTTATTTTGTTGCAATGTTAATTTTATTGACCGAAAATAAGGCAACTAATATCTAACTTATTTTCGACACGACGCAGATAATCTTTTACTTTTGTAAGGAAACAAACACTGGTCATAATGTGGGTGTAATAATTCCACCTAAATGTTTATTGATTTAATGCACACTTTGACTTTTCTATATACGATACTTTTGAAATGAATGTGGTGTGCGAGTTAGAGTTGTGATTCGCTATGATTGGGTTTCATAATAAGTTTTAGCTTTCACTCTGTTTAATTAAAATTTAGTTTTGCTTTTAGTTTGTTTGTTGGGCAACAGCAGAACAGCAGAATTATGTAAAACTGGCAGAGCAATGCCCTAAGCGGCTTATGTCAACTAATTTAATTGGTAAACCGACAAAAGTCACTTCCCCAACGGGTGTTTAGACTCGTAATGACACAGGGATTTGGCCTTTTTTGTAAATTGTTTCTGACTGATTAGGCAATAATTAAATTGACATATCTGCTAATCTTCTGTAATGTGTGTGTGTGTAAAATTATGTAAAGAATTCATAATAAAGTTAAAATAATCAGTGCAAATATCTCTGATTTTGGTTAATCTCAACCTAATTACAATATGCTCATTTTAAATCATGTTCCGCATGTTCACACACTCTCTGCACCATTTTGTGGCATTTGAATAATTTGCGTTTGTTTATGCAACATAAAACATTCCGCTCAGCGGTAGAGACCAAAAGAACAACTTGCAAATGGAAATGAATATTAAAATGTTTAAAAAAATAGCAGAAAAAACAAACCCAAAAGTAAATATGCCTCGAGTGGTGCGCCTGGCGGATGAATCCTCCTGCACTCGGGCCAGAAGGACTCTGAGTCCTTGTTGTTGGCTCTTTAAATTCAGCATGCGCATTCCAGCGGCGAGGCCTCGCCAAGGCCAACATCGTCTAGACACTGATTTCAGTCACTTGCGGATCCGTGGCCCAAATTAATTTATTGTTTAAATGCTGGGCGGAGTGTGCGTGTGTGTGTGTGTGTCTTCTGGGCGTGACACGTCGTTGACGCCAACATTAAGCGCTGTTGAAAGCGCGCGTGGCTCATCATCTTAAATGGATATTCATAGAGAGATAACTTAAAGTGAACTCTGCTCTGAGCAGTCAACCTCTTCTCTTCCTTCACTCCGACTAAATATATATTGACTCGATTTTGTTGCTGTTGCTTTGCTGTGGTCGTTGTCTGTGGCTGCCAGTGTCATAAATCAAATTAGATAGATAAAAAAGTGCGCTCACCTCTGCGACCCATCGAGAGACACACGCCAAAAAAAAACAGAAAAAAAAGAAAAATCTCCAACTCTTAAACGGTGTGCAACAAATTTTCTGTTATCGTGTGAAATGGTTTTCTCTTTTTTTTTCTAAACTTTTTTTTTTAAAAAGCTTTCCGTTAATGCAATAAAATTTTCATGCTTTTCGAACTGTGCACTGATCACAAAGAAGAATAATTGAGGAGTAATATATATGTGCTCTTTAAACACTTTATACTTTGGGTAGATACATTTTTAGCTTCATGGATTTCGCTTTTGACTATTCGGAGTCCTTCTCCTCCTATCCCGAGTATTTCTCCTTCTTTCAAGAGATTTAAAAGCCTTGTCGATAGAGTACGTAGGCTGCTATATATATTTCTGGCCTAGGCAACAATAAGTGTTGCCAGGTGCAATCTGATATTTCCATTGGAAAGGTTGACATTTTTTAGCATAACATCACTCAGAACGTGTTGTCATTTAATCGTGAATTGTCAAACTTACAGAGCTTTGAACAATTCAATTCCGTTAAAAAAATGGAATTGACACGTGAGCATTTTCGTGCGATCATTTTTCACAACTTTCGACGTGGATTATCCAGACAAGAGTGCATCGATGAACTTAAGTCTTTGTATGGCGATCAAGCACCATCCTATAGCACCGTGAAAAACTGGTATAACGAATTTAATCGTGGTCGCAGTTCGCTCAACGACGAATTCCGTGAAGGTCGTCCAAAAACGTCCGTTGTGCCAGAGAACATTGATGCCGTGCGTGAACTAATAATGCAAGATCGTCATGTGACATACCGGGAGATAGAGGCATCCTTGGGCATTTCTCCCACCAGCATACATTCGATATTACATAAACACCTGACCGTAAAAAAGGTTTGTTGTCGTTGGATCCCGCACAATTTGACAATCGCTCAAAAAAAGGCTCGTGTCGATTGGTGCAAAGAAATGTTGAAAAAATACGATCGCGGTGCTTCAAAAGATGTTCATAAGATCGTCACAGGTGACGAATCTTGGATCTATGCGTATGAGCCCGAAACAAAACAACAATCGACCGTGTGGGTCTTCGAAGACGAGCCAAATCCAACGAAAGTTGTTCGTGGAAGAAGCACTTCGAAGCAAATGGTCGCCTGTTTCTTCGGCAAAACTGGTCATGTGGCGACTGTTCCGCTTGAGCAACGAAGGACGGTCAATTCTGAGTGGTACACCACAATTTGTTTGCCTGAAGTCTTCGGAGAAATTCGAAAAACAAACAAGAGAAGACGAATCATTCTTCACCATGACAACGCGAGCTCTCACACATCGGCTCAAACCAGCGCCTTTTTGACCGGCCAAAACGTCGAATTGATGGGTCATCCGCCGTACAGCCCTGACTTGGCACCCAATGACTTCTTTTTATTCCCGCACATCAAGAAAAAAATGCGTGGTCAACGATTTTCGTGCCCAGAAGATGCTGTTGAAGCGTTCAAAAACCATGTTTTGGAGGTGTCTCAATCGGAGTGGAAAAAGTGCTTCGACAATTGGTTTGAGCGCATGCAAAAGTGTATAAATCAGGCTGGAGAATACTTTGAAAAACAATAAAACAATTTTTGATGATAAATATTCGCATTTTCATTATTAGGCCAGAAATATATATAGCAGCCCTCGTA
>JBAMBK010001652.1:0-63081 GCA_037043435.1 Drosophila suboccidentalis | reverse complement strand
GTTTATCTCACGAACCAGGTGAGTTTCCAAAAGTCTTAGTATGCACATTTGTAAGTCAAATTGATACCTTTCGATCGGTATATAACTCGACCTGATCGGACAGTCATAGCAAATTTTCCATTCTTCCTGTGTATATATGCTAGTCGCCTTCGCACCCTTCGTGCTGCTTTCGTCACTAGCGCGGACTGCCGTCCGCAGTGATTTCATCATATTATTCAGCGCTTATTGTTATTAATTTAACAAATCATCATTATGTTTCGAGCCAAAGAACTGCGATTCGATTAGTTAAGCAATAAAACAGATTACAAAACACTCGTAACCCTCTCATTGATAAGGTAATGCCAAAGTCATGGTTAATTTGTTGGGGTCAAGAGCGTTTTACGAGTGGCAAGATACTATACTAAGTACTTTTGATACCATGTGAAATTCCTTGATGAATTGATACAAGCTACTAAACAAACTAATCTTATCAGCAGAGAGTAAGTTTGTTAAATATTATAATTTATTGTATTTTTTCTTAGATTAGTTAACTATAAAATGTGATTTAAATTTATGGATGTCGTGCTGTTACACCCAGTACTCCATTTGTCTGTAGATCTTCCAGCGGCAAATCCTTGACAACTTTGGTGAATTCATCGACAGTGCAGGCATATGAGTAACCCCTCTTCAGATCTTCCTTCGACCAGCTAATCCAATTGATTTGATCTCCGATATCTGGACAGATGAGATAATCCTTGCTAATCTCATCCAAGCTGGCATGTGGATTGTTCACACCCAGGAGAACAATGCCCCGGCGACTCTCGCGATCGATGATGACGCGGAAGTAGAGTTTGGGCACAGGAATCAATCCATTGTTGTTCTCATCAAAGTCCAGATAGAGTTCACGGTGAACACCCTGTGCATCCGGCAGTGTGGAGACGCCCCAAGTGCCAGTATAACAATCGGCTGTGATGTTTTCATCGGCCACAAACTTCCTCACGCTATCCTCGATGCGTTCCCAGTTGCCCGCATTGAAGGTCTGCCATTGGGGGGCAGCGTTCACAAAGAAGAAGGTCGCCTGCTGGGCGGCGCCGAAGACGAAGTCCGTCTTGGCGGAGAGATGTCCCCTGGCCAGATAGACATTGCCACTGATATTGAAATAGGGCGAAGCATCCATGTCGAGGATCTGGCTGATGGTGATATTCTGTTGGATTTGCGTGTACTTCCCGTTGACATCCTTGCCGCCATAAAAGTCACCTGTGATGAAGCTGGGCCGGCTCACAGATCGCTGATACTGTGCACTGCCCGGCAAGAGGACATGATGAACATATCGGGTTACCTCCTCCAGCTCATTGTGGCACACATCGTAGGTCTGCAGGAAGTCGTCCTGTTCATCGTCCCTGGCCAGTTGAAAGCCCACCTCGAGCAGATTGGTGCCACCGTTGCAGGAGCGACTGGTGCGACGGGCCGTGTAGCCCGGCCAGGATGTGCAGACAAAGTCCTCCAGCTGGTAGACACTGCCCAGAACGAGGAAGCCCTTATCTCCCCAACAACTGGCATTTAGTCTTGTAAACTCTTGGAATTGTCCTTTGAAGGATCTGCTGCCGCTGCAGTGCAGCTCGAGGGTCTCCCCATGCCTCAGCTGGGCCAGACCATGCAAGTTGGGCTGGAGATACTCCGCCCTGCCCTGAAGATCGCGTAGCACGAAAAGCGGCGCCGGATCCTTGAGATCGCCATTCACCCGGAAGCTGCAAAGCTGTTGTTGTTGCTCCCCGCTGGAAGGGGAGACTCCTAGTAGTCCTGTGGTCTGCAGTTGATCCAGTGGCAGGTCCTTGACCACAGCTGTGAAGTCCTCGACGGCACAGGCATAAGCATAGCCCTGTTCGAGATTCGCCTTCTCCCAATCGAGCCAATCCAGCTGAGCTCCTACATCCTCGCACACCACATAATCCTGCTGAATCTCCGCCAGACTGGCATGTGGATTGTTGGTCACCACCAGGACAACGCCCTTGCGACTCAGCTGATCAATGACCACGCGATAGACAATCCGTGGCACAGGCAACTGCTCCGCCTCCGAGTCCAGGTAGATAGGTGTCTGCTTGCCTTCGGCATTGGGCAGCGTGGCGATGCCCCAGCTGCCCGCATGGATGCTCACATTAAGCGCTTCGTTGGCCACAAACTGGCGAAGACTTCGCTCAACCGCCAGCCAGTTGCCAATGCTGATACTACGCCACTGTGGCACCGCATTCACATAGAAGTGGGTGGCTCTCTGGGCTGATCCATGCACGAAGTCCTGACGAGCGGCGAGTTGTCCACGTGCCAAATACAAATCCCGACTACTATCCAGATACTTGCTGGCATCCAGGCCAAGAATCGAACTCAGCGCCTCCAGCTGATGTGGCTGTCCGTAGTAGATGTTGACGTCCTTACCCTTGTAGAAGTCACCGCGTAGGAATCCCGGCTGTGCCACGTCCAGTTGATACGCGACATTCGCCGGAGTCAACTCGTAGCGGGCATAGCGCGTGATCTGCGCCTGCTCATCGTAGCAGAGCTCTAGTTGAGGCAGCAAACCCGCAGCGACATTGAAGCCAATCTGCAACAACTCAGTGCCGCCTTCGCAGCGATTTCCAGTGCGTACAGCCTCGTAACTGGGCCACGTCTGGCAGCTGAAGGACCTTATGCCGACCTCTTGACCCTCTGCCTCGTAAAGCTGATTGCCCAAGCAGCGTGCCGTCAACGCGGTGAATCGATTGAAGGGCACGCTCAAGGCGGAAGTGCAGTGCAAATCGAGAGTGGAACCCTCTTCTACTTTGTAGACTCCCGCTTCATCGGGTAGCAGCCAACTGAGAGCCCCCTCTGAAGTGAGCAGTGGTGCAGGATCGTTGAGATCTCCATTGATGTTGAAGTGACACTCATTGGGGCTGGGACCGGAGGTTGGTGTGGGTGGAGCACTGGTTGTGGAAGTTGAGCTGGAAGACTCGGAGCTGGAAGTTTCGGTTGATGTAGTTGGGGTTGCAGTAGAAGAGTCGGTGGTGCTATCCACATCAGTTGTGGAAGCCACCTCGGTGGTGGAAGTTGGGATAACCGTGCTCGGCGACTCAGTGGAGGACGACTCAGTAGTAAGAGTTGGAGTTACAGTGGTAGAAGACGCTGTTGATGTTTCTGAATCCGTTGTGGAAGCCCACTCGGTAGTGGGCGACTCAGTGGAAGATGACTCAGTAGTAACCGGTGGAGCTACAGTGGTAGGTGACTCTGTGGATGTATCTGAAGCCGTTGTGGAAGTAAGCTCAGTGGTGGACGTCTCAGTAGTACTGGTATCCTTATCGAGACCCAGCACTCCATTTGTATGCAGATCCTCAAGGGGTAAGTCCTTCACCACCTCCGTGAAATCTTCCACAGTGCAAGCATAGGAGTATCCCTCATGCAGATCCTCCTTCAGCCAGGACACCCAGCTGAGCTGATGTCCAATATCTTCGCAGAGAATGTAATCCCTTTGAATTTGCTCCAGCGAGACGTAGGGATTGTTCACACCGACCAAGACAATACCCTCACGACTGTCACGATCAATAATCACGCGGAAGTAGATCATGGGTACTGGAATCAAACCATTGTTGTTCTCATCGAAATCCAGGTAGAGTTCCCGTTCGATGCCCTCCACATCGGGCAGGGTAGAGACACCCCAAGTGCCTGTATAACAGTCTGTGGTCAGATTCCGATCGGCCACAAATTTCCGCACACTCGACTCAACACGCTCCCAGTTGCCGCCATTGAAGCTCTGCCATTGCGGCGCCACATTGATGAAGAGGAAAGTGGACATTTGCATTGCACCAAAGATCAGATCCGTCTTAGCAATCAAGTGTCCACGCGCCAAGAACCGATCTTCGGTGTAGTTGAAGTACGGCGAGGCATCCAGGCCGAGAATCTCGCTAATTGTGATATTCTGTTGAACCTGTGTGTACTTTCTATTCACGTCCCGTCCTCCGTAGAAGTCCAGCTCCAGGAAACTGGGTCGTGCCACGCCATGTTGATAGTCGTAGCTGGAGGGATGGAGCACGTGGTGCACGTAGCGTGTGGCCTCGGCCAGCTCATCGTGGCAGACGTCGTAGGTCTGCAGGAAACCATCGTCGTCGAGCTGGAAGCCCACCTTGACGAGATCTGTGCCGCCATTGCACTTGCGTCCAGTGCGCAGGGCCGTGTAGGTTGGCCAAGAGTTGCAGCTGAAGTTGGCAAACGGATAGATCAGGCCATCAATGAGGAAGTACTTTTTCTGCAGGCACTGTACCGTCAACTGGCTACGGTTGCTGAAGGGGGCGGCAAATCCCACTCCTGGACAGAACATATCCAGCAATTCGCCATTTACCAGACGCACTGTATCCGTCGGATCGGGCACGATCAGCTCGTAGGAGTCGTGACGTGCAAACAACGGCGCCGGATCGTTGAGATCCCCATTCACTCGAAACTCACAATCACCGTGCACGGGAACACCTTGCTCGCCCTCGGCGAAGGGCAACACGCGCGGCAAGCGTCCGTCCGCGGACCGGAAGCTGGCCAGCAGCTGCAGGATTAGAATCGCAGTCACGTAGCACTTCATCGCACCGCGTATGTGGCCAATATGCCAAACCCGACATCGATTAGACGCATTCTTATATGACTTCCATATCGCGTGCGGTACAATCTTGACATTATCGTTATCGATGGAACCACTTGTTTACGATCGTTGATTACCGTTCGGGAATTTGTGAATTTCTAATGAGATATGCTCTGGTCCCACAATGGCTCAACTACGTAAAAGCTCACAACGATTATATTAGGCAATATCATGAATTTATTAGTTACCCTGTAGCTATCGAAATTATGTCACCGATAATTATTTGTTGCTCAAGCTTTTTGGTCAAATAAATGGCTCAATAACTGTTTCTTGATTTCCCCTAAGACATTATAAATTCTTGTCGAATTGCTCTTATAAACGGATTCAATTAGCTCAAATTTTTATTGAATGCTCAGAATATTTATAATTAGAAATGCCTGATTCATAATTTTGAAATTTCATTCAGTTCTATAAATTTCCAATTGACATATAAAGTCCAAACTCGATAAATGCTGGATGCTGAGATCTAGCGATGTAAAATGTTTTAATCTGTTCTTGAATTTATCCATAGATTTTTAAGACTGCTTTAATTAATTTTATAGTAATTGAAGAGAGATATTTATGCTTTCGAAAAGAAGTTTTTCTTAATATCTTAATATTAGAAATAAATATTGAGAAGAAAAACCCTTAATCACTAATTTGTGATTTTTTCCACAAACTGTCAGTAACAAAACGTAGAAATGAAAAGAATTCCATCAAAGTCAACTACAGGACAACCAAATGAGTGACGACTTAGGATCCGGATAAAAACGATTCAAATGGTCCACTAACTAATTTGCAGCACTGTGCGTGCGTATAAATTTCTACAGTTGACTGCCCAAATTTTTCTAGAAACACAATCACTAAGAAAATGCAAAAGTACAGAAGGTGAAAAAAAAATTATATGTAAAAACAAATCATTCGGTAATTGGATTTGTGGGGAAATACAATTTATTCGCATTTGCAGCTGACAGCTGCCGCTCACACAGAAAGCATTGTCAATAAAATTCAATAAACATGTGAATAGTTCTTCCATGTATGTCAATTAAATTCAAAAGAATTGTTTATTATTACCATGGCACTTGACAGATTTTTTTGATTGTATTATTCTAATACCATGGGGTATTTATTATCAGCTTATATCATGTAAAATAATATATTTATACAGGCATTAAAAATATAAATAATTGTCATTAGACAAATCACTGCGGACGGCAGTCCGCGCTAGTGACGAAAGCAGCACGAAGGGTGCAAAGGCGACTAGCATATATACACAGGAAGAATGGAAAATTTCCTATTTTAGTTACTCATTCTACTTAACAAACTATGTAATAAGCTTGTATCATGTAAAACTGCATTGCTTGAAGGATGGGCCACAAATGACCAAAAAGTTGGTCGAATCCGTGCCGTGATAGAAATGGTGGTTGACCAAAGGGATAGTAAGACCAAGTACTATTTTATGTGGTTTGATTAAAAACTAAGTTTTAAAATTTTTTTTCCTTTGTGGTTGAAATAAGCTGTGACATTGTTATTGATTAATTTTTTAGTTTTTAATTATTATAAAATACTGGAAAAATATTTAAAAAATATATTAAATCATATTTTATAAGTGGAAGCATCAGACTAACAACCTGCATTTAAATTTTTTTGAAATCCTATTACTTATAATTTTATACTTTTTTTCGAAGCTGCTGGTTGAAATAAGCTGTGAGCCACTGTATATACAGGCATTAAAAACATAAATAATGGTCATTAGACAAACGCCTTAGAATTTATTGCAATAAATCCATCCGGAAGAGTATTGAATTATTCAACGAGTTTTTTCTTTTATTGATTCTACTTAGTTTCTCGTTGTACTTATCAATCCGCTCAATCTACTTCACATTTTGTGATAACACAAATAGTATTATAACACATTTTAAAACCGAAGTAAAGAGTCATTGAGAATTAAGCTATATCTATACATAAATAAATATTTAGTTCAATTAATTTGTGGTAATTTTGAACAAAAATAAACGAATTATGCTCACATATATTTGTGTTTGGCCACAACAATTTTACCAGATTCACATTAATCAATTTGTTTTGTCTAGGTGCTGTTTAGAGAACCTGAACATGACAATTCGCGCATAAATTCTGATAATTCTCAATAATTTATGCCAACTAATGGTAACACATGGCGTATGCGTAATTTACTTGTCATTGGCTACCAATTAAAATGGCTGCAGGAGAGGCGAAAGGGATTGCATCTGGCACTGGGCTCTTAACCTTAATTATAATCTTTTTTCATTTGCACTTCTTTTCAATTTTCGCCCTCGTCCTTGACAGGTGGCTCAGGACGCAGCTCAATTAAAAGTGCATTAAGATATCGCATGGCAGGACACAAGGTTAAGGCGCCAGAAACTGCTGCGACTTGGTAATTTCCTGCCTGATTGCAGCTATCTAATGAAGGTCCATAATTCGACTGGGAAATAAGTGCAACAAATGGCATTGAACAATGTCTGTGTCATAAGGCATTTAATAAATCATTGATGCATTTCTGGTTGATTAAATTGTTTAATTGAATATATGGAAATACGCATATTATCGCCAGTTTAAAATACATCTAAAGGAAATTAAGAGGAACAGAAGAATACCAATATACACACACACACACACACACACGAATCTTTATGACTTTATGCAATATTCCAAGATTTCATTCTTCTACAGAAAAGAAGTGGACTGAAAAGCTCTTGTACAGCGCATTAAAACCCCTCGAATAACACTGATACGCCGTGTTGGCCGACGTTGTTCATGGTGTTGCGGCGGCATTGAATAAATGAAAAATAAATGTAGATGGCAATGCCGTGGATGCTGGCGTTGGCGTTCGCCAACTCGAACAGTGGCCACTGTCAGTGATGGCCAACAAGGCGGCTTTCAAGTGCAGCTGGCGAAAGCGCCAACTGCAAAAGACAGCGCCAAACAGGACAGCAAAAAGAGCAGCAATGTTTTTTTTTTCCATTTTGTTATCTTTTTTTTCCATTTTGTTATCTTTTATTTTTCGTTTTTTTTTTAATAAAAAAGTATGTGGCTGAGATTGTATTTTTTTCTTACTTTGCTTTTTTTGTTGCTGTGCCTTTTGCCAGGCGTAAGCAATTTTTGCATCTCTCTTTCTCTTAAGCGAAACATTTTAATTTAAATGTTAAAATGTGACAATACTCCAGTCCCTGGAGAGTGCGATACGAGACTGTCTCATGTGTCGGGACGTCAGTCAAATGCATTTACTTAACATGTACACTACACAACTAAGGACTGGTATCCTTATATATGTATATATGTACATATACTATTATTACAACAGCTCAAAATTTTAAGAAATATAAATTTAACAAATATAAATATACTATTAATACAATAGCTAGAAAAAATACAAAATAACTGTTTAATTATAATTAATATATTCTCTTAAGTTTCAAGTATTTTAAGTTAACTATTCATATCTAAAACTTTTCTTAGTAAGCAACTGCAATCAATCAATTCACGGAATTTGTACAACATAACTTGTACGTAATTGTAGGGTATTTTCCTGTCACAAATGCCTGGTTGCTGTCATTTTCTCATTTGTTTTGCTGTCTGGGTGGTTGTTGTTGCTGTTATTGCTTGTTATTCGAGTGGATTACCAGCAATGTTGAGCAGCCAATGTCCAAAGAGGCAAAAAAATCTCTCCAATACAAAAAAAATTAAAAAAAACTCTTAAATTATGCCTGCTCAAAAAGTCAACGGACTTGGGCTGAGTCCCACCAACCAGGCCACGTTTACTGACGGAGACTGTTGGTCTTTGGTAACCACAGTTCAAGTGCCAATTAATAAGTTTTGCCTTTGGTATGCGTTTGAAACCACCAGCAACAACAAAATGTAGCCCCCTTTCAATCCTTTGGCTCACGTCTCCTCTCTGATTGTTGTTGATGTTGTTCAGTCGTTGGTCAGCCCCGTTGTATGCATGAATTATTCAAAGAAAAGGATATTAAAAGCAAATACACACACACACACACACATGGGAGTATATGTATATGTGTGCATGCATCTCAGTTGATGTCGTTGTCGTTCTTGTCGAGGGATGAGAACGCGCTTGAGTAATTGGAAGTTTTTACTGCCGCCTCGTTTGCTTCAATTTCGCTCTTGTTGTACTTCATCTTGTTGTTGTTCTTTTTTTGTGTTTGTTGATGAAGCAAATTTTAATGAATAATGTGAGGCTTCACACATTGTCATAAAATATTCATGCTGTTACCAGGATGTTGTTAAAGTTCATGAGAAAATTAAAGAGCAGCAAAAAACTCAGCTTCTTGTGGGAGCTTCATTATTATATATTTAGATTTACAGTTTATAAATACAGATGGATTTCAATGAAAGTTAAATAGCCTCTAATCGGTTCACATTGTTAGACTTCAATAAATCCTAGTCTGTGTACAATTTGAATTATCAATAGTTTGATCCGTTTAACATATTTTAGCGAATAGTTGGAGAATTCATACTAACTTGTCGTTGCCCTATTGTTCGTGTATTGCTGGGAAGCTCTAAGTTTTTGTATAATACAAATATATATATATATAATATCATATCAAGTTGGTCTGAAGTGCATTGTTGCCATTGTTGAATTGTGCTTGCTGCCTGTTGCCTGTTGCTGTTTTTCTTTCACTTCACTTTCCGGCTTCTGCTGGCTGCTTTTCCAATGTTCTCCGCGTTTACACAAAAGTGAAATTTGTGCAGCAACAATGTCTGTTGATTTTCACTTTACTCTGCTGTTGTTTCTCTTGTTGTGCGTTATCTGTAATTTTGCTGTTGCTGTTGCTGCTCGCTGCAACGCTTAATTCAATGTAAACGTGTTAAAGCGTGCCCGGCATGCGGAAAAACAGGAAAAATGTTTTAAATTGAAACAAATAAGCGATGACTGCTCAACTGACGGACTGGATTGGATGGCACCTCTTGGGCATTTTGCCTCCTCTCCTCTCTCCCGTAGTCCTCTCCAGTTGAGTGGCAGTAACAGCATCATCATTATACATCATTTCGAACGCATGACGTCTCATCAACAATGAGAATGTTAAAATACACTCATTTAATTCGATTTTAATTTCACCCGGATGCATTGTGAATGAAATTCATGCCCGGCCAATAATCAATCAGGCTGAAATCAACTTTAAGCTCTTCAGTTATTACGTATTGATCAGTTAAGACATAATGAGGATGATGAATAACGTTGTCCTTTATTTGCAGTCTCTTTCCTTCTCAGTTTCTATAATAAACAATTCAGTTTTAGTTTAACTACTCTAATAGTATACTCTTATGGTGGTAACTCACCTGATTCTATTTCGACTTCTATATTTTTACTCATGATGAGTCCTTTTAGAGTTTCCAAGAGTCTGCCTTAAAGGGCGAACAGTGGAGCAGACTATTTCGAAATGACCATTGCTATGAGTAGAAAATGTTATTGAACTATTTGTAGTCCTTGAACATATTAATATTCTCTTACCTCAATGGAGACTGTATAAGTCGGAATAGGAATTTCCAGCTGCAGTGGCTGCTGTGTCACCTTATCTCGGTTCTCAATAAGCAAATTGGCGACGTCATTTACAAAATTGGGCGACAGAATTCCCGTTGCAACACGCAGCAGCTGAAGTTGTTTGCATTCACGGATAACTTTTAGCAGGGCATTCGAGATGTCGGGTCTGCTGGACATCCAGAGACAGAGCTTTGTGAGTTCTGTTAGTTGCGCCAGCATTTCCACGCATTCAGCAGTCAGGCAAAAGCATTTCAACTGCTGCAGCCCGTTTAGGCGAACAATTTGCAGCATTTCCTCTGGGCTGAGGCTGCCGCCATCGATTTCTAGATGTCGGAGCTGCGACCGCTCAGCCAGAGCTGTGAGCACCGGCACAAAGGAGTCTTTGCGTCTAATGCCGTAGTGAATGAGTTTCCTCAATTTGGGTAGCCTGGCCAACGGCTTGTAGGCAGCAGCTTCCGCCATCATGCCAAACTTGAGCGTCTCCAGGTTTCCGCAATGAGACACTATGTCCTTCAGGTTACCCTCCACGCAGTCGTAGCCGAGATGCAACATTTTTAAATTGTGGTTCGATTTGCAGCATTTGGTCAGTACTGAGGCCCCTATTTTGTGCACATGTAATTGAAGCTCCTCCAGATGGCTCAGCTGCCATATATTATCAAAAGTCCAATCTGTGCAATTAGAATAATGTTTTCTAGGTAAAACTCGACATCAATTTAAGAAAAGATATAAGCTTTGAATAAATATTAAATTCTCAATGAAAGTTATTAAATGAATTCAAATTAGATATTTGTTAACTAGGACTATTTTTTCTGATTTTTTTTAAATTCATACTTCAGTGGATTTTTTTATTTTCGTTCCGAAAATGTATTATTTAATTGCTTGCTATTTTTATCATTAACCGAGAGTGCCACAACTGATTTAAAAAAAAATTTCCAAAAATCTGGAAAATTAAAAGCGAATTTAAATAATGGATATATCTTACCCTCCTTACCATCCCTTGTGCAAACTTCCAAGATTTTCAACTCGCTTAAATTCTTGACAGCGGCAAAAATTTGCTCAAACGGTTTTTCAATGGGGATGATAATAAATTGAAGCTGTTTCAACACCAGGCACCTTAAGCTGACCATGCCCTCCAAGGCATAGCAGAGTGCGTTGAAACAGGTTGTAGGCGTTTCGCAGCCATGACTTCTAAATGTTCGGGCGGTGTCAAAATGATCCAGATCAATGGTGAGCGTCTGAACTGACTCGCGGCATATGCAGAGTTCAATCAGCTGGCGTCTTGTGCTTCTTTCGTCCAGCGTAAATTGACGATTTCGTTTGCCGCATCGATCAATAAAGAAATCACGAAATCGGCGACAGACTTGGGCAAAAGTATTATAATCGTCCGATGTCAGATAGCTAACTACATAGCCAAGACAATCGTCGTTTAAATCCAAAATATTCATAGCGCTCATGTCGAGAACCAACGTGTTGTGCTTTAACCGAGAGACTAAAACAGAATTTCAACAATATTAATTTAAAATTGCAAACGCAATCTAAGGCCACGTGTCTTCGGCGGATGAGTAATCATTGCTAGATTAGATATTACCCCCTCGCATGCTTGTTTGCGCGAGTTCAGCTCGGCAGACAGGTTTTTTTTCGTTTTGGAACTTACCTTACACAATTTCAACGGCCAACGAAATGTAAACAAACACGTATTGATTGTTGCATCAGCTTTTATACACGTATGTACTATGCATATATACCGGAATAATAAAAGCTTGCTTGCTAACATGTTTGTACTTTACAAATTGTCCAATTTATTTGTATTTTTTCTATTTTTAATTTTTACAATCTGCTAAAACGTTCTGCGACTTATCGCTGTGACGATCACTATCGAAATATCGATTACTCATGACGTGTATGCAAAAAGAATGCGAATTCTTTCGTGACACGAACAAGCTCAACTTAACGAACGATATATGCAAAGATGGGCTATCGATAATTTTAATAAAGCTTATTCTATTACAGTTTTTAAATGTTTGTAAATATATTAAAAAATTTTAAAAATTTATGACACACTTAGGATTTTGTGCCTGGATGTCACGTGTCACACATTGTACGCGCGGTCTTCGGTTGCTTGCGAACACTGAGCTGCACACGTGACTTCCTGGTCGGCATTTTGTTATCATCAGCAATTTTCGGAGTAGCAGGTGACTGAGCTGCTTTGAGGTTGTTATAAAAGAGACTCCGTACCGAATCAAATTTCGAAATTTCTTTGGCACCAGTTTTAGAAGGTGTTTTCCGTGGTCGCTTTTTTGATTTAATGTCGGCAATTGATGGAGTAAGCGTAGGACCCAAAACTGGGGACGAAGGATCCTTCAATTTGTTTTGCTTCTGGGTCGTCGTATCGCAGCCAGAACGAACCCACCTGAAACTGTTGCTCCCCGTCGGCATAAGGGGATGAATTGGTGAATTGTCAATTTTGTGCCTGTGCTTCACTTTGACGTTACTCGCATGAGTGTGTGCATGTGCCGCCATCTTGACATTCGGTGGTGCTGCCACTTTAAGGACTGGCATCTTTGGCCTGATTTGCAGTGGCACCGGTGCATTGTTATCGAATATGATGTTCTGAAGAACGATCGAATTGTCGACCAGAACGGGCATAAACAATTGCGGCTCGTGACCTGGACACTCGACCAACACGATATTCCTGTCTAGCAGAAGCTTCATGGAGAATTTCAGCTGATTTGTTTTAAAATGCATCATTGCTTGGCCAAATTGATTGTGTACAAAACTTTAATACGATTCCTTTACATTACTAGACAGAAAGAGAAATCAACGCTTTTGAAACTAAGCTCATACATTTGCTTTTTTTTTTTATTTTGAAGTCTGAAGCACATGTGATTTGTTGGCACAAATTGTTCACTTAACGGGTTTTGGAATAGATGGACCTATACTTTCGATTCTCGTTAATCTTTGCGTCACCAGCTGCTTTAACTTGTTGCTTGGACCTCCTCTTTGTTTTTTCTTTTGGCGGGCTCGTCGTCTGTTCGTTTTCGTTTTCCGTTAGCGGAAGATACACCAATAGCTTGGTTAAACCCACGGCCTGAGCCGCTAGAGATGCAGCCAGTGCAGCAGCTTTGCTTTCATTGCCATTCTGGAGGAACTGCTCGGGCTGCTCGTGCGGATCGTGCTGTTCCTGCTGCTCCATCCTGCTAGACTTCTGGTTGGCAAATTGCGTCAGTTCGCAAGCGGAGACGCGTTTCAAGGCAACGCAACGACTAGAAATAAGAGGCAGAAATATCTCAGATTCATAGCCGTTACATTCCACAAGTAGCACGTTTCCGTTTGAAATGAGCTTCAACTCGAACTTAGGGCCCAACTTTTGAGCTTTGACCTTCGAAGCGACTTGACCAGGCGATAATCCCGCCGTTGCAGTTATCAGCTTTCGGTGTTTACCCCCAGCTCGATTGCATCGCATCGAGGACGAACGCGCGACAAGTCGCATGTCACTCGCTTGGTTCTTCGGTTGACGTCCATATACGACATTGGTGAGAACGATGCGATTGCCTTTCAGCTGGGGTAAAAATATCTCCGATTCGTAGCCAGTTGCCTCCACTAAGACGATACTCCTGTCTGACAGCAACTGTATGCGGAACTTGCTGCTATTAACTGTGTTCTCAGAGCGTTTGTTCATATTCAAAATAAATAGGCAGCAGCAACAAATTTAACTGGAATTTGAAAAAATTCAACGTTCGTAGACAAGGATCGTTAATCTTTTGTGTATTGTCTTCTTTGTTGTCTTCTCCGCGAAAATTAAAAACGTCTTCTATCCAAGAAATTTGTTAAATTTTGTATATTAAAAAACATGTTCAGTACTGTCAAATTTGTTGACAGGCTAACGAAAGTCGACCGAATCTAATTAAAATTTCGTTATTAAAAATATAACAAATTATTACAACAACCATTCGCGATAGTAACAAACTAGAAAGTGACACTATATCAGAATAAAATACGTATTTAAACTTTCTTTATTTCGCTAGAAATACTTTTACTTTCGATATTTTCGCTCAGTTTAACTGATGGGGTTTTTTTTTTGCTTCTCCACATTGGGTTACCTCCAAGGTCCATTCAATATCGCCCTCAAGCCACCAAATTTAATGGCGCCAATTCGCTTCAGTTTTCCACGAAGCAACCAATAAAGAAAACCGCAAACCAGCCACGTTAGGCTATCAGCGATGTACCAGAATCGAATAGCAAGCATTTCTCCTAATTGTATCAAAGAGCAAGCGAATTTATGGGCCCCAACTATTAAATGTCCGAGCTTCTGGCCGTGCACCGGCTGTATTTTATGTGGATGTGCAAGGAAGTACAGCAAAAAAAAACAAAAAAAAAAAAAAATTGGAGAATACCTCCAACCACTTTCGCGTGGTCAGAGCTGTTTCAGTTGGTTGGTTGGTTGGTTGCCCAGCTCAGCGAATTATAAAAAATTCAATTATAAGCTTTTATAATGGCATGGGTTCGGTTACACCTGGCTCTTTTTTGTTCTTTCTTTATTTTATTCCATTCAGCTCTACAGGATAATGCACTTCATCGACTCTTCATACTGTCTGTGTTGCTGGCTCTGCATTTCGATTTGGCTACAGCTAAATTATATTAGCGATTTTTCAGCTGAAATGCATGCAGAGCATTTCACAGTTCGAAGTATTTTCAGAAATATTTGTATTGACTTATATCGTTCATGTAAATCATTTAAATTATATCCTTGAAATAGGATAAACCAGTAATAAAAATATTTATTTAGAATTTCGTTATTATTTTAAATTAATTTTCAATTATTTTCCATTTTTGTATCAACATTATCAAAATAAAGAGAAATTGTTTACATTTGTAAAAGGTTTTTGCCGCTATTAAGTTCAAAATATATGCTATAATTTTTATATAAGTGTAAAATGATGTACAAAAATTTTAAAATTTAATTTATAAAATATATTGTATATGTACATATTTTGTCTTATTTTTATTTCGGTCAGTTGGCCAACACTGTTAACTGGATCTATTGATTGTTTGTCTCACAAAAGGTGCAGAAAATTGATTTGTTGTGTTTGACATGCATTTGATTTGTATTTGCTTCAAGGGATTGACATTAATTTGGGACTTTCAGGATAGTGAATGCTACGTGTATTTCAACGGCTGTCGTCTGGGTAAGTAATTTAATCTGACAAGAGCCAAAAATAAAGTAGGCTTAATGTGCGAAGAAGCTGACAGCAATGTGTTGGAGGCATCACCATTCCCAGCGGCAATTTTCAGCTGCCCCAGAATAATACATATATAATATTATTATTTATCCTGGTTACACTCGAATCGCCTCAACGACACGAGAATAAGCACAGCATTTGCATAAGAAAGTGTGAAACTGACTCTGTGTTTCAGTGTGTGTGTGTGCGTGTGTGTGAGCTTTCCATAAACCGTTTTTGCAGTTTTTGACAAATGACTTAAAGCCTTTAGGGTAACCAGCTTTGAGAAGGGTTAAAGTAATTTGTTGAGACTGTTAAATATTGAATGTGGACCACTCGCAAGGACACAAAAACAAATACAAACATAATAAAAATGAAATATTTCTCTTTACAAGGACAACACTGCAGCTGTATCTCATTTCTTGCTCGTTTATGTGTTGGGCACGAAAAAATAAAATATCTTTTCTTTCAGTATATTTATAGTTTTATTCCAAATGACAATCAAATTTTTATAAACCATTAAATTTTGGACTCTGAATTAAATTTTATAGATGTTCATTCATTTAAGATACACAAAGAAAAACTAATGCAAGACGGAATATTTATAAAATATTCAGCAATTTAATTGTTATAATTAAATAATAATAAATGTGACACAAAAAATTAAATTTGATTATTAATTTCTTTGAAATGTTTAATTACATTAGTAGGAAAATCAATATTTTCATTTACTCAAAGTACAAAGCTACTCAATGATTTAATTTAATATTCTTACTAAAATGTATATTTATCGATGACCTGAAGCAAATCTTGATGTGCATTTGACTTATGCCTTTGATGTTTGCTTATGAGATGGGAATTTATCACAAGCACAAGAACACACACATCCATAAGTATCAGACCAAATGACATACATACTTAGAAGAAGAAACTTGTGTCTCAAACTTATTTGATCAACTTAGAAATACTCTGTAAGCAGAACTAAAGTACACAAATAGTATCAATGTTTCACTTTTAAAAAGATATTAATAAAGAATATTTGCAAAAATTAAAATACCCTTCACCAGCCTGAAGGCCTCCGCTGCTCTGGCTATAATCCTCATTGTAATTTAGAATTAATTCTAGGCTACAATAATATAAATAAAAAATAAAATAAAATACCCTTCATATTATAATGCGCAGAGGGTATAAGCAGGCAAAAGTTTCATGCACAGTTTCATTTTGGTTTTATTGTGCCAACTGGGGCTGATGACAATGGCGGTCGAGGTGTGCGTTTAATCCGGAAACTTATTTATGTATGTGCATAAGTATGTTATGTGTGAGTGTGTGTGTGTGTGTCTTTCCGGTCGTTTGCCAGACGCATTTCTCGCATGTATAAACGGACGGACGGACGAGAAGACGGACACTTTCTTATGACACGACCGCGCACACTTTCACTTTACATAAGCTCTTTGTAGTGCTTATAGTCTGACACCCTCAATCGTCTTTGTATGTGTGTGTGTGTGTGTGTGAGTCAGCTTGTATAAGTATTGGTATGTGTGCGTGTGTGTGTGTGTGTGTTGACAAACACTTGATAATTCCTTGCATACACGCACTTTGCCTCGTCTGTCTGTATGTAAGTAAGATAAGTACGAGAATATCTGCAGCATAATCTTGCGAGAGAAGAGTGAAAGTGAAGGAAGCTTTGTGCAGGACTTTCCGTCTCGACTGCCTGTTTGTGGCTGCCCGCAAGGGTCTCTTGAATTATTTTAAATTGTTTCTGCCATGCATTTTGATCGACTTTTTATGTATTCATATGCGTGTGCACATCTACTACGAGTTTATCTTGGAAATAAAATAAAAATAAAATAATGGCGCCTTCTTTGCATTTGCCAAAGGGCCATAAACTGTGATTTAGCGTCTGCGATTCGGGTTCCTATCAGCATTTAATCTGGCAGATGGTTAAGTGACCGATTTAATGGGTTACGGGTCGATTGCTGAATAGCTTCCCATTTGAATTTGAATTTTAAAAAACAAAAGATGAAAAAAATACACTCTTCTATATAAAAGTTCTAAATGATAAATGTAATTTATCATCTATCTTTCTGTTTTAAATAAGTTCTTTAATAATAGTGTGGTTTGGTTTTGTCTTCATACTTCCAGATGAATTCCATAGTTGATTCCCTATTTGGTTTCCGGTCGTTGGGCGTCTGCTTTGTGGCTGATGATGAGCACTTGCTGTGCTAATTTAATTAACGTGCAAATGGCTGAAATTACTTTCTGAAAAGTTCTTCTGTTTATTCTGCCCGGTTGGCAGAAGGCTTCAGGGCTTCAGGGCGATAGGGCTAGGCCATAGATCAAAGCTGCTTTCGTGCTGTGTGCAATGTATCTCTCGCTGTGTGTGTGCATGTGATTTGTGCCTGCTCTGTCAGCAGGTGTGCTACGATGTTTGTCTCTCTCTCTCTCTCTCGTGTGTGTGTGTGTGTGTGTGAACCAGCTTCGGGTTTTTATAAAGTAGGTCAGTCACTAGTTGTGCGATGCCAATAAAACTTAATGCGTCCGTGTGTGAATGGTATGGTATATGGAATGCCGGTATTTGCGCCCGCTTGTTGATATTTTTTAATATTTATGGAATTTTTAAATGACAGCTAAGAGTAGTTACATACATATTTAACAATTCAGCACAACATACCCAGAATTGAAATTGTATCATTTATTCGAAATTGCCTCGCGAATTAATACCCTAAAAATATATGAGTATTTATTGCTACTCAAATCTGCGTGCGGGTTTCTGTCTTCCATTTTCATGCTATTGTATTTTCAACAAACTCTGCTATCGATCGGAATTTTTTAATGTTTTCCAATTATTGATTGGTTCAGATGGTTTCTCTTATTTACTCTTTTTTCGCTAAATTGTGTAAGCTTGATTCTCTTGATCTCTTACCTAATCAGAATTGCTGACGAGCCCTTCAATAATTTTACAATCTTATCTTTAGATAGGAAGATAAGTAAAATCATTTTACAGATATAATAAATGAATGAATGGCATTTTATTACGAATTCAGTTGTATTGTGATTGTAATAGAATGAAGACTAGTGAGCACAATGTCAGTATACTTCAGCTGAACGATTATTGTCTGGAAATAATATTAAAGTATTTGAAAATGGAAGACCATCTCAGTTTCGCAGAGACCTGTTGCCACTTTCGTCTTGTGTTCAAACGCTTTGCAAGTCATTTTTATATGAATTTTATACTTGTTGCCGAGATATCTGTGTATGAATTTAAAATGCTGTCGGTTGTTTCTGAAAATGTAAAAAATCTCAGCGTAGATGTTGATGATTTGATTCATTCTTTGGCCAAAAACTACACGAACAAGGAAAAATATTATTTCAAACGATTCTGCGGACTTATTGTGGACATGCACCAATTGCAGAGTTTAAGTTTATGGGAATATAATAAGAAAGATTATGCCAAAAGAATTTTAATCGATGCTAGGAACTTGCCCAACTTAAAGCCATTATAATTATGCGTTCACAGTGAGTAAGCCAACGCTAAAAATAGAACTGGATCCTTATCTATTTATTACTTTGCAGAGCTTGGAAACTCAGCACTGAAAAGCTTCATGCAGCTGGAAGTGATTTCATTGGATGTCCAGTTGAGCTCCAGGGATCTACTCAAATTATGCAAGTCAATGAACAATCTGCGAGAACTCCACCTAAGGGAACGAGTGGGAACCTCAAGGCTAATGGATATCATAATGCATTGTCCACATCTAGAAGAACTCAGTTTCTGTTTGAAGCCGGAGAAAAAAGTCCGAAGATGCACAGGGGATCAAGGCGGTTGTCCTGCACAAATATTTGGCACCTTAGCCGATAAGTCTAAGAAACTGAAATCATTAAGTGTGAAGGGCACAATATCGGATCTAAATCAAGCCGAGCAACTGGCGCGTATTAGATCTTTGAAGATACTCACCTGCGGTTTCTCAAATCCCGATTGTGTGCGGGTCTTAAGACAACTCAGTTTACTAGAGGAATTACGCATATCATTAGTCCAATGCACCGATGATATATCTGAGATATATTTGGAACTTCCCATTTCAAAATACACGAAGACTTTGTTATTAAAGTCTCGAAAGTGTTGCAAGAATTTGAGAATAGGCGTCCATTGGAATTGTTTATTTATGGTCATCGTAACTCAACAATTGTAAGAATATCACGAGATATAGATCTAATATACAGCTGTATTAATGCACAAGAGCTAATAAATCTGTTGTAATAATATAGAAAAATTACTTTAAGTTCGATCCAAAGAAATGCTCGATTCACTGACCCAATTCCAAAATTTAAAAACACCTTCAGGCAACGCAATTGAGAAAAAACTTCAAAGTGAAAAGCATCAAAAACAAAACAGAACAGATCTCGGATTGGAAACAGCATTTTCAATTATGCTAAACTTCGAACTGTTAATTAAATCTGTCAGAAACAATTTGGCAAAATGTTCACTTGAGAGCCACAAAACAGTTTATAATTAGAAAGTGCTGTAGAAAATAACAATGTAAAGAAACAACTGAAAATTATTTACATGTTAAATGAGCAATTTTGGTGTAAGCACCGCTTAAAGCAATGACTTTTAGCTACCCTGTGAGACAATAAAAAAAAAACGATTTATTTAGCATCATTTTACATTGTCTGATGTATTTTGTATTTGCTTAAAATAGTTGTAAGCAAGCTAAGAACTAATATACCCTGCTGCGTACACTGCAGGGTATAAACAATTCAAGTGCAAAAAATGCGATTGCGTTTCACAACAAACAGACAAATGAAATGTCCATGCAACAAAATAGCAACTGTCGGAGTCTGTCGGAAATACATCAAGTGTGGAGAACTCTGCGAGCATTCGATGGGAGAAACGATGCTATGGGATGAGATGAAGATGAGATGAGATGTTTGGATGAGCACGGTAGCCGGATAGGAGGTGAAGATGGCCAGGAAACGGCCAGGCGACAGTTTCCTCAAGGCAACCATTGTCTGTCCAACTGAAACGTTGACAGCTACGGAAATTATTGTTTCTATTCTTGTTTTCTTCTTTTTCTTTTTTTTTTTGCTTCACTTGCTAGCCAAGATAAGGGCAAGGGGACTTTAAAAAGTCTCTAAAGTTCTAAGCATTTTAAGTTTTATTTTTTAAAGAGCATAAGCTTTCCGTTTCCATATTTTATCAAGTCGATTGCTTGATTATCTAAAAACCTATCATACCTTTCCGCCATGCTGGGTCGAGGCATAACAAAATAATATTTACAAAAAACAGTTAAGAATGCACAGGTCGACTAGTAAATACCCTGAATACAACTAAAGCTTGCTTTCTATTCCCTGTTTATAGAATTTCTCAAATCTTCATACTCTTTTCTACAAATCAATGTTAAGAATTAAAAATTCTCAATCAGATGGCAGTTGTAACTCTTCATTGAAAACTTTTTGCTACTTTCGCTTGCAGATAAAAATGATTAAAGTGTAACCAACATTTATTGGCAAAAGTAAGATAAATTTATCCATATCTATTGCGGCTTATAAAAACTTGTTCAAAAAGCACGAGCTAAAGTCGTCACGCTATAAGGAAAGTAACGATAGGATTTGGCCAGGCTTTAATTGACTTGCCGTTGACAGAAGCTGGTCAGCAAATTGTTCATGTTGTGGTTGCTCAATAAGATTTTCTTGGGCCTAATTGCATTGTTTGACATAGAGGAAACTGTGTGACCTTTTGACAGCTTCGAGTCTTATAGTCTTTCCTTATGTGTGCTGCCAAAGGGTTGAAACTTTTCTTAAGCCTTGTTGACTCTCGAACTTAGCTGACAGGCTGCAGATCATTTTGGCCCAAGAACATTCTGAGATTTTTTTAATTTCTAGCTTTTTGTGAAATTTGTTGAAATTTCTTTGACATTTTATGCAAAACTTGTTGAAGTGCTTCAATTAAAACTTGAGAACTTGTTGACATTTATCGAACACTGTGAGACACAGGACAATGTTGTTCTGCCAGCCGCTTGTCAAGTACTCGGAGTAAAACATACTATATATAAATGAATATGTACGTATACGACAGCTTTCTTAGTTGAACAGCAAGACATTGACTGTTTTACTTGATGTCATTGTTGAGGTCCTGCAGGATGAATTTCTTAGCACAACTCCCTCTCTTTCCCTCGCTGTCTCTTTCTTGTTGAAGTGCTTCAAAGGATTTGCAGCTGTCGACAAGTTTGCTGATCGAATTTCACTTGAAGTCAATAACAAAATCAAGCGCAATTTAAAAGCCTGTCAGATTAAATAGATTTCCATTCAAGTGACACTTGATGCTTGCATTATTTTATTCAATTTTCATATTGGCGCATCAAATGCGCAACGACATTTTCAATAAGTTGGGTGTATATACTTATAGAGGTAGACCAGTTCCCTTGTTATTCGATACATTGTAAAGCGCATACTTTGATTAATTAATTAAATTCGTATGATAAATATACATTTATGTTTGTTATACCATTTGTAAATGACGTGCCAATGTCCTTACAGTATAAGCATAAATTTTAATTTTTTAGCAAAGCTAAAAAATTCTGAAAATAAATACAGTCGAACTTCCCTAACTCGAACTTCCCTAACTCGAAGTTTCTCTAACTCGAACAAAATCGAGTGGCACAAGCGTTTACTGAGCAAATTTCATACAAATCTGCTTCCCTAACTCGAACTTCCCTAACTCGAAAATCTCCTTAACTCGAACAAAAATATTGGCCCGTACTTCTGTAAGTCGAATTTTGCGGGAAAATCCCCAATAAAGTATGAATTTTTTTTCGTTTCTATTTAGCGTTTTTGTTACCGGCTCATTTTGATACGTAATATTGATGTACATTAACATATGGAGATGGTATATGATAGAATATTGCATCAACAATTACTTAGGCTTGTGAGATTGCTATAGGAAAGATGTTTGTAATGTACTCCTTTGTCAGCGCATCAGTGTAAAAAATGTTTAAAGAAAATATTCAAACTTATTAGTTAAGGAATTTGAAAGTAGACCAAATATATTGAAATTGATGAAAAATATGGTATCTCAGCAAAAACAGTTTTCATGATATTAAAAAATGGAAAATTAATTATGATGACATTTGAACCGAGAACTTCTTCCGGATACAGCAAAAGAACGAAGAAACCAATTTTTGAGAATATTAACAGGTCTTGAACAAACTGGAATCGCTTTTTGTTGAAAATAACAAGAAAAATTGGAATTTTGAAATGTATTTATGATTGAATGCATTTGTAGTTTCTTTTAAAAAACTAAAAAAAAAAAATTCCCTAACTCGAAGTCTCCCTAACTCGAACTTTTTTCTTGGATAATGGTGATTCGAGTTAGGGAAGTTCGACTGTATTAATTAAGTTCAGCAATAAGAGTTTTTCCTATTAGCTTAAGGGTAACTTCCAGTCTATCAGTCTGAACGAAATAAACTTTGTGTGCCTTGTTGAAAATCACTATTAATTAATGCAAATGGGTTGTCAATTAATATATTAACAACTTGTTCTACTCGTACTTGTTGTATTTTAGTTAAGCTAAGTATATATGCATGGACCAGAATTTTTTCATTGTTAAACAAACATGATAAGAGCTGAAATGCGTTTAGTTCTCAGTTTAGTTTTCGAAATATTACTCATACGCCCAAGCTTCATTGCTAATTGCACAGAAATTGATATTTCCCGTGAATCTGAAGCTGTCCTACAACAGTCTAACCCGAAATCGTTTTGTTCCTGTTTAACTAGACATATATAATCCAATTAATGTGGAAGGACGACGCGTCGCTCCTTTTGATACTTAATTGGTTTACGGCAAAGGCAAAGGCGACCGGCAACGGCAAAAGTAAAGGTTAACGTAGCGGTATCAACATCTCAGCTGAAGGGGGAGTCCCGGGACCCGTTTCAAAGTTACAGCTTGTGGCATCCACTCACGGTTGGCTATATAAAACGGCTAATTGGTTTTCGAGAAAGGTAACATAATTGGCATGTGGCTAACGGCCAATCAGACTGTCTAATTGAATGTGCGCCAAAGGGTTTTAATGACTTCTATTCACATTTGCTCGAGCACCTTCTGTTAAGGTTGACCGATCGATATGTTATCAAAAAACATTTTACTTTTTAATAAAACTATTTTTTTATTTTAGAAAATTTCTACCCATTATAAATTTAAAATATTTTAATATTGTATTTTATTAAGCATTTCATATAACATAGTTTTAAAGACATGCAAATAGCTGTCAGCCGAATTTTAATTTTAATTAAAGCTCATTTCAAAGTTCGATTGAAGTTATTTTAATTAACTGCATAAATATTTATGTTTCGCAAAAAGGCAATAATTTTTAATATTGGTATTTAATACATAATTAGTATGGTCCTTTGGCCCGTGGCACATACTTACGCACACATACACAGCAAATATTCAAGAGTACACATGCGTAATGTTTTTTAATAAACTGCGAACAGTTTACAGATAAAAAATTCCAGACAACCAACAAACATATACATATGTATGCACGTGCGTGTGTGTGAAGCACTTAAATAAAAGTTTATTATATGAAACATAAATTAATCAATACTAAAATTCAAGAAACACAAACAAAGTTAAACATGGTATACACTAATAAGCTTTGCAATTAAGATTAAGTACTTAGAGTAATTGAAAACTCTCGGACAAATGCAGGCATCTTTAATTCAACAGCAAACCGCACACAAACCGAGATTCATCAATTCTCTTCGTATCTAATACCATTTAGAAGGTATGAAATGTTAACTAAACTAAGCCGATACGATAAGACCTACAGCAACAGCAAATAAACATTAAGAAATTGTATCGGAAAAGTGCTGACATTGCCTGATTTCCGATTGCAATTGGCCAGACCACAAAATACAAAGTGCAATACATTTACTTGGCCAGTTCTTTGGCTTGCTATCGGATCACCTCCCTGAGTCTGGACTCGATGATTTTACTTGATTTCAGCTCGTTTGCTATTTGTTTTGGCACTCAACGACAAGCACTTTGGCAATTTATTCGACAGCTCGTTGGCATATTTAATTGACAGTTCCGAAACTGACAATCGACATGCAGCATCGACAAATTATGCCAATGTGAGCAGAACGCTAATGCACTGGGCCTAAATAATTGATCAGGTATTGTGTCTGAGTTTTCAATGTGCAAATAAAATACACGCACGCACACAGACACATGCTTGTTGTTTTGGGCTCTGCATACAATTGACACGCTGCGTATACGCAATTTGCATATAACGTATACGCCCCAAGGCACGCTCAACGCCATACAACATACAACAGAGCCACCTGATGCCTTTTGTCTATTAGATGCCAATTTCAATTTGCAGCTGACGAAAAATTTCAATTGTTATACAGCTGCGAGGGTTGCTTAGAAAGTTGCCAATCAAATTTCAGCTAAAACAAGTTAACAATTATTCTATAATAAATACGTGTATCAATCAATTGAAGTGTAATTTACGTTATTTATTTATTTATTTATTATTTAAGCCGCAGAACAGCTGCCAAAAATGTCTTATTGGCTTCAATTCCACTCAATTGCTATTTGGAACCCAATACCACCTGTCTTTGATTATTAAGCCCACCCAACGGTTGAAATTAGCCCAGCCGCATTTCAAATTTGATTTAAAAGGTGATGCAACTGCTGTTGCTTTTAATTAAAATGCAAAATAAATAAATAAATACGTTTACAATACCTTGGGCAATTATTGCACTCAGTTACAGTTGTTAGTCCTTTTAAAGTGAAAACCAGGGAAGCCGTAAATAAGATTTGACACGAAATTACCACAGATTAAGGCATTTGGTTGCATTTAATTTGTTAGCAGCTGTTAACTGAGTGCAATTAGTTGTAATTTGACCAGATTGAAGTTCTGCAACTGGTATTTATTATTTATTATTATATTTAAAAGAAAACTCTAACAAGAAATACATTTGTGCATTTCAATTATGGAATTGCAATTGTACTTTAAGTTTTGAAAGACATTTAAAATGAAGTCATCACATAGAAATGACTTAAAATGTTTAAGATTAAGGTAAGATTCAGTAATGAGATCAAAAATAGTACATAATCAATTAAATTCCATTTAAATTATTCAACACATTTGGCATTCCATTGTAACTTTGATAAAATATAGCGAAAATAAAATTAAAAATCATATATACACTTCAATAATTTGCATTTGCCGAATGCGATAAAAAAAGTGTAAATATACGACTATATTGCCGGAATGGCATTGAATCATCTGTGTGCTATATAAAGACCCCAAATCCTCTTCTTTGGTCTATGATCCCTTTTATGCTCGGTACGAGTATCAGTATCTTTCGAACAATAATTTTCACACAGAATTTAACACATACCCGAGTGCTCGAGGAGTCACCAGAAGGCAATAACTCTTTGGCTCACCTGGACAGGCAGCTGCTGAGCATTAAATGGGAATGAGAAACATGCTGCAATTCTGCGAACGGAGAATGGCGAATGGGGATTGGCGAATGGTGCAACTGGATGCAACTGTTGCGGTAGCCGCTGGTGATTAACAGTGGACTGCCTGCCAGGCATCATTAAGTCTGGCCGACTGGCAACTGGGCTGTGGGAATCCAAGGAAGCGACTTTAATGCAAAACTTAAAGCGCTGTTAAAGTTGATGCCTTTCTGCCGTTAGCCAAAGTGAAACTGGCAGCTGCACTTCATTTGCAGGCAGGCAGCTCATTTGTGCTTCCAGGCAGTATTTTTTATTCCTCTTTTACTTGTTTCCTTTGTGTGGGAAAACTTTCAAAGTCAGTTATTCTTCTCTTCCTACCTCTCTTTCTCACTCTGTCTCTCTGAATATCGCGCTGTATGAGTGTAATCTACTCAAAGCAAATAAATTTTTAATGTAGACTAATGTAGGAATGGTGCGGAGAAATTTACCTGGGTTCTGGCCATCTGTCATAACACTGAGCCAAGGGGAGGCAGCTCTGCAACAGGCTCAGCAGTTATGCAGCACACAAATTGAAAATGAAATCCTGGACCAAGTTTCCAAGACATACAAATTTACAGAATGTTAAACAAGCGCAATATGAAATCTCAATGAGATTTAGCTGAGTTTACAGTATGGAAATTGTGGAAAGTCAAGTCTTCATATAATTAGACCGAAAACAAAAAAACAAACTGAACAAGAAAATAGGAAACAATTGTCATTAAAAATCATTTTAAAACAAACAGTGAAAAAAACTTTTGCTGACTCGTCAATTGTTGCAAATATAACAATAAAAATAACAAAAAGAAAAGAGAAAATATTTGTAAAGGCAGAACAGTAGGCAAAACTCTTAACGAGACAAACAGACGACGAGTCGCCAGTGACAATGAGATGGTGAAGGCAGCTAAGGATGCTGATGGAGTTCTGTTTTGGTAATGAATATCTAAGGACGAGTATTGGGTTGAGCATGGCAACTGAAACTGAAAAAGCTGGCCCGAACATTAACGAGAATCAGCGAAAAACTTGCAACTTGCAGCTTGGACGCCAGTTGAAACAGAGAAAATTTGTAACTGGCAACTGAGCAAGAAAGAAAGTCAAGTCGAGGGGGGGAAAGCAGGAATTGCTGTTTGCATTGTTTGCAAAATGCTTCAAGTAAATTATGCAGAATTGCAACAGCACCAACAACAACACCAGCAACAGCAACATCAACATTCGAAGTGGCAAAAAGCAAAAGTTAAGCGCACAACAAAATAGAATTTACGTTGGCTTTCTACTTTTTCGCAGTGATGTCTTTGTAGCTGCTGTTGCTGTTGCTGCTTCTGTTGTTTTTAATAAACTTAATAACTTTGCAATTTGTTGCTGCAATCAGTGAAGGACAGCAGTGGCCAAAATTGCCATCCGCAGACGGGCATGCAAATGGACATTGCGCCAGGCGACACATGGCGTATACTTAATTTTCATACAAATTATGCAGACAAAAAGCTACTATAAAATTAATTTCAAACGAACATTGTCAAAACTTTCGTCAAAATTTACATGAAAATCATTTCGGTCAAACATAAAACAACTTGATTAAGAACTTTGTTCTTTTTTCTCTGTTAGCAGCTAAAGACAATAAAATACTGTTAACTGAATGTATAATCATTTAAATCTTTTAATAAATAAATATACGTATATTCCATTCCATTTAATTAAAATTCAACAGATTTTTTCTCATCAGCTGCTTTGGTTTTGCCCCATCTTAAGTTAACTTCATAAACATTCCCACTTGAGCTTTGCCTAAGCTTAATTGGCTAAAAGCGCGCTTAAAAACGAATAAAATGCCAAATTAAAGCTGCAGACGAGTAAAATAAGCCCTAAACAAGCAAAAAAAAGCTGTGGCAAGTGAGGTCTGGGAAACAAATTGGATTTGCGCGCAGCTCCAAAGAGCATAACAAATAGACGTTACGCATACGCCAAGTGCGCCGCCGTGTGGACAACACAAACCACACCACACTGGCACACATGGACGCCAGTTGATAACCAAGACAGTGGAAAACCCAAAAAAAAAGAAAATGTGAATGTTGGAAAACATTCACTCAACTGGACTGGCTGGCTGGTCAGTCAGTTAGCTAGTCATGACGTTTAGATATTTGGCATGCGTGGCGTTAACTGAAGCTGACTGAAGCCTGGCCGCATCTGCTGCTGTTAACCAAATCCCAACCAGAGCAACATCATCGAGCGAGACGAGTGACTGGAAACTGGTGGTTGATGTCGCCACACAGATGACAGTTAGCCAAAGGTAAATAAATCAAACAAAAATGCCAACTTGGGCTACGTGAGAAACCGAAGTATCAAGCAGAGTTCTAGATACTCGTATAGATTTAACGTCATTTGGCAACAATGTTCTGTTCTCAACAGTTTGACTGATTATCGGTCAGCTGCTTATGACACATGGCCAAGGCGAAACAGGAACTGACTCTCAAGTTGTGCGTGACACAAATTGCAGACGAAACCAGACCAGTTACAGACAGCAACTACAACTGCCATGTGGAGAGGTTGAGTTGACAAATGGTTACCTGTAAGATGTCTCTGTTCTGTTCTGTTCTGTGTTGCCTTTCAATGTTCTGTCGATGACATGTTCTGACCAGCAGCTGAACAATATCAATTCTTGACTATGGCTGACACGCACACTTCATTTTTGTCTCAGATAATTATAATTTCCTACAAAAGCCATAAAATTAAATTTAAACGAATTTAAAGTGAAACATTTGTCAGTGACACATACTAATTGTGTTGGCAACATGCAATAGAAATTTAAGATTTGCCCCACAATGCCAGTTGACCCCGATTGACCTGCTGAACTCTCACAAGCTGACCCAAGCCCACTGATATACAGTGCATGTGCATGCGATTTCATTCGAGTGCCTGCAATTGCAGCACTGAATGTGAGTGTTAGTGTGAGTGTGTAATAAGGCTGCATATATTATGGAATATATATTGTGCCATATATTAGGGGCTTTCCCTTCCCTTACAACTCTGCCTGTGTCCATGCCGCTGGGATTTGGGCCGGCCAAAAAGCATGGCTGCTATTGGAGCGGTCCTCGTCCTGGTTGCTGCAGTTGTTTGCCTTGCGGTGATCACTCAATTTGAATTAATTTGCGGCTGTCATCCAACCCAAAATTAGTTTATGGCGATTTGCATAAACGCAAATGGAAACTCTGCAAGTCCTGTTGTGGTTACGTTGTGGTAGCTACCTGACAGCAAAAACAAACAAAAACTAGGCCACAAGATGGCTTCACTTTAAGCATCTCCAAAGTTGTATATTTGTTAAATATTATATACATACATATATTAAAATATATATAAAAATAATTCAAATCTTTTATAAATTACCTTATCTTAATCTTAAAAAATATAATGATCAGCTATTGCGATAATTAAAAAATCATCATAACAAAAACTTAAATGCAATATTTTAAAACTTTCACACTCGAAAAAATACTTCCAAGAACTGGAAATTTCAACAGCAGCTGGCTTTAAGCCTTGGCCATTTGAAGTTTTGTGGCTTTTGGGGTTATTCTGCAGAGTGAGCAACAAACCAAAAAAAAAGGAAAAAATAAATATTTTGGCACTTTGCTTTTGGGCTTTCGTCGACTAATTCCGCTTTTTGTTTATCTCTCCACACGCAACACACACTTGGCAGTTTTTATGCCGCACCGCACCGCATCGCCTTCTGTGACAGGCTCTACTCCATACTCTATGCTGAAAGCAAACTGCAATTTGGTCGCTTGAGAGCTGCCTCAGAACAGCTGTGTCTCCGCAAGCATATGCTACTACTTGCTGCTGCAAAGGATTAACGTGCCACAAGGCTAAACAAGTGCAGATTTTTTGTTGCGACCGACACGAAAACACTTTAAAACTCTACTCTCTGAACTGAAATGGAATATTGCACTTTTTTTTCAAATAGAAAAATAACTAATTTCATACTCAAGACTTCTACAAAGTTGGCCTCGTTTAATCTGTCCATCAGGCGGATACTTTGTCCATGATAAAAAGTAGTCAAAGCTTATATAATTTTATAAAATATTTTTAAATAATTTTAATTCTGATAAAATATTTTAAATAAAATTCTTTAGTAAATATGGCAATGGCAATGGACGAGACGGATCAGGTAAAAGTAAAGACCGACGATGCCGTGCGCCAATTATCCCGAATGCCCGCCCGTTGCCCGGTGCAGAAATGCGGTGAAACTGTCTTTCCATCCAACTTAATGATGCACATGCTGGACAAGCACGCATATGGCTTTGAGGACGTAAACTCGGAGATCTATGACCATGTGCCGTTAATGCTACACTTTGATCCGAAGGACATTGAGTATGGCAATTGTTGCATGATCACGCTCTGCTATGGAGGAGTCAAGGATCAGCTGGAAAGTCAGCCGGGCCTCAGCTTTCTGAGTCTGCCGAATGTCGGGCTGATCAACAATCAACACAAATATGATAATTTCCTACCGATTATGATGATGGTGTGCCGTACCACCTGGTTTGCCCAGTTCAAGGACAAGCAGATGGAGGATGAACTCACCTCGCAGAATGGCGACAAAGCTGGCATCTATGTCTTCTGGCTGGTGGCGCCCAATACAACCCGCAAGCTGTACTACACGCTAACGGCCTACGATCGTTATTATCACAACTCGCGCAGCGTCATTCGCACTGTGCGCGATTTCTCCAGCTGCCAGAGTCCCAGCGAATTTATGCCCGAGGAGGACAATTATCTTTTGTTGCGTGACTCGGAGATCCTCGAGCTGATGAGCCTCGGCAGACTGAATTGCTACTCGCAGGACAACAAGGAACGCGGCATTCCCATGGAGCTCATCATCTACGAGAACCCATTGAAACCCAGCATCCAGGAGCATCCAGGAAATCTGTACAGTAAAATGCCCCACACCAAGGGGACAGTGCCACGCACTGTGAATGGGAAAGTATCCCTCACCAAGCGGCCCTTTTCCAAGACAATCGCGTTCCTATAAATATCATTTGATTATAACAAAATTTTTGTTATTTTAGCAACATCATGGCATTTTTTTAAATAAATTTTAATGTGTGATTGTATTAACTAAAGCAAACATTTTAAACATTTCCATTTGGCTTATAGATTTATGGCATAATTATCATAAGAGTATTTGTCAAATTCGCTCTACCGCTAATTGCAGCTGGCGTTTTGTTTATTTAACTAATCCGAAACAATTGCGAATTTGATAACGAATGTATGCATATGTATGTAAATATACTTATAGATCTAGTTTTATATTTTAAAGAGCTTATATTTGTGAATTTTCAACCGACTGTGCAATTAGGAATGGACCAAGTTTGTATTGTATTTATAATTTTAATAATTTATGTATAATTTAGGTAAATAAAAAAGGTTGATTTCTGATTTTGATAACGAGTAAGAAATTCTTATGAGTTTAGAAATTAAATGGACAATATTGGCAGTTCTTCAACCTATTAATTCAAAAAAATGATTTTAGATAACTATTTTAATTTATGCAAAATTTTAATTAGAAAAGATTGCAAATAAATTCAGCTGCTGAATACAAATTGATTGATATAATTGCAAGTTTTTTATATCAATTTTAGCCTGAATATTAGTGGCAAGTGATCATGTGAGGAATTATGGATATGCGAGAGGCTTATGTGCAATTTAAGTGCCTAATACGTAATTATTTAATAAGCCGACAGCTGATTGAAAAGCAAATGGTATATACTCGCTAATCGCCCCAGGGTGTGGCAAAAGCGGAAGCTGTTCCTTCCCAACAACTGCCGCAAGGTGTGCGGACTAAGCTGCTTTATGCACACGTCCACCCACTTAACACACATACACACGCAGGCAAGCATGAAACATACCATGTAAATGACGCTAATTGTATTACAATTTGCTTGAATGCCTAAGAGCAGGCAATGGCAAATCACAAACCGCTTAGTTCGTATATTATATGGGTATGCGGTTTGGGATCCGAGTGCCTGCAGTGCTCTCCAATTGTTGCGCATTTGAAACAGCGCTTGCACCACACAACAAACAACAACAAGGGTGTTGCACCACCCAACCACTTGCCACACATGCAATTTTAATCATGAGAAACAGTACAGCATTGCACCCGCAAATGATGAAGTGCGGCCATCGGGCGGAGGTTGAGTAAGTGGTCACATTTCTGTGGTAGGCCGACTCGGCTCATTGTTGAATTATGCCTCTCGTTTTAGGTATTCAATGTAATCGCTGGTTGACGAAGAATCCAGCCCCAGCCACAGCCACTGCACTTCCACATATCTCAACAATTTCGACAACTGCATTTGCATATTTATCTTTGTAGAGATTATACAATATGAGAGTGCATTTCAAATATCTTTGATGAGTATATTTAATAAAATGAGTGTGTCATAATAACAGTCATCAGATAATATCATTTTAATTCACTGTCAAAATCAACAAGTTGGAATGCGGATGCGAAGCCATCTGAAATATATAAAAAGCAATTATCATTCTATTCTCCGACTTGGCATATAAATCTTACCCTATCGTTGACATCTGTACTCAATCCTGAACCACTTATCATCAGCTCGAATGGATTGTGCGGTTTAACTCCGTTTCGGAATAAAATGCCAAGTGCATCTTTAATAAAGTGTGGTGTGATCATGTGACAGAGAGTAACTTCCAGTGATCGCAGTGTCTTGCACTCGTGCAGTATAAACAACAAACTGCTGTTTGTTAAATTACGACAGTTATAGAGTGACAATTGTTCCAACTGCAAGTGGACAAAATACTTCAGGCAACGTCGCACGTCGGGCAGAACACATGACAGGGTTTTTAAAGCTTTCAGGTTCGCGATTCGCATTGCTTCCTGCTGATAGATGCATTTTCCGGGTATTATCAGCTTCTGCAATTGATTGTTATATCTCTGATCCAAGGAGCTTAGCAGAAAATATGCACTAGTATTCTGATCATGGACTTCCAGGCACTTTAGATTGTAAAAATAATCAATTGTCCATGATACATTATCTCTGTCTTCGTACAAATACAAATTCTCCAATTTTGTACAATATTCGGCCAGTTGACAACGCGTTTGCTTATCGGCAATCGAATATAGATTTAAGCTGACTAGATTTTTCAGCAGGGCCGAGATCTTTTGTGGAAATCCAGGCTTTATTAAGTTGATCTCCAAATGCTTCAACTGCGTTAAGCAATTTAACTCCCTGCCTGAAACAAAATATTAAAAATAAGCTGAATATATAGTTATATTTTTTTTATACATTTTGTATATGTACCTACATTCAGATATATGAATGGGGAAGTCCCAGAGACTGAGTTTCTTCAAATGTGGCAAGTCCTTGAGTGAAAATAGCAGACGTTCAATATACGCCGGACCTCTCAGTTCAATTTCCTCCAGCATTTTCCATTGCGGCAAATACAATTGAACATATTGAAGATTGTCGCCAGTCAAAGAAATATTGATGGTCTTCAACTCAGGGCAGAACTTTTGAGCTAGTGCGAAAATCTCAGCCGTCATACAATAACCACCGTCATAGATGTGGTTTATGCTCTTGCCACAACACTCTAAGATATCGCGCCAATCAGCGTGTTTGTCTTTCTTAGCTGCTTGCTGGCAAATTGTTTTGAACAGGTCAGGTTTGTGTTTGGGGAAACTTGAATTTGTGTATGCATTTGCCAGATTCAATTGATCCTCGATGTTCACTTCATGCTCAACAATTGGCTCCAATTCGTCCAGGTTAAAATCAGGAATATTTACGTTGCAACACGACATTTCGTCGAATGATGAAAAAATGTACGCAATGCAAATGCTTTTTATCGAATGCACCAACTTGGCCAGAAATCGATAATAACTAATATCTGTGACAGTTTGTGCAGATATAATTGTAGATCGATGTTCACCTCATGCTCAATAATTATTGAAATTAAAGTTGTAATTAACTCCAACCATGTTAAAATCAATAATACTTTTAAATTCCCAGTCGATTTATTAAAGATAAATATTTAACAGTGTTGGGCAACGCAAAGCTAAAGACGGCGCTTCAAATCGATTGCTGAAAACTAGCCATGCAATCGATAAGTTTAAGCTTTAGGGACTTTTGTTTGTTTTACTTTGCGCCTGAGAAATGTAGGTGGGAGGAAAACGATGAAAGTGTTTGACAAATTCACAGAAACCACAGCGCTTTATTTAACTCGGCATTGTGGCAATCTGCTCCTTTCTTCTCTCCTCAAACTCGCACTCGTATTCGTACTCAAGTCGTTCTTACATATATTTTTTGCCGCCGCCCGCTTGCAGTTTTTTGTAGCCACAAGCTTAACGCTGGATATGTATGTCCATGTGCCTTTGTGAAATACGTTTGCTATCCAAGCTGTCATCTTTCGTGACAATGTGAGCGGCAAGAGGATGGAAAATAAAAAAGAGAAAGAAAAAAGAAAAGCTGCCAAGAGGCAGTAACTGCAGCACTTGAAGTCTGCGGCATGGAAAGCTCACTTCCAACTCACTTGGATCACTTTGGGATTAGCCGACAACTATCAAGTGCAAAAGCGATACTCAAAATGCTGGACTTAAAGTTAAGCCCCAAATTGACTGGTAGCAATAACAATTTCAATTTATTCAAAAAGTGATTAACTTGTTAGTTTATGCAGCAACAAATTGTACATGTACATACATACATACATACATATGTGTGTGTGTCCCCTTCGCATTGCAGGTATGTAAATATGATGTTGAAAGATACAAGAAATTGTCTCAAAATTCATTTAAATTGACTTTTAAATAATATTGAAGCTTTAAAATTACCTGCTAAATTGCCAAGCTCATGTAGACTTCTGACCCCGAGCGAAATATACATATGTACACTCACATACATATGTACATACAGTACAGAAGTACAGTGATGGCTTGAAAATTAGCACACTTAGTATTATATTATATATGTCCATATTTCTTAATATTAAACATTATAATTGTTTATTTATGGTATTGAGTAAAGGATTATTTATTGATCTCTAAACCATTTAAATAAACATTACAATATTTATCAATTCTTGTTTGCATATGTTATAATATGCGAGCAGTCACTGTTGAATCCTTAAATGCTTCTCAATGCAAATTTAATTATTTATAATTTTGCTAGTTTACTAAATATTACACAGCTAGATGGAACGTATAGTTAATTAGCAGGACTACTTATTAGATAAGTAATAAATAGATTGTTAGTGTTTTGATTGGTTTCTTTGCACGTTGCAAACAAACTTGCAAACACTTTATTCATGTTTGCTGTACATGAACATGAACCTTAACACTTTGCCCTTAGTGATAAATAGCTGTGGAAGTGGAAGCTTTAAGTACCAACTACAACAATAACTGGGTTTAAAGTGTGTGTGGGCCAAGTGAAGTGTATTTCAGTTATACACAACAATAACAATAACACACAATAAGTACATATAATAAGTATTAAAAGAGCATTGTGTACAATAAGATTCCCCAAGGAATCTTTGTTAGTTGTTTACTGCAAAATACTCTGACATCATAATATAATAGTTATAGCTATGTTCATCAGATTTATTGTAAAAGATAACATTGCTGTACTTATTTTTGGATTTGTTAAAAGAACAAGAAGAGAGAGAACAGCTTATCATCCTCATGCTCTCTCATTTTATCATAGATAAAATCAATATCAATCCTTATCTTAATTTCTAATAGAAATTTATTGTTTATGGAATTACAAGTATTTTAATTTGTGCTATTACATTTTATAAATACTTCATTGAGCTACAAATATTGTAGGACTTTTAAGACTAAATCATGCATAATTTATGGCATTATTTGGTTGAAATTGTCAAATAAAATTATTATACAACAGATAAATGCAAATGTGTCACACACAACAATTGATTTGCCAAAAAATTATGTTATTTTGTTGAAATTTATGATGCCACTCGTTGCGCTAAAAATTGAGCAAGTTTAAACTTAAGCATTGTCTGTTATTGCTTTTGTTGTTGTTGGTTGTTGGTTGCTGGGGATGCCTGAGTTTATTGCTGTTCTTGTTGTTGCCTTTATCACTTGAACGGGAAATTAGAATTATTGTCATGGCTTTTATTATAGTCATAAATTGAACAAAGCCAATGCAAGTGAATTTACCGTGCTGCATAAAGGATGAGTTATGGCTCAGATGGTGTTAAAATGTGGCTTTAATTTTAATTAGTTTACTCCTCAATTGTTTCTACTCTTTGGTCACTCTGTTTGCTTATCGAGCACGTGCACCGCTGGGATTGAATGGAATAATAAATATAAAAAATATTATGTAAACTGCATACATATATAAGTTGCTTCAATTGTTTACAGTTTAAACTAGTAGAATCATCTGACCATTGTTTCTATGCATATAAAAAGGGGTTTTATCCCTTGGCTTGTCTATTGCTTTTAGTTCGTTTCGTTGTTTGGGTCTTTAGTTGCTTGGAATATTTGCATAGGTAGTCTAGGGATTTGAAAAGAGTTTGCATATTACCAACAGCTCTATGGGGATTCGTCGGATAGAGGCAAATATCCACATATTCAATATGTTTTATGGTCAAGCAGTCAACTCTGGGCGACGATTAAATACCCTGCTGTCAGCTCTGATAAATTATGTTTTTAATTAATCATTGAGATCAACATCTGAATACTTTTTCAATAACCATTTCGAAAGACTGCAAACAGAATATTGACTTGAAAATGTTTCCGGTCCATAAAAGCCAACAGAAAATATCCTTTGGAATCATTCCAAGCGAACTACAGCTACTGCTTACTTCAAAATATTGTCAAGCTAAGAAATCTGTCTAGAACATAACCGATTAGTACCGTAAAATGTTGGTCTAATGCACGATGCCATGAGATTCAGTCCAGCCGTGGGCATTAGGCGTAGTCACAAATAATCTCATCAAACACACACAAATCCACTAAAATATACTCTGCTTTTACCTCTGACCAATAGTATAATCTGTTATCTATGTTCTGCACTTTTCACTTTTATAGAAATTTATGCAATGGGATAGTCGAATTAACCAGAAAAGTCCATTAAAGCATAGGGATAAACTTTTGAGGTCAGCTGCCTAATGGGCGTTATTTTCCACTTACGTATTTTCCACTTGTGTATTCCAAGTGGCTTAAAAAGCAAAAAGGTGCAAATTCAAAGCCACCTTAATTTACACACTCAAACACACACACATACACGCAAACAAATAAGCAATCATCTAGGCGTATCCAGACTAGGCGTAACCAGACTTGCAAAAATCTAAGAATTTTCAAAGGATTATGTTAAAACGAGATACAAACCAACATATTCGTTAGACAGTTGTCTGGTTATGCAGCGAAGAGTCGACCGCCCAGCTGATTTACTTTAAGTAGATAACATAGCATTCTCTCTTAAATTTGTTACATTACATGGCAATACTCTTTGTTATCTATTATCACTTTCGTTGTAATCGATGTAATCACACTCTCGCTTATGCCCTTAGCCTTTTGCTTCGGCGCACTTACGATTAGTCTAGATCAGTGGTCGGCACCAACACATTCATATGTTTGCATTGCGTTAGTGTGCATTTTTGTTCGCCTAACAGCGGAATAACAGCGACGTAACAGAAACAAATCGCAGCAGCGACGCATACGTGAGCGTACGTGAGTGACAGCGCAGTAGCTACGCAAGTTTCCTATGCCTACGGGATAGGGCCGTGCCGACCGCTGGTCTAGATTCGTATACTATTGTCGTCGGTCAGATTATCGCTGGACCAACGTTCGTCTCGGTTTCTATCGCTTGGCACTTGCTAATTCGAGCTAGCTGCCATACATATAAACATACAATCAAACATTGTGTAAACTCAAATCAGAAGCGGCAACTTCGTGCTCGCATTCTGAATAAACAAAACATTGTTAATATTAATTAAATTGCCCTGCGTGGCTTAATATATATTTTAAAACGAAATTTCGAGTGTTTTTAATAATCGCAAAATCTTAGCAACTTACAGCTAATGAAAAAGCTCATTGGCTCAACAACAGTTTAAACTAGCTACAATAAACCTAGAAATAATCATGTGTTGTTGTCAGATTCACATTCAATAATTCAGCTTAATTTGTGAATTTGAATAACTAAAACACTTATAATAATTGCCTACTTATTTGGCGATTGAAAATTAACTATATTTAAAAGGGATTTATTTTAAAGTTTGATTTGTCATAAAATGAACCCGATTGCACCAAAATCATTACGAAAAGTTGACTTTAAAAATCACGTATACGCAGTGTCATAATATGAATGTTAGTTGCTTTTTCACTTGTGTCTCCTGTGTGTCTTCTTCTTTTACGTTGGGTTTTCCCCTTTTTAGGTTTTTTGGTTTTTTTGGGGTTTGTTTTTGCTTTTTGTTTTGTATGTAAATGTTTGAACTGTCTGCACGACTGGCAGCACAATGTTGGCCAACAACAATGACAAAGAGGGTCAGGGGTCTGCACAAACATCACGAACACACGTGAACACAAAACACACACACACACACACAGACTCATATATACATGTTGCATTAATATGCAAATATGTGAGAGCACATTTTTGGCATGTTCTCAGTCACTGAATGCCGTTCATACTCGTTCTCCTGGGCGGTTACAACTACACATATATGATGCCTGCTTTTTGTTTAAGAAAATGAACAAAATTAACTATTTTTAGGAACATAAACATATTTATTTACATTCACAAATAATCTCTGAATTTATACTTATATAAATGTTAGAAGGATAAACATATGTTTATATTCTTATTAAGTGTAGAATTCAATTTAAGTTAAGCACAACAAATATTTTTATTCGTTTATCAATTTAAAAAATATTGCTGCACAATAGACTTAGCTACAACTGGTTTACGCGGCGTATGAGCAATGTGTTCTGTGCAACACAGAGCATGTTGCATGCAACCTAATGCAGTTGTACAGCCCTTCGGTCAGACTAAAGCTATGCTGAAAGCCAAGTCATCAGCAATTGAGAGAGAACACCAACAAAAGCAACAAAAAAGAACAACAACAACAATCAACTTCAGCACGTCAAACAGTCTGTGGAGTAACCTGAAATCGATCAGCTAAGTGGGTTGGTCAAGTATCCAGGAAACTGGCCCTTAGCTCTTGGCTCTTGGCTCCTGCTGACTGTTTTTCCTTGTTTTGCAGCTACAATGACAGTGGCAATTGAATTTTCTTTGCGCTTTTCCCTTCAAGCTGCTTTATAGTTGTTCTTGCTGTTGTTGTTGTTGGTTTGCTGTGTACCTCTTGGCGTTAACTGCACATTAAACAGCTTGATTGCAGAACCCCAATCAACCGAATTTCTTCTAACTTTTTGCTGACCCGAATCAGTTTTCTTTTTTTTAGTTGTCCTTTTATTTTCGTTTCATTTGGCTCTCTCTCTTTTTCCCATCTCTGTCGCACTTCATTTCCCTTTAGTCCATCGGCTTTTTTGCTTTCACAATTCCTCTGGAAGACCCAAATGGAATTATCCTAAAGAAACAACGTGCATTGTTAGGTTTCTTTTGTTATGTAGTTTCACTCTTTCTTACAATTGATTAGAATGGGCTTTGTTTATGTCGCAAGAATCTAAAGTCGAGTGTTGACTGTGCTTGGAAATTGGATAAAACTATCAGACTTGACTATAAGTGATCTTTAGAGCGTAACTAAGTTAAGTAAGAGTTAAGAGTTCCTCATTACCAACTAGTTCTTCTCTTGACAATCACATTATATCCATGTTAATTCAAGCTTAACAACATTCGCCTCCTTCTCTCTCTAAATCTCTTTGTGTGTTCGTGTCTATTAATGTTGGATAACAGTTAAGCTTGACTTACACAATGAATAACTTGTCTGGAGCACCAAGAAATATATATCTTAGACAGGACCGGAAACACACATACACACACACAGTGCAAATGCTACTTTGGTTAGATCTTCCGGAAGTCGTATTCGCACACTTGTCGCTCATAACTTCAGCTTGAAAGCCGGTTGCCGTTTTCTGTTCAGGTGCAAAGGAGACGAAAAGGAAAACGAAATAGAAAACATTTCGCACTTGGTATACTTTTTGGGTCAAATGCAATTTAAACGATGATACTACTTTATTTTGTTGGTCCCTTTTCTTTTTGGTGGTGCAGCAAAAAGTGCCAAGAAAATGTGCTGGTGCTGAAAAGAGGGCAAACAGAAAAAGCGGAACCGCATTTGAGCCTTTTTTATCGAGCAGCTATATAGAGACGGACAGACAGACAGACAGAGCAGCAGTGCAGAGCAAAGAAAATTTATATAGCCATAGAGCCAGGCAAGAGAATGGAAAATGGAGTCTTGTCTACAGCTAGAGATGGAGATGGAGCTAGGGTCTGGGTGGGTCTGGTAGCTGATGGTGGTGTGGTGTGGTGGTGGGGGTGTTTTCGGCTGTCGTTGCCGTTGTACAAAGTGGAAAATGTGGTTAAAAACCGCAATACGAAATAAATTACTTTTTCTGCTTTGAGCTGCAGTCCGAAGGCTGTCGTGGCTCCTTTAGCGAAATGCAGCTTGAAATTGAAAGCTTCCGTTACCGCCGCCCAGTGGCTGCCATTTATTTAACCACCCACCCCAGCTAACGCCCACCGAACATTAGGCCGCGCTCGCCATTGCTCGCTTCCGTTTCCGTCCTCAGTCGCAGTCGCTGTCGCTGTCGACTCCGCAGTCGCAGTCGCTGTTGCTGCCCGCTAAACGCAGATTCTTCCATTGTCTCATTCGCATAGCGTTGACCGAATTTCGGTCAACTTAAAGCATGCTTTAAGGCGACTTCTCCTGTCCGGCCTATTTGTCAGCTTGGTCGGCGTCCTAATTTGAATTATGGCCATCAAAAAGTGGCTAAACTTGTCACTGCTGCTGCTGGCCCAGGGCCAATGGCTTTTGGCCTTTTCTTGGCATGCACATACGCTGCCGTTCATATTGTGAAGCTATGCAAGAACTTTGCTCTGGCTCAAATGGTCATTTCATTTGCTCATATCTTACAGTACCAGATTAGCACGATGATTGCGAAGAAAGTGGCTAAGAGTTTTAGAAAATTGCCAATAAATTTAACTGACGAAAAACAGAGAAGAAGTATAAAGATAGTGTCAAGATGAAGTATTTAAAATCGTGAATTTCTTAAAATAATATAATATTGTTATGAAAATAAAAGTACACTTTACAAAACGGAACCTATTGTTTTATACAAAGTTCTCATTATTATCTAACATTTGCCCAAAAGTTTAGATACAGCATAAATATCGAGGTCAATTTATGTTTAAGAAGATAATGTTCAACAAAATCGGTTGGAATTTAACATTTTTATATGGGCTAAAAGTTATAGATCAAATGTAATTGGTAACTTTAAATTGTTATAGTCTTTACACTATGTATTTGATGCTGTCTAAAGTTGTTTTTAAATATACGGAATGTTTTACTGGTATATAATTGGGTCTATTTTGGTTCTTCCAAGGCTAACATTCCTAGTGCCTTTAAAATAGTTTAGTATTGCGAAGAAAGTGGCTAAGAGTTTTAGAAAATTGCCAATAAATTTAACTGACGAAAAACAGAGAAGAAGTATAAAGATAGTGTCAAGATGAAGTATTTAAAATCGTGAATTTCTTAAAATAATATAATATTGTTATGAAAAGAAAAGTACACTTTACAAAACGGAATCTATTGTTTTATTCAAAGTTTTTATTATTATCTAACATTTGCCCAAAAGTTTAGATACAGAATAAATATCGAGGTCAATTTATGTTTAAGAAGATAATGTTCAACAAAATCGGTTGGAATTTAACATTTTTATATGGGCTAAAAGTTATATATTGTCTTTACACTATGTATTTGATGCTGTCTAAAGTTGTTTTTAAATATACGGAATGTTTTACTGGTATATAATTGGGTCTATTTTGATTCTTCCAAGGCTTAAGGCCCTATTCTCCTTCAGCTTGCTGTTTTTGGACCTTTTTTGAAAAAATTCTCATTTGAAAACGCAAAAAGATATTTGAATTTTGTTTTTTATTGAATTAGTAATGAATGAAAGAAAATAAAAAAATTTTTTTCGCCGCGATATAGGGGCTGTCCATGGATGATGGCACCGTCAAAGTTGGCCCTCAAAAAAAAAAGCATGGTGCTGGCGGCCACGATTCCGGCCCTCAGGAGCGTCTGAAAAGACGGGCCAGAATGGTGACAATTCTACGTCGATTAAAACTTTGTTTCATCCAAATCGGTTCAGTTGAACTGGAGATATCATGGCCGCCAGTTCGAAAAAAGTGGTTTCGAGATAAACGCGTTTAAAGTTTTGACTTCACTTGCATTAACATTAACATTGCTGGATAAAAATGGCCATATCTCCTTAAGTATTTCGAATTTCTAAAAATCCTTTTAGGGGCATATTCACAACTACCCAAGCTATAAATAAATGCAAAAAAAAAAAGTCGAAAAAAATTTTTTGCTGAAAGAGAATAGGGCCTTAACATTCCTAGTGCCTTTAAAATAGTTTAGTATACACTTTCTATAATTAGTTTGAAGTGTATGACTAGATAATCGCATAATGAAAACACGTATAGTCAGTGTCTATATTCACAGGAATTTGTTGCAAATGAAAGTAGTTTTCAAAACATTTATCCAATACAAAGGCACGCTCAATGGCATTTGAAAATTGCAAAGAAAGTCGCGTTAAAGTAAAATAGCGCTAAGTGCGCAACTACAATTACAATTACAATTACAGTCCGCGACCTGAACTCTCCGCTTTTCTCTCGTTTCGTTGTCAACTTAGCTCGATTCAGACAGAGTTTTCTATGACAATTGTTGGCTGGTCAGGCCATTGTAGTTACTTGGTCGTCTGGTCTACAGTATTCCGTTCAGTTCTGCTCAGTTCTCCGCAGTTATGTTCTGCTCTTTAGCCTGGGATTGCAAGGACTGCCATTTATTTGCCGTTTGCATTCAACGAGCTGATGAATGGCCATTAGAAATAAGCACAACGCTCTACGAGATTACCTTAAGTATGCGGCAATTGCACAAGGAGCTTTCTGATGCTGCTCTTGATGCTGAAGCTGATGCTGATAAAATAAAGTGCCCCTCGCACGCACCCTTGCCCCATAATTTATGCAAGACTTGAAACATCTCGACAGCATAGTCGAGTCGTCTCCCCATTGTTCTTTCCCAGGAATTACAGGACAGGCTGGCATATTTATGACCTACAAACAATAGACAGCTGCCGGTCAATGTCTAAGAAAACTACTCGTACTTATATGACAACGCCCAAATGGCTACTAAATAAACGGAAATTGATGACGCGTAAAAAGCGACGTTGACAATTTTAAAAAACTTGTATTGGCATTCAGTTTTATCGTATAACTGGCATACCCTGTGCAAAATGAAAAATCAAAGGGAGTAGGTTTAAATATGATCAAATCATCAGATCCAATAAACTGTAATAAATCTTTTTGGGAATTACTCAAACTAAAAGATCTTAAAACGAAATGCAAACATGTTTTATTTCACTAATTTGTAAACCTTAAAAATCCAGTTCTTTATTATTACTCAGAGTTGTTGCTTTCTTTTCAATATTTGTCTGTTAGATAAATTATTTCCAAAGATAATTTAATTCTACAGTAATAAAGAAAAAATTCGACTCTTTTTTAAAAATGCATTGAAATAATATTTTAAATTTGTATGGAGAAGTCGATGATTCTTTTTAATTTTTCCGATGATTCGATAATTCGATGATCTCATTGGCGATTTTTATACTCAATGTTTAGTTTACATTTAGATTACTCTTGAATTTGACAAAAATCATACAAGGCTGATAATTTATTTATTTCTTTCACAATTTGATTTATAAATAGCTTTAAAACTTGATTAAGGCTTTTCAATCGAAACTTTAATCTTGCTTAATAAACTTCACTTTCATTGTTATTTTTATACATTTAATCTGATAATTCAGCTTATATTTTAAAGCCATTCATAGGGAAGCTTCAGATCGAGGTTTTCTTCGGAGTGTCTGGTTGCCGCTCGAGCAAGTATGTCACACGCACACACACATACATTTATCATAATCGAAGTTTTGTGTGGGCTTCAGGGAGTGCAACGAGGAAGACGAGGGCGAAGACGATGACGACGGGTGCCATTTGTTTCCATTTTGTGTTAACGTCAGCAGGCTGAGCGCGCTGGAACAAAAGACCGAGGCGCAGGCAAAGTTTGGTGACGTCGCTGCCGACGCACAAAAGTAGGCAACGGCAACGGAAGTGCAAGTGCCGCTGCATTGACATTTCCGCTTCGCAGAGCTTTTGGGCACAGTCGCAGGAGGTGCCCATGCCCATGCCCAGGCACATGGCAGCATGACAAGCACGACGAAGGAATAAGTCGGGGTGTGGAGGGAGTATCAAGAAGTTGCACAACTTTGCAGCAGTTGGCAGTAACCCGGGGCTTATTTTGCAGTTGGTGGCTGAAAGAAAAAAAGAACCCAACAAAAAGTAATATCAAGAGTTAGTTTAATATTATTCCTAGCGCCTTTTATTACATTACGAATTGATTTAGCTTTTATTTATACAGGAAATCAGTTAATTTTCGATTTCTATTTATCGTCTTCCATTGCTTCTCAAGCCTCATTCTTATTTCTCTTGCCCCGCTGTGGTATTTAATGAAGCAGTCAAATCTCAGAAAATATCTTTTTTCTCCATTTCCTTTTATGCACTCGGCTAGCTTTTTGCTGGCTGTGGCCCGATCCCATGCTCATTTGATTTTGCCTGTTGCTTTTTATTTTTTTTAAATTTTATATTATATGACAAGTGAAAAAACGCTTAGTGTGCACAGAAAATAAAAGAGGAACGAACGGAAAAAAATAATATAGGAAATACTTTTTGCGGATTGCGGTTTTCTCAGCACTTCATTTCGTTTCAGCTACGCAAGTGAAACTGTAGATAAAGTTGGTCCTTTTTGCGAGTGTATGTGAAGGTTTGAATAGAGCATGAAACATACAACATGAACTATATTTCATTAGTCAACTAAGTTTATATTACGAACAGGAATGCATAGAAAATACCTGTGCATTAACTTTGATAAACAAGTTTAATTAAATAACATTTTTAAAAGTAATTAAATAAATTTTTTTCTAGAATGTTAAACTGCAGTTTATTCTAATCTCAATTGTGGCAGGGAAGTGAGCAGCAGAAAAATGTTACGCAAAATTAAGCAAATTATTGGTTTTTTCTTCAAGTATTTTTCAGTGCTGCCATCGCTGACTTTGCGCTCTTTAATTTATGCAAATTTTATGCTACGCGTGGCGGCCTAACCAACAGCGTCAGGAGCACCGCCAGCACCGCCAGCACCACCCGCTGACTGAGCATTGACACAATTTTCCGCCACTCAACATGTGGCAGTGGCAGCCAGAGCAATAGTCAGGCCAAAGTGAACAATGGCAGCGTTGAAACGAAAGCTGTTCAAGTGTCAAATGTCTTTGTGTTAAGCGTTTAGCTCAGCTTTAAAGGACTCTCCCTGTTGCCTCCTTCCCTCCCTGTTATTCTTCTTTACACTTCTCTAATTTGTTGCAATTCCAACTTGCTTTATGTTGAAATTGTTTGAATTATTAAATTTTCTGCTTGTGCCGTTCGTGAGTTTTCTTTTCCCCTAATTTTCTGTGCCCTTTGTTTGTGCAACTTTCCCTCGCACACTCACTCACACACACACACACACACATACTAAAGTTTTTAAGTTGAAATTATGCAAAACTCGCAGTTCTCTGTTTGAAATATTATTACGAATACGCCGTGTGGGCGATGCGACGCTCAGTGCTCGCATGTTGCACGTTGCACGTTGCTCGTTGCACATTGCATACCTACAGGCACCGCATGAGTCAAAAACTTTGAATGCAACAATGCGGTCTAGCTGTGCCGCAGTAACTTCTATTAAATTTTCTTACACATTTTTCATACCAAAATAAAACGTAGCTAAAAACCGCTGCCCCAACTTTTCACTCGTACTTAAAATTCAATTTTCGCTTGTACCTCGTGCAAGACATGCTACAAAATATTATGAAAATTGGAAATTCGTGCGTTCATTAACACGCAAGTTGCAAGAGTAAGTAAGAATGTCAACTAATCAAATAGAAAATATCTTCTCAAAGTGAAGTAACACTAAATTTTTAGATGCAAGTTATTTTGTAACTTTACAAAAAATTTAAATATTTGTTTCTTGAATAATCCCATCAAATTAAAAATAAAACTTCGTTGAAAAATACCAATGCTAAAGATTAAACAGATTTTATCCAAGTACATTAATTTTGTGACTAATCAAATTTGATCTTCTAATGAATTTTGAAGCATCGTAAAAATTTGAATTTTATAGATATTTTCTGAGTATTTTGCATATAGAAAACATAGCATAGAAGATAATACTGATAAGCTTTTTGTGAGTGTGAGAGTGAGGGAGTCTGCTCTCTTCTTAACATACTGCAAAGGAGTCACAAAATTAAGGCAATAAATATGTATTACGATTAAAGATTCGTGGAATTGGAGTTCATGGCCGAAGCTTTAAGAATTCCTATAGGGAAGATAAAGTCTCAAGTTTGTGAAGTTCATACATTGCGTATTTCGAACTTTGAAGGTTTAAGACCAAAAGAAGTGAGTTGTAAATATATAAAAATGTCAAGTAATAAGTAAAGTTTGTCTGTATTACAACTTACAGATGAAAGTTATTCAATCATATGTAGATTGGAGATAGAGGACTAATCCAACAGTGGGAGGCTATTGGCTCTCGGAGCTATTCCGGATCTTTCCGTTATACTTGGAACTTCTTCATCGTCGACAAAAAACCGCATCAACATCGTGATCTTTAAGTACAAATAATTTATTCGATAAGCGTCTTTTGATATTAAAATGGAATAAATAACTCGTGGAATAATAATCATATTCCTATAATTTATGAATAAAGAATTGTGCTTATTGTCGAAGTTGTTGTAGAATTTGAATGCCCATCCCTGGTTTAATCAGGTCTGATGTCAGCCAAGTCTTTCTCTCTGCTGATTTATTAAGTTTTTTCATTTCAAATTCCAACAGATTAAATATAATCCTGTTATCCCCTTAAACAACCTATTGAGTTATTTTTATTGCTACACAAGTCTAAAAGCCAGTTAATTGTTAATTGTTATGCCTAAAAAATGCAAAGAAGCGAATTTTGTCTTGATATTAATCTTTGTTGTTGTGTGGCCTGCATTATTATAATAACTTATTTGGCCTGGCTTTGTACGGTTATAGAAATAATAAGAATTCAGACCGAAATGAAGAGATTGAAAGATATCAAGTTAAGTGCTTAAATTTGGCTTTATAACATTTTAATGGTCCCTGAACTGAAGTGCGGGTAGACGTTGTTGCCATCGGCGGAGACCTTGCTCCAAGTTTTAAAATGTCATAAAATTTTCAACAAGTACTTTAACTTGTTAGCAGAACAAGGACGAATGCTGAGGAGGGCTGGGTTGGGCTAAGAGTGGTGCATTGAGCTAAAAATTTGAAAATTGCGCCGCTTGCGATAAGCGTCGAGCACTTAAAATGCTTTATTTCCATTTTGAGCTACAAAGCAATTTTATTAGCTTTAGAAAATTACAACAAAGTCGCAAGTCGAAGGCAGCTGCAACACAAAATTATGATGACTTTTTAATTAAGCAACGAAGTGGCAACAAAACAATACAACAGCAACAACAACAACAACAACAATGAATGAAGCAACAACGAATGAAAATTCGTCGCCAAGTGAATAGCAAAATTTTGCAGATTATTTTCCTCTTGCTCATGTTGATGATGATGATCATAATGATGTTGTCGAAGCTGATGATGATGTGCTGAACCAGACAGTTGCCATTTGTTGTTTAGCCAGCGCCACGTGATGCGCAAATTAACAAAACGAGAGCTAACCAAGCAGGCCAAGAGCAGAGACAATACTCAAGGCAAACAATTGGTCAACTCTAGATGCAGATGCATATTCAGTCACAGATATAGACAGCTATAGCTATTCATGGCAAACGCATTTGATAATCCTGTCCTTGTACAGCTGCAGAATCCCAGATACAGCCACAGTTGGCAACTGTCTGCCACAAACAACAACTACTGTAAATATGTACAGAAAAGTCAGCGAAAAGTCAGTTGACAGTCGAACAATAAAAACCAAAGCCAAAGCCAGAACCAGAGCCACCCAGCTGACAATATCATTGGATTCCCTACTTTTCCCTATTTATTTTTGCTCTTTTTGCCTGTTAATGGCATCGCAAGTCTCCCGCTGTCAGTCCTTAATTTTAGCTGAATTTTCAGCAGTCTAGGCCACAGCAAAAAGTGGTCAACAAACGCAAAATCAAATGTCAAGTGCTGCAGCTCATTTAAATTCCATAAAGTTTATTTGCAATAAATAAAATTAAATATGCATGTAAGTGAATTAAAAAAAATATTTAAACAAAATTATATAAAATATATTAAAGTTATTATTTTTGTAAAATTATTTAATTGAATTTTCCGGCAGTGCATTCAGCATTCGCTTTAAATTTATATTTGGTTTTTAGTTTGAATCACGCTTCACATTCCCATTCATAAGTTGTAGACTTGTAATCCTATGAGTAGAAAATAAATACGAAGCGTATTTAGTATTGTTTTGTTGTATTCGTTCGTTCTATTGAAAGTTTTATGAAAATGCTTTTAAACTGAAGCGTTTATTAGTCAGCGCCATGCAAAATACTTACATTCAAATTGTTAATAGCCATTCCAGTGCGTATGCGCAATTTTAATTACAATTCAGAGGCATTATAATGCCTCGTGCAGAACAAAGACAATAGCCATTAATGCCTTTCTCTCACTCTCTCTATCTATCTCTTGTCTCTATCTATGTCTATTTCTAAACTGTGGAAAATTATATTTCAATTCCGTCAAACGGCCAAAACTGGACCAAGAATAAAAGATTCGCATGCCATTGATAATAAACTGTGCACAATTTTGCATATCAAAGCAAATGCGAAAGCAGCAATTAAAATAAGCGTAGATACTCGTACGAATATGTGGGACCGGAAATGATACAGGATGGGTACGAGTATGATACGAGCACTACAACAATCATGCCCGACAAAATGTAAGTGGGTATTTGTGTATGTGTGTCATTCGGAATTCACACATCTCATCTATTGCCACGCGAGTCTCCACGCCTCCCATTTGCCCATGCTTAACCTGCATTATGTAAAACACAAATGCGACGCACTCTGTTAATTTTCATGAAATTAAATTCTCACTTTAACAGGGGTTGTCCAATCAATTTGTGTAGCCTATTGCTATTGTATATATAAATATATTAAAACTAAATAGCTCACAGAAAATGTTAAACTTGTATTAAATTAATTATGCATTAATTATAATTATTGTTATATAAATTGTATACTTTTTAATTTATTCTACTTTTTCTTTGTATGCTTTCCACAAACTCTTCTTTTGCCCCACGTTTTTGGTTTACGCGGTTTTCTGTTTATGTTTGCCGTACATATTCCACACATGAAATAATTATAATTTTGTGCGTGCTTTGATTTTTCGTCTCTTGTCAATTTTCCGTTGCGTTTCCTGTAAACACAAAATGGCGCTGTTCTTAGTCCTTGTTGTTGCTGCTATTAATGTTGCCGCCACATTATAATATGGATTATGCACACTAATTTGAAAAGCAACCGTTATATAGGAACAGCTTCAGCTTACAGAAGCGAATGCTGATTGTGCTCACTTTGATTACTGCAAATTGTGTGTGGATATTGTAAATTGAGACAGCAAACCTTATGGCATTTACATTTATTTAAAGCGAGACTCTTCCCATGATTTAAATAAAAAGTTATATTTCATTATATGATTTCCATATAAACATCTCAATATTGATTGTAGCCTATAAACTTCCCTTACATTTAAGCATCCCTTTTTTATTAGATGGATATTTGGTGCAGCATATCTGTTATCCACTTCAACTTTATCGGCTTCAAGAGATACTTTGCAAACTGCCAAAAGTATTTCAATAAGCACATAGTCAAATGCTTTGATATATTCTAAGCAGAACTTTCTCATCAGAGCTCGTAGGCGTGGCACGTAACACTGATAGCATTTTAACATTCTGCTGAGACACACGTCGTATGCGCAATATGTATTTAAAATTAGTTTTGCTAGGTAATTAATGTAGGTCTCCTCATTGCCATACTTTTCATTTTTTTGTTGCTTTTTCCATTTTTTCACTTGCTTCTCGTCTACTTTGTTATTCAGAGATGCTGTCTATGTGTGTGTGTGTGCTTGCTAATGTAATTGCGTAGCTACATATTAAAAATTCATTTTCTTTCAAATCCAATTAAATTTCTAATTAATATGCGAGGCATATGGGCTGAACGAAGTAGATAAAATACAATAGCAACAGCTGCGCAGACACACCCATAGACACACACACACACACACACACCCACATACACTTACATAGACACTCAACTGACAAGTTACCGAGAAAAGTTTGTAAGTCCTGCCATAAAGTCAGAGACAGCATACAGAGGTAGAGAGATCCATGCAGGATATGTTTTGGATAATGGCTTAAATTTCCATATTTGTCAAGTGAAACCGTTTAGTGTATCAGGTGACCTATAGCATAACGGTAAATTACCGCAAATCCTCACAAATGTGTTGACAACTGAGCAGCACTTGACCTTTGACATTGCCGCCATATGAGTTCTTTTAGTGCTTACCAAGCCCAGGTAATTTTGTGGTTTATTCATTAAAAACTGCTTAGTTGGCGCACTAAAATAAATAAAAGGGAATAGAGGTGAAAGCTGGGGGCGGTCCGGAATATGAGCTGACCTTCCCCTCCTCCGTTTTCATCCGACATGTTGACATAAAAATTACGCGCATGAAAGTCAACATGGAAAATGAGTTAAGCAAACAACATAAACGAACCATTTTGTGTGTGGGGAAAAGCGTTCAAATTAAATTAGTTGCATAAATTATGTTCCTCTGGACCGATTAAATATTATAGTTGCGGTGTAAATTTATATTATAAGCTATTTAACTTTACGGGAGATGGCAGAGATGACTTAAGACGCAATTCAAAGTTCTCTCTCTCTCTCTCTCTCAAATGCAAGCAGAATAAAACATTTTGCAAATGAAATGATTCGTTTAATGAGTTAATCGGTGGAAACGATAGCTCTAAAATGTATTTGAATCATCTGAGCAATTGCAACTGCAATAATGAGCCAATTTCCACGGACACATTATTCCATAATCGAAAGCAATTAAACTTTGATCCATATTCAGCTGTTCTATTGAGTTGAATTCAATATGCAGAAAACAAATTCATCTGTAGTGATTAATTTGAAGGAATGATATTAAACACATTTATTAAACCTCATAGAAATCGGTCTGCCTTGAAAACTAACCGTTTATAAATGAGCTCAATATTTCCGGCTGATATTGTGGGAATTCCAACACCTGCCATTCGAATGCCCTTTAACCTACATCAAATAACTCTCTTTTTTTTATTATTTTTATTTTAATACGGGCTTGGCCCTCAATATGTTGATAAACTGAACATCTGTATGAAATGGGTTTTGTTTGGCTTGGTTTGGTTTGGTTTAGCATTCACTAAGCTCTTAAGCACATTTTATTTATATACAGCAATGTTTCCTTTTTTATTTTGCATTTTTATTTATTACGCTTGCATTGATAAAACATATTCAAGTCTAACCGTGTAATCGTTTGCATAAATAAATATACAAAATGAAAATGTTTTAAGCTGATTTCCGCGTGGAAATGGAGGATATCACAATAAGATAAGCGTTTCAGGCTTTCTCTTTTTTTATTGAATCGTCAAACAAACTTTTGCCGCAAAATATAATCTATATTTTATAAATGTTGTAATATCATTTTGTGGCATTTATGCATTCGCCACAAAATGCTACTAAATTGATTGACTGCGCATTTTATAAATAATCCGAGATTTATATTAAATAGAAAATAAACAATGTACTTTAATTTCGTCTAACCGTTGAACTTGAATGTTTCGCGTTTATAATTGAAAAACTTATTTAAAAAAAACTGTGTACACTCGTGGAAATTTTTGCAGTCATAAATGAATTGGGGCAATTAATACATATGAAAATCAATTTGTCGCTTTTATAAAATAATTAAAATTTAAGGTAAATCTCCTTGAAAAAATTAAAATAATTCAACTGATAAGGCTCGACTAGGGAATTCGCTATACAAACCGATTCAGTTTAAAATGTTCCGATTTTTGTGTTTTATTTAAGTCGCCTAATATTCGAATTGTATAATATTGTTAAAGCTTTAGATATTTTAATAATTGTATACTGAATTTATAGACAAATTTGAGACAGATATTTCCTTAATGCATCATAATACTCTTCTCAATCTTTTATTACAGAGTATAAAATGAAAAATGATATCACTAATTGAAGTAACCAAGCGGGTACATCAACCGGCCAGTTGTCAGGTCATATACAATACATAAAATACACGACAAATAAAAAGCCTAAAATTTATCACGGGCATCTGAAAATATGTAGATTATTGGCATATATTGTAGCTTTTTTTCGATTTCCAAAAAACTGTGTCCTACAAATAAGGGAAAGTGTGGGAAGCGATATGACGGATAAAAAAGTTTTGCATATTTTTCGGGACTGACAACTGTTCCATGAGGCATTTGGCCTTGTTTTCTTTTTGACATAAGTAAATATATGTACATAGCGATATATGTATGGATGTGTTGAGTAATTGTTATATTGATAGACGCGCTTTTTGATTTGTTGATTGTGTCAATTTGGATTGGCGTAAAAAATATATGTTTGATTTTATTGATTGCTCTGCAAACTTATTTCTTTGTGGTCAAGGGAATCCCTTTTTTTGGGGTCATCCAAATAATCAATGGTTATTTATTGCGTTCTATAAGGTCGTTAATTTGTAGAATTTAACAAGGTTTTAATAGATTCAAAGTTGACTGTTCATGGTTGCGTACACGTAATATTTGAGCCAACTAGATAATTCGATTGGGCTTTTACGACCGTCAGTGGTCAATTTATTTTAATCGATTTTTGGGGGGGGGCATCGCTTGAAATTGCTTTTAATTTTGACAATTAGTGTAAATTGATTCGTTTGATTCACTGAATGCCAATCAGTTCATGTTAATCATAATTGAAAATTGTGCTTTAACCTCAATCGAATTCGCATTTGTTCATTCAAAAAATATCATTCGAAATTTGTAATTATGATAAAAATCTAAAATTGAATATTATATCAAAATCAAGTTTGCAATAAACTTTGCTACCAAATCCGTTCGACTAACTCGCACTTCCGATATCCTTGTGCATTAAAAATGGAAAATGGAGTAGAGTCAGCAAACCAGAAAATCAAAAAAACGACAAGTGAAATCCGTGTTCTTCTTCTGGTTCAACTTTACTTTAGTTTGTGAGAACAAATGATACTCTGCTCCGTTGATGTCGATACGATAGAAAAACTGTAAATTAGTGTGTGAAATTTCAGTTTGAACGCAGCCAAATAGTTTGCCCTCTGGAAAGTCAAACCGGAACCGAAAAGCCGAGCCATAGAGAGGGACAGCAGCTGCAGCTACATGACGATGGTCAGGCCAAAACCAACCGCAACAAAACCGAAAAACCAAAAGCAAAACGCAAACTCCAATTGCAACTAATTTCTATTTTATGGCCCCAAAAACACAAAACATACCGGAAAAAAAAATGGAAACTTTTGTTTGCACTGTTTGCCACATTGACCGCGTGGTTGCGTTCTCGATACGCTTTCAATTTCCTAGCGGGGTCACTTTACAAAAGCCATAACCAGAAACAAACAAAAAAATTATATCGATTCATGCATTCAGTCTGCGCAAAGAGTGTGCGTGTTTTTCCTATGAACATGTAACATTTAAGCTCAGCATAGTCGGCATATTTACAGAACTAATTCAAGGTTGTTGGCCTTATTTTTAGATGCTAAATATAAGCTCATTGATTAGCCTCTCAAGTCAATTGTAATTTAGAAATTAAAAAGAAAAATTGTAAAATTCTTTCTTTTAATAAAAAAACATATTTGCTAGTCAGCCTTCTATATTTAATTTAAACTGATTATTAAATCTTATTTTGATATTGTTGCTATATTTTTATGATGACTGTTTACTATAAAATGAGAAGCTGCTTGTAATAAACTTTACTTATTTGCGAATACACAATGTAATGTTTACAATACTCTGTTTGTCCAACTGTTTGTATATCATTTAATTACTCTGCTAGTTGGCCAAGGACTCGGTAAATCCTTTAATGCATTTAATTCTGATTGAGAACAGAGTCAACTTGGAAATGTTAAAATAAGCATAAATAAAGCAATTAATGAAACAAATAAGAAGTAAAATCATTCAATTTCTTTAAAATTTGTTTAGTTGATTTCGTCGAATAAACAAAATGATAAAACATAAATTTAAGGGCTATTCTTGCAATACATAACCGTAATCAACTTCAACTTCAAAATGAAGTCCTGGCACACATTAATTTGATACAATAAAGTGAGTTTACAGTCGGGTCGTAAATATATCCTAGCATTTCTTCTTGTTCTGTTCTGGGTCACTAAATGAGCGCTTAAGCGAATGACGCAAAGCTGTTGCTGCTGCAACACTCGGCGTATAATTAATTTTAAATGCGATTGGACATGAGACTCCCCTCATATGTCACACGCATCTCACATTCAGCACGTGCTTTACTCTTTCTCTCTCTCTCTCTCTCTCTCTCTCTGTCTTTCGCTCTCTCTTTCTCCTCTGTCTATCTGTTGACAGTTTTGTAAGTTTGCGTTTTTATTTACACAATTTAACATGGCCATATTTATTGTTTAATTACTGTGACAACTTTGAAATTAATTTAACAAACGGCAACAAAATGTTGCAATTGCAGCAGGACATAATTTGAACTGAGTAATTAACTGCATCAATTTAATTAGCAATTGTTGGTCATTGGCACTGCGTTTATCAATTGGAAACGTCTGCCAATTATTTTCCAGCCTTTGGCTTTGTTATGTTTAAATGAAAATAATTGACTTGAATGTGAAATTTAAACCTTTTTTACATTTACTTATATTTTAACAGACTGTACTAAATATTTTGAAATTTGAATGGTTCTCTAAAAATATTCTCTCAGTGTATTTAGGTAGACCTCTCCAATATATTTTCATGCAGGTATATATCATATACATATAAACAACAATAATTAATTCTAAATGTCCAATTGCAGTAAAATAAAATGAAAACTCTTTAAAGAAAAGAAAATTTGAAAGGAAAACTGTTTTATAGTCACACCGCACGCAATGAAAATTGCAAGTCAGGCAAAACCAACAACAATAAAAAAAAAAGAAATCAAAATAGGAAAATACAAGAGGAACAGAAATGTTTTAGCCGTCTGACGGAAAACTTGACAAGATGCCAAGAACAGCAAAGCACTGTTGTGGCCACAAGCACTATAGAAGGTGCCCCTTTTTATGGGAGGGCGGGGGCGTGGCACTTGAGGTGTGGCAACTGTTGCCGCGCTTAGATTGGTAGGTGTTGCTTAGATAAACTGACGTGATTTAAATAGCAGAAAAACTTTTGGCAACTCTGACAAGCCACCTGGCACAAATGTAGAAAAACGTCAACACACAGACACACACACAGATACACATGTGGAGACTTTCCATAGGTGTAGTTGTGACATTTTTCAACATGGCAACTGTCATCTTGCGTCTGTCATGTGCCTTTGCATTGTGACATTGCGGCCCTGTTCCTGTTCCTGTTCCACTCTTATCAAGTTGCCCGTTGTTGATTGAATAAACAGGCCCAAGTTTCGAGTATGAGTGTGTGTGTGTGTGTGTTTGTGTATTGCCCTTTGTTATTATTGTGTATGTAAAAACTTTTTTGACATGGCCACACAGTCCAGAGTGGAAGAGGGAGAGGCATAGACAGAGACAGAGTGCGTACCACATGGGGTAGAAGTAGAAAAATAATATTTACATGCCAACCAAAATTGTCAGAAAGCCTTTGCTTTAGCGTTGTCAAGCGGGCCAAGAGAGAACAGCGAATGAACATGAGATGAAAAATGGCCCAAAATGATGCAAAATCTCAATGGAGTCAGTTGAAAAACATAAAGCCTCAGCTCAGCTAACCGAGCTGCTAATAAATCATCTCGAATGTCCTTTAGCGAACGTAATGTGTCAGAGAAGTCATCAAAATGAGTTCCAACTTAAAACACTTTATTTTTGTTAATATAAAAAATTATTTATTTACGTTCATGCTTTACAATTTTAAACAGTAAATGACAATTCTTAAGTTTACAATTTATTACAGGCAGCTGTAAATAAATATTTAATATTTATATAGAAATTATTTGCTTTCAGAATATATTGCTCATACGCAATGTTGTCAAACCAACATTTCAATTTAGATTCAAAACCGCCTCCCAAAAACATTAATATGCAATTTTGATTACTCTGCTCTTTAATCAGTTCTTTATATTCCTCTATTTTCCATTTTCCAAATTAAATCAAATCATTTCCGTTGAGAAGTCATCAAAATGAGTTCCAACTTAAAAAACTTTATTTTTGTTAATATAAAAAATTATTTATTTACGTTCATGCTTTACAATTTTTAACAGTAAACGACAATTCTTAAGTTTACAATTTATAACAGGCAGTTGTAAATAAATAATTTATATTTATATAGAAGTTATTTGCTTGCAGAATATATTGCTCATACGCAATGTTGTCAAACCAACATTTCAATTTAGATTCAAAACCGCCTCCCAAAAACATTAATATGCAATTTTGATTACTCTGCTCTTTAATCAGTTCTTTATATTCCTCTATTTTCCATTTTCCAAATTAAAGGTCAGAGTTCTGTTTGATTTATGGTATTTCAGACACTTTTCTGATAATTTGCAGTTTATGTGTTTAGTTTTTATAATATTCATTTGATAATTTAACACACAACCTGCTACCCTTGTTAAACACAAACACACATAAACTCACAAATGAAAGCTTCGGTTTTCTGATTCTGATTCTGGTTCAGTCAGCAGTCCAGCTGCTGTTTCATTTCGTTTAGGTCATGGGGACTAATGATGACAAATGTATAAAGACCAAAAAATAGCAGACGGCCAGTCGGGCGTTTGGTGGAGGCCTATTTCGGCGAGTTCAAAGGTCAGACGGTCAGAATAGTCGCATATGTTGCGACAGCATCCAGCTGGTCACCGTTGGACCGACTACCGACCGTTCGGACCGTTTGGTCTGCTCATTGTGTCTGCATGCAAATGACTTTATTTGAATTTTAAATGTGTAAATTGCGCTCGTGTTGCTTGATTTCTCCGGTTCACTTTCTCGGTTTACGACCTGGCCGTTTGTCACTGATAACGGCGCCAACTGAAGGACGACGGCCAAATGAAAATTGCAGCGGCATGGCAATGGAACAATGGCCGCAATGACAACAACGTTGCCAACAATGGCTACCAACTACAGCCGCCATCTCCGTCTTCGTCTTCGGCTCCACCTCCATTCCAGTTCCTCCTCTACTTGGGCCATGCCAAGAAGATATAATCATTTCCGTTGCCGGTCCACGTACGTCTTTTATCTCTTTCAAATTTTCGTTATTGTTATGCGTTTTAAAAGGTTTCCTTGATAAAGGAGCTGCAACATAAAAAAAAGGTGAAGAGAGTGGAACAAGAAAAACAACAACAAAAAAATGGAAAGATGTTGACTCACCTGGTAATTTCCGGCGGCTGCCTTTCTTTTGCCGCCACACAATGCGTATACGTAATGCGTGTAATTTGCAATGGCTTCAACTTCTTTCGACTCAACTTCCCAGGGCACAACTTCACAACACGTTAGTTGTGAGCTGTGAACGCCTCCATCTGCTCTTGACAGCTTTTTAATTAATTTCAAATGTGTTTGAGCACCTTCAACGCAAATATTTCAACAACTCTCGAACTCTTTTTCGGCCATGGCATTCTCACTTGGCCAAGTTCATTAATAGCTAAAAGTTTCTCACATAAAAACCAATCAAATAACTTTCGTTACACCTTAGTTTTCTTTCATTGAGTTCACTACAAATTAAGAATTTTTATTCTGAAAGAAAAATATGTGCTAGATCTTGAATTTAATGAATAATTAAATATTTTATGTGGTGTTATCACTGTGTGCATAAATCCTTTAATAATTTTCTTGATAAATCGAAATTATTTGCGCAAGTTTTGAAGTTTTCATTGTGTTGCATATTGAAGTTGCTTTGTGCAAAGTTTTGACAATTCCAATATTTAACTGAAAGGAAGTTGGCCTTGTCTTCTGCTTCAGTTCGGGAGATTGCAAAACTTTTTGCCAACTATTAGCCAAATCGCTTGAGCAAAGCGCCAATAAAGCGAATAACTTGTAGCTTTCCGCCCATCACGCACCGCCCACCACTTGGAGGAGTCGCTAAAGAATTACGGCAGAGACGCAGAATTTATGATCCATCGAGCCACAGGCTCACGGGCTCACAGGACCCAAGGACGAGTATGGATGCGGATAACCGCTCAGGCGCTGAAATCGTGTGCGTGTAAACATATTGGCTGCCGTCGGAGGAGGATATTTACGGGCTCCGACTGTACGGCCGTATGGCCTGTGTGTCATTGATGTACGGCTGCCGTATGCAAAAGGTAACCGTACTCCAATCCGTAGGCCATTCCCGTGCCAAATGTCGTGTGGCAGACATGAAAAATGGCAAATTAACTGAAATTAATGGCAGGCCATGTGCGAATTTATTAAAATTGATACCCGAAGCCAGAATCGTCAGCTTTCTAACTTCATTTACGAGGGATTTATGCGACGACCTAATCAAATAACCAACCTGACAACGCGCGCGCTTGTTTCTCTTTTCTTTTTAGCCAAAATCCCAATAGCAACTTGTGTATCAATCAAAAGTCAAATCGATAAGACTTAAGACTTACAGTCGAAGTGCTGATTGAACCCCCTGCAAAGTTTCCCCAACCCGAGACTTAGACCGTACATCATGCAGCTTATGTTATCAATATGAGCATTAAGTTCCGCCAGTCATTCATTCATTCATTCATTCATTTACCCATTCATTCCATATACTCATTCTACACATTTTTCTTATTGATCGGGGCGTTGAAGTTCTCATTTCAACGCTGCGCCTTTGAAACATTTTATTTATTTATGGCTTCAATTTGCTTGTAAGTAATTAAGCCGAGTTTGTCTGGATTATCGGCGCACACACTGAAATTGGCCAAATGCCTGTCAAAATAACTGGCAGCTTAGGCTGTGCTCAAGGCCGAGGTATACAACTTCCAGAAAGTATAATGCACTGAGTGTGCGAGAAATAGAAAAGTTTTTCTGCATTTGTCTTGTATTTAACTATGAAACATGACATTGAATATTTTATGTAAGACAAATAATGTCTATTAAGTCGAATTTTGTTTTTAAGCCTATTGGAGGTTAAACGTCCCATGAGTATAAAGAAATTTTAAGGAATGAAGACAGATAGTCTAGCTATGTATTCTATTCCATCCATTTCTCATGAAATATATTGCTCGTAGCTTAGAATGATTCTTTAATCATATACCTTTTTGCAAGGAACTAGAATTCTTGTTGGTTTGTCTGGTATGTAAATTTCTTTCTATTTATTGTATATTCATAAACTCATAAATAAATCTCCACGTTCCCGTTTTCACAATATATGTATCTACGGAATGTCACTGAATCTATGAATTTGTCTACCGTTGAATTTAAAATTAAATTTTGAAACCGATGTCCACTGTACCCTTGCATTATTTGTTCTTAATTTTCGCATTTGGCAAATAATTAAAATTAATAGTGTAAAATAAAAAATATTTTTAGAAACAAATAAAAATTAACGAACTTGCAATCAATAAGCTTCCATTTGCTTTGAACGCTTTGAAAACTTGCAATTTCTATCTTGCTATGAGCTATTTGTAGGAGAAAAGAGAATGACAACAATTAGTGTGCTTATTAATTCGAAGAAAGAAAACATTAAAATTGTAATGATAAAAGATGCAATAATGAGGAATTTGAGATGGGAGAAGACAGACTGTAATAATAAATTTAATCAGCTGATCATTAGTTGTAGTTTGTATATTATTATTTAATGTAGCCTTTTTCCTTACGAAATAGAATGTAAATGATAAAATGCAAGTAATAATAATATCGGATATAATAATTGCAAGGCAGCTCCATTTAGGTGTTCAATTGGCGGCAGTTACTTGGTATATTTATCTATTTGGGCTGCTTTTTCGGGGCTTTTGGCCGTCGGGCTGAAGCTGAACAAACGACAGTCGCTTCATTGAACTGTGGCACTGAGCTCGTCTTGCGAAGCGAGATTAGACTGTTAAATCTTGAGTTGGAGCCCTTATTAAATCGTTCTCTTATCAAGCCATCGAACGTTGCTGTCTTTCGTATTTCGGCCTGCAAATCTTTGGCGGCACGATATTCTTCCCAATCGGCCGCAATATGAGCCATGATTTCCTCGCCATAGACCATGAAGGGTTGATTCACTTGCTCCATATAATCTTGGACCATCTGGTTGAGCTGTTCCTCGATCTGGGGCAGTTTCATGCTGATGTGATTACGCTCTCGCTCCTCGCCGAGCAGCTGCCCACCACGATTGCGATATCGATTGGGTTCCTTGGCCTTTTCCTCAAGTGCCTCCCTTCGTGTCCACAGCTTGACGCGCTTTGCGTACAGCTCAAAGATGTTTTTGTTACTCTCGTAATACCGCTGTAGATCGGCTAACTTCTTCTCCAGCCGCTCTAGCAGCTCCTCTGTGCAGCATTCTTTTTTATATTTATGTACAGGTGGATATTGCAATGTCATCTCGCTCCAATGATTGATCTCGCCCCACAAATGGTCGATGAGATCGGAGAGATTCGCGCGGCGAAGAGCTTCACAACGCTGCAACTCCAGGCTGAGCAGCTCATAATGATGCTGAGTATATTCCTCGGCATCACACAGCTTGTTGATTGTCTTCTTGTCCGTCAGCCCAACTTTCTCCAGAGTCTGTGAAATGACTCTGACCTTCACACGCATCTTGTCCAGGGTCTTGTGCCATTCCTGCAGCCGCTTCTTGGCACTTGCTTCATCGTGACGCCGCTGCAGTTCCTCGGTCAAATGAATCATCAGCTCATCCAGCTTTTGCTGCTGCTGTGGCAACGACTTGATCTTGGACCCATCAGCTTTACTCAGCTGCTTGGCCAGTCTTTTCGACTTGTCCAGCAGCGACCTGATGTCCATTTCAAAGTTGCGCTGCTTCAGTGTCCACATCTCGCACAGCGTATCCACAGTTATTTTATCCTCATCTGTTTTCCCCATAATTATTTGTTGTCGCTTTTGTATGCTGTAAATGTAAATTGTGTTTGAACTTGTATGAAATAAAACTATTGAAAGAAAGACAACTGTTACTTTGTGTCAATTTTTGTGTCTTGTTTAAACTCAAAAATAAATAAATTAGTTTATATTTAACTTTAAATGTTTTAAATTTTAATTTAATATTGCGTCTTTTCTCTGGGAGTAGCATTTTCCAATGGTTTTTTATGAAAATATATAATAAATTTGGCACTTTATTATATGATTGATGTACTTAAGTGCGTATTTTTCATAATAGTTTTAAACATAACAGCTTAAGCCAAATATAGCAATTTAATTTATATTTTTTTAATTTACATTTTACATGTTTTGTTTTGTTTTTGTTTTAGTTTCTCAAGAGTTGGATTTGTTTATGACACAATGCCAAATAAAAATTCTGCATTGTCAAATAACTTGAAGCGCTGACAAATGGCAAAAAAAAGCGCTGCAAAATAAAATCCAGATAATAATTTACAGCAGGTGAAATATAATAATTTTATTAAAAATGTGGATCAGTTAGTGAAAAAATAATCAAATGTTGAGAGCATATAAAATGCACACACACACACACACACATATTCATCCGCACACACGTGCAGCATGCACAACAAATTATTCAATTGAATTGAAGCAACCGCTGTAGTTGGCAGCCGAGTGGATGTGGATTACTATTCATTGAAGCTGATGCTGATGCTGACGCTGCTTTTTTCTGCTCTTCTCCAGCTGCTGCGGTCTGCCAACCCGATAGTGACGTCCATGATGGACATACGTCAGCCCCCCACTCCTCCACCATGCCAACCCTCCCGCGGGATCAGGCCAAGAGTTTGTGGCTGTGATTTAAATTTGCTTCAGATCCAAGAGCGAGAAAAAAAAGCAAGAAATCAACTAGCCGCAGGCAGAAGCAAAAAAAAAATCAATCGAATCCAAAACCACGAGCGTAATTAATGTTGAATAAAGCAGCGCTGAGTCCTTTTATCATCCGTGAAGGCTACTGCACCAGGCCAAGAGTCTAGTTAAAAAGCTTTTGTGCGGTTGAAAAATGGCAATGGAAATGGAAAATTGAGCCGCTTGGAAAATGCTCTTTTGTGCTCTTTTTATACGATAAAGAGTGATGCAATTATTTATCTGCGATTGATATAGATACAAAGTGGTGGTGAACATAAGATTAATAAAAATATATTCACACAGTACAGATACAGAAACATAAACAAATATAAAAAGTTGCAGAAATCAATACATATTTAGTAAATATTATTTACATGGTAAATATACGTACAAAAGACATAATACTCAAGGTTTTCAATGTCTAAATAAGGTGTTTTTTACCTTTTAGAGGGATCATTTCACGTAAAATATACTGAAATTGTTGTTAAATTTTTAAATATATATATATTTGATTAAATTCAAATGAAAAAATATTGAGAAAACATATCAAATTGATATAAAGATACCCATATAAAAATATGTAATATTTACATTGATAGATAAAAAACTTTTTACCGATTCCAATCAATTGCAAATAAAAATATACATTCAAATATGGCCATTGATTTTAAGATTATATTTTATTGTGAAGCTGCTGAACAAAATCGGAAAACATTTGTTGATGAGTAATTTATCTTGTCATTCTGGGTTTTGTGTTTTCTAATTAAGTGTTATCTCTTCTAAACAGCTTCGCATACATATGGTTAAGCTGATCAGAGCTTTTCGACAATTGTTGCTAGGGCTTTCCGCAGTTCAGCGCC
>JBAMBK010001651.1:0-23781 GCA_037043435.1 Drosophila suboccidentalis | reverse complement strand
GGTGTAAGTGGGAGGTTACAAATTTAAATGATTGGAGCAAATGGGGCCGTTGGAGCCTATTTGATTCTTTTTTTAATTTTTTTATATTCTAATCAAAAATACGCATCGAATAACACCTCATTCATCAAAATCCGACTTCTCGTTCAAAAGATAATTAATTTTGAATTTTTTGGTGGCCTTCCAAAAATGAGTCAGAAAATATACAAAGTAAAAAAAAAAATTGGCATTCGGCACTGCGCAAAAAGTTATTTTTAGGTGCAAAGAAGCTGAACCTTTTTGCGCAAAGTGCCGAATGCCAATTTTTTTTTTTACTTTGTATATATTCTTTTTTTTTGACATATATAATAAGTTAACATATATAAAATATATAATATATTTCGTCACAAAATTGGATATCAGAAATTTTGGGGCATGGAAATAAGTATCTACTTTCGTTAAAGCCCGCTCCCACGAGCCGTTTTTCACCGACACTTTTTTTCAAAAAACTGTCGGCGTCGTGTGAACACACAAAATTTTAAAGCCCCGTTTAGACGGTCGGTCTCGGACCGGCACTTTTCGACCGTCGGAAAATGTTGCCATTCACATAATTCGCATCGCGTTCACATTACATGATCGATGACAAACCGAAGCTCTAAAATTTCGAGTGTTCACTCGAGACCGACGATTTATTAACGTAAAGTGCCGGTCGGAAACCGACCGTCTAAACGGGGCTTGAAGCGTCGGTGAAAAGCCGATTCTCACCGATGGAAATAGAGCACGTTCTATTCCATCTGTTTTTTTCGTCGGTGAAACCGTGTCAATAATATCAATACGTTAACATAGCACCTTTTTTTGGTATTTTTTGTGCTTTTCGGCAAAAAAAAAAAGTGTTTGCGAATTTAAATTGTGTTGAGTGTGACCAGCTTCCGTGAAAAACAAAAACCGATTTGATTTTGTTGTGAACACCGATGCGAATTGTGTAAATGGGTAAATTCACCGTCGGTAAAAAAGTGTCGGTGAAAAACGGCTCGTGGGAACGGGCTTTTACTCTTAAAAAGCCAAATCACCCACTGTGCGTCATTTGGCTCTTCACGAAAGAAAGCCAACAGTTTTTATTTCGAGCGTTATTAGTAAACACATAAACTTAATTCATGCAATGCTGCAGCAAAGTATTTGCCGGGTAATCGCATATCAAGCCAGTGCCTCACAATTTATTCAATAATATTCATATCCAAATAAATGCACTTGATCAAACAAAATTATAACAACGAATAGTGATTAGCCCATAAACATATCTAATCACGTTACACACTTTACAAGCATTATTTCCTGACTCGAGTCACATTCTCGTATGAGAACCAAGAATGTGCAGATCTGTTCCAATTTTCACTTCTTTTCAATTATCAATTTAACAACTTTGAATTTTCTATAAATTTCCGACGCATTAACCTACCAATTGTCCTTTTTGGTTGTGATGCTGAAAACTTTCCGGCATAACAGTGCTGTAAAAAGTTAAGAGCAAATGAGCTGCTTGTGCAGATAGATTTGACAAGAGTTATAATTTTAAAACAATTCTTAAATAAATATGAAACATTTTCGAATGCTTTTGCAAGCTTTGGCATTGGTCTTTAAGCTTCCCATGGCAGTCAAGCTTGTAGGGATATCAATTGCATTAAATTAAACACAAGTTGACGAAAACTTATTATAGATTAAATTATAAGACCTGGCTGGAAGGTATGCAAAGCATTCTACTGATCTTTAGTTCATAAATAAATGACGTCATTATAAATATATTGTAGATGTCTTGGAAAGGGTATTTATTTGTTGGCAGCCAGAAGAAAAGTGTTTGTTCTTGTTTTTCGGTTGTTATGCCCGATGTATGCAATGTGTGCAATGTTTGTTATTAATTAAATAGATGAATGAGTCTAGGTTTTTATTGTTGTTGCTGAAGCTGCTGACTCTAGAGTTGTTGTTGTTTTTGTAGTCGTTGTTGCTGTCTCAGTAAACACAGAACCACAACGCACAGTAGTTGTACAATAAATAAAATAGAGTTGAATGACTTGCATGCTTTTGACAAACACAGAAACACTCACCCATACAGCCGAAAACATACACACACACACACACAAACACACACACTTCACACACAAATGGGACAAAGACAGTTGTGTAGGGCTTGGTTTGGTTTTAAGCAATATGTCAAGGCAATTTCAACTGCAGCTCGCGCTACTGACCCAACTCGATGCCAAAGCAAACTTGGCTAACGACTACAATAACAACAACTACAATATTTGTTTAGTTCTTCGACTACTGCGGGGCTACAGTGCGTATGCGCAATATATTTGAAATCAAATTTATGACCAGCAACATTACAAATGATGCGCCGCTTCGTTCACAGCTCGAATAAAGCTTCGTATTTATTTGCTTTCCATTTGGCAAAGCTCAAGTTATCATTCAACAAACGAGCTCAGAGCTTGACAGATGGAAATGTATTTAAAGTTACGGAAAACCGAACTAAGGATTAGTGAAATTCCTTAAGAGATGCATTAAGAGATGACTAAATATGAATAGGAAACTAGAGAAAAATTATTTCAAATTTATGTTGAGCAAATTAATTTTTTATCAAAATAGGAAAATAAATTAAATATCATGGATTAAAACCGAAACGAGTATCGGCTTCAGTTACGGTTTCGGTTATGTTCGCATTTAGGTTTTCGGTGATCGGTTACGCAAAATCTTTCAATAAAGGTTTCGTAACGATGAACCGGTTTTTGTATGTTTCGGTTTTGAAATACCGGTATGGTTTTGGTGCACAAAAAAAAATGTATTTGCAAAAATATAATTATATTAATAATAATAATTAAAAAGGCATTACTTTCTTAATGTTTTATTCACACACTTTTTCACATATTCTTCAGTTTGATGTAGCTTAGTTACATGTTAACAATCTTGATATTTCATTTTACAAATTAATTAAATTTTTGCCTAATCAGTGCTATGAAAATTCGATCATGAAAATCACAAATAAAAATTCAAAATTCAACATAAGAAAATTAATATCAAAAATTAATATGGGCATTTCCAGAAAAAGGTCCACCTCGCCCAAAAACGTAAAATTGATCAAAAACTCACATCTTGTGAAATTTTCTTCCAAAAATGTATTCAAGTTACTTATTTAAGCAATATACGCTAGAAGAAACTCAATAGGATGAATATATAGATTCTATATTGGAATAAATTCACTATTTCTATATTTTTGCCTATTTCCTCAAAAATTAAATTCTAAAATGGACCGTTGGCATTCTGACGATTACACTAAGTTAGATAGTAGGATTGTAGCATAAACCACTTTAAAACATAGAATTATATTTTAAGTTTAATTAAAAACAAGTTATAAAAGCTGTTTCCGATATATAGAATGAAATTTAATTGACAAACTCTTGGAAAAACTAGGTGGAAATCTTGTCACGTTCGCGATGTCGCGTTACAAATTACTAATAAAACGTGAAAAATAAATAAAATTATAGTAACATATCAAAATTATTTCTAAAATGGTAAGCTGCATTATTTTATTATGGTTTAAGAGTATTTTCTTCCAAATTACTCGCCACATTTCGCAGACATTCGCATTTGTCAAGATGAAGTCAAACATGACTTCCATTTTTGTCGCGTTCGCGATGCATTGTTTTCTATAAATAATTCGAAAACGACAAGTAATCAAAGCTTGTCTTTTATAATAAAAATAGTGTTGATAAAACGCATTAGGCACGTGAGAAAACATTTTTGAAAATGCCAACTTTTGCCAATTTTTTGTTTTCATTTAAAGACGCACAAATGTCGCGTTCGCGATATCCTATATGTATTTAAAACAAAAAATATTTTGTTTGTGATATATTTAAACCGAACTTTACTCTTATAAATGAAACGGTTACTAAACGGTTATTTCTGCTTAAAAAGTTTCGGTTTTAAAGTTTTGGTCAAATGAATATTTTTTTTTCGGTTACGGTTTCAGTTACGGTTTTAAATTGCAATCGGTTTTTACCGGTTAAAGGTTACGGTTTCCGTTAGGGGCTTAATCCCTGTTAAATATAAATTTATAGTAAAAAGTGAAATATGTAAGCTAAATATGTTAAAGAACAAATTTCCTTATTTCTTAACATTTAAGATTATAATAACAAAAAATGATATTAGAGGTAATAAAAAAGCACGAAGTAATCTCAATCTTTCATGAACTCTTAAATTAAATAATTTCGATAAGAATTTTTCTTAAATTTGTATTTTCGAAAATTATTATTTTATCCCAAACAATGAATTTCATATGGGAAGTTCGAAATATGTTAATATAATAAATAATTTTAATATATAATTTTTTAATATACTATAGGTAAAACAAATTTAATTGGTTAAGTATAAAAAGGAAGAGAAATCGTTAAGTATTTCCAGTTTATGTTGAACGCTCGGATAACCTAAGCTAAAAAGCTGAAAACAATATTAAAATAGAGTATTTAATTTTCATAATAAATAAAATAGTACTTTGTTTTTCTGTATTTGTTGCAACATTACATTTGTTGTTACCTTTGCTTTGCGCTTTTGTCGCACTTTTGCTGTAGCCGTAGCATAACATAACATAAATTTGCCTCTAAATGCATAGAATAAAGGGAAAATTCTATGCATTTTATATGACGCGACTGCCAGTGGCCATATACTCCAGCTCCAACTCCCTTCCTGCTCCTGCTCCTGCTCTGTGCTCTTCTCTACGGTATAACTAGAAGTACTACTTATGCAGATCTATGTTGCATTTGGTGCAAAATGCATTCAGGCATCTTTGAACATGCCGTAACGCAGATACTCCCACATCTGGTTACATGACAACTCTCGTCACTGGCATTTGCAATGCTCTGGCTCTGTTAATGCCACCTTCCCCCCACACCAAATGCTCCCTTATCCAAATGTGCACTCAGCACGCGCTCATTTGATTCGAAAAAGGGGAAAAAAAGAAGAGTTCAACATGTAAATAGGTTGGATGCGAGCACAGTAACTGGCAACTAGGGATAGAAACTGGTTATCCGGCGTGGTTGGTGGTCCACATGCATAAAACATGTAGCGCCCTCCAGAGATGGCGAATTTGTCAGCATGCACAAGGTGCGTGTCCTGCGAGTCCTGCGTGTCCTGCCAATTCTCGAACGATTCACAAAGTGTACAAGGAACTAGAGGCGAGTGCCACTTCCACTTCCGTCTCGTTTTCAATAAAAACTCACAAAACAATTTTAATAAACAAAAGAAATAATTTTCAATGCACTTTGCTATGTACTCATTGTTGTTGCCGGAGGAAAGCAACAAATAGCCAAGCGAGACACATGCGCCCACATTTTTGATATTCCCAGAAAGACACACAAACCCAGAGCCACAGTGGAAGACAGGACCCTGAGGAGACAAAGGCAACACAGGGGCGACTACGTTTCACATAGTTGCCAGCAAAAGTTGCTTTCGAGTCTCCCCGTTCATGAAAAACTTTAAGTGCCAGTCAAACCAACACGACACAATAAATACAACAAATAAAATGGAAAAACGACAAAATACAGTAAAAATGTGTAAATAAAGGATACAATATATTTAGATGACCTCTAGCATACACTGTAGATCAAGATGAGAAGATTGATAACAATAGTAGTGTGAAACATTTTCTAAAATACATTAAAAATTAATTTTATTATCTTGCTTTAGTCAGTTATAATTTTCATGATGTTTGAATGTTAAGTATTTCGATAAATAACTGAAGATGATTTATTAAACTCAAGCAGTAATAACACGTGTTAAATTGATCTTGTAAACCATATTTTCCATGGAAAATTTGTAATGACCTTTATCTGGGCCTTACCATCTTTGAGATCCTTTCTGATGTAAATAAGTAAATAAATTTATTAATTAACAATAATCGGGACTGACCTTTCGATAGACAGCTATTGAACTGCTTGACCATTGTCACTTTGGCCTTAAGGTAAGATACGAGCGTAAAAGTTGTAGATAAAAAAGTATAATTATAATATTTATAAATTGTCCCTCTACTTGAGGCTATGCACATCTAAAATATGGATTTAAGTCATTATTTTAGAAAATAAACAATTTAAGGAATGCTAACATGATTTGAGTACTGAAAAATATAATTCTAAAATTCTGAATTAAGGTTTGTGTTTTTTACAAAATATATAAGCTATTTTTTATTTCTTTATAGACCTTGCAAATCGCTGCAAATCTATAATCATTGAATTCTTAATTGAAAAAGTAGTTTACTTATTGACTAATTGAAAAGTATTTACAGGCGTGGTCAAAAGTATTTACACAACACTTAAAGTTAAATGTGCTCATAATTTGAACTTACTTCATGTTAATTTCGGTACCAATGGAAAGGTCACTTAAATACCGTTTGAATAATACAATAGCTTCCTTAACCCATTAAGTACCCCTTGAATATTTCGAATTTATCATGTCATTCAGCAGGTGCTGGCACTGATTACTGATCCATTAGTCATCGATTGAGTTTTTCGGGGTCTCCCAATAAAAGAAGTTGAAAGTGTTTTACATACCAATAGCTAATATGCTTTCCACGCATTCGGTAAACCGTTCCCTCCCCCGCTGCCCGAACTGTCGCCGTATGAGACGGCATTGAAAAAAATTACCGAACTATGGGAAGCTGCTTCGACATTGCTTCGGTTGGATTGCAGGGGTCGGAGGTCAGAGGGATTGGTAGTTTCAACTAGTTCTGTTTCGAAATTGGCTTATTTGGTATTTTTATGCGCCCGACACACACACACACACATACACACACAGATACACACATTCATATACAGGGTGTCCTTGTACTGTTGGCCTTTGTTTTGTAATTGTTTTGAAAAGGGTTGGGCAACAGTAGGCGGTAAAAGTTAACGTCGCTGTCGTTGTTATTGTTGCAGTTGACTGAGAATGGGGCAAGAGGAGGGGCAACAAAAGGAGGAGGAGGAGCAGCAGCAACAGAAGGACGACGTCGTGGACGCGCACAACGACATTAGCGGCAACTGTTTTGAGTGCTCCTTCCGTTGTCGGTCCATTCTTTATAGTCGAGTACTACTACCCCCTCCCCCGCCCCAATGGTTTTTCCCTCCCCTACTCCCTCGTCTGTCCTAGCATCCTTCCGTCCCGCTCGTCTGCTGGCTTTCAAGTGGCATTCGAGTGGCAGCCATTGTGCACATTATGACGGAACTTTGTGTCGCAAAATGCAAATATTTGAAAGGTAATTGAATTTGAACTTTCCCGCTCGAGGTTGCCCATAGTTCTCCCGGCGCTGTTGTGTTAGTTGTGTTCAGGTTTGAGTTTGGGCTCGGGATTGGGATTGGTTTGCTTTCATTTGGTTTGCTACCAAAGCCAGGGCCATGGTTTACCTTTAAAGTTTCGATAGCGCGCTTAAAGCGCTTCCCTCAAATATTTGCCAATCGGTTTACATGCTTTATTTACATGAGCCAAATGGTCAACACGACTGCACAACAAACCAAACTGAAATGCTCTCTCTCTCTCTCTCTCTCTCACTCTCAACCCCTATCTCTCTCTGTCTCGCTCTCGTTCTGTGTTTGCCAAGCAAATTATACTGAATCCAACACTGGCAACAACAATAACAATTGGCATATTTTCGAGTCCAAGGGCAACAGCAATTTTCAATGGCATAAAATGAGCATGCAATCGCCACGCCCCCATTGCCCCCACTCCACCCCCTTTCGCCACCCACCGACTGAATGTCAGTCTTTGTCCTGGCCATGCCGCAGGTGCATTGAACAATAAATTCTGTTGAAAATAAACAATTATCTAGACAAGAAAGACTTTGTTTTTGGCATTTCAGGCCTCCGAGTGAGTAAAAAACTCATATTCATGCCTTGGGCTTTGTTTTAGGCTTAAAATTCTGTCAAACCTTAAAGGCAATTCAAGTTTGATAGTCGAACATTATTAAACATATGAAATAAGATAAATTATTTATTAAATTATTACTCTATTCATTGGCTGATATAAGAAGTTTAATATTATATTCGTAGAGATTGCATGGATCTCGCCGTTAAATCAACACAATGTACATTTTGTTTGTGACGAATTTTCAGTCAAACTAAAATATTAATATTATTTTTGTTCTAGGTTTGGCCATTAGGTTAAATAATAAAGATAGTATTTGTATTTACAAATTAATGCTCTGATTTTTCCGAATATATGTATAGTTCCCCAGACGCGGGTCTGGGATATCAGCAGTAGAGATGGGCACGGGCCGGCCCGGGCCCGAAATAAATGTTTCAGGCCCGGTCCAAGCCCGGCCCGAGCCCGGCCCGATATTACTATATAAAAAACTTTTTTTTTTTAAATTATTTTTTTTTTTTTTTCTTTAGATTCAAATTTTATTTTTGAGCCTTTTTTGTCTTAAACTTTTCCTTTGCTCTTTTTTTTGCGTAGCATTAGAAATTTTGTTACAGAAATTTGGTTATCAAACGATTTGAAAAGTATGTGTTAAATCGTGACTTTTCGGGCCTACCGGGCTTCGGGCTTTATACTTAGGCCCGGGCCCGAACGAAAAAAAGCCCGTTTCCGATTTTCATGCACGAAGCCCGGTGATTTTTTAAAGAGGCCCGCGGGACACGAAGCCCGGCCCGGCCCGTGCCCATCTCTAATCAGCAGTTAATATTTATTGTATCAGTAAGAGGTTGAGTCATAATGTCCCTTAAAAAAGAAATTGTTTTTTTAGAAGCCTATTCTACATTTATACAGGTGTGCTACAGAAATCACAAGTGAAAGCGAATTCAGAGAAAAGCAATTCCGCTCGAATGATTTCTCAGTGCCACAGAACTTCGAGAGATTTAATTTTTTTTAGCATGTTCAGGGTTGGCCCCTTCTCAGATTAAATTTCTCAAGGGTTTGTTTAGCAAAATTTTTAAGTTTATCATTGCAGAGCAATAAGCTTTTAATTTTTTCCTATTTAATTAATAAAATTTAATTTATGAATGTAATAATTGATTTTGTTCAGCTAAAAAAAGTTTAAAAGTAACTGGCGCGAGAAAAGAAAAGTTACTCGACAACTCTAGCAATTGTATGCCATTAGCTCTTGCAACTCTTTGAGAAAAATGTTTTCACAAATTGCACAATAAATTATAAGTTTTTATTTCAGTATCACTGCGGACGGCAGTCCGCGCTAGTGACGAAAGCAGCACGAAGGGTGCGAAGGCGACTAGCATATATACACAGGAAGAATGGAAGATTTGCTATGACTGTCCGATCAGGTCGAGTTATATACCGATCGAAAGGTATCAACTTAACTTACAAATGTGCATACTAAGACTTTTAAAAACTCACCTGGTTCGTGAGATAAACAGGTGTAAGTGGGAGGGGCAAAATTTAAATGATTGGAGCTAATGGGGCCGTTGGAGCCTTTCTGAATTTTTTTTTAATTTTTAACTATTCTAATCAAAATTACGCGTCGAATGACACCTCGATCATCAAAATCCGACCGCTGGTTTGAAAGATAATTAATTTTGAAATTTTTAGGGGCCTTCCGAAAATGAGATGAAAAGTCAGTCTGTTTGTTTGTTTGTTTGTTTGTTTGTATAGATCAAATCGTTGTTTTAGCTTAAAAGTTTGAATGAGGACTTGTTCCCGCTCAAAAATCTAGAAACGTTTGTTCTACGACTTTTTCGAAAAACCGCTAGTTTAGCGGGAAATCGCTAAAAACCGCTAAAATTTAAACCCCCATAGCATCCAAACGATAGAAGCTACAGATGTGATCTATATATCATTTAAAAGGTATTTCTAAGGGCTATTAGACATACCTTCAAAGTTTTTTTTTTAAGAAAATAGGTAAGCAGCCACAGGTGAAATAAGGTATTTTTTTCCACATTTTGGCGATTTAAGAAAAATCTACACATGAAATCACTTTAAAATATGTTATATGTTATAGGCAATTTGATTCCGCGTTTTTTGATATATAACACATATCTGTCAAAATTCGTTTGGACAAGATATTACCTATTAACTGAATATACCTTTTACCTTTACACTACTGCATGTACATATGCAGTGTGTACACTGCTTGCAGCGTAATGCGGAAATAAACTGCTTGCAAGTGGTGAATTCTTTTTGCGGCAGATAAATCATTTTATAGTCAAAAATATAGAATCGTTTGCTCTACGACTTTTTCGAAAAATCGCTAGTTTAGCGGGAAATCGCTAAAAACCGCTAAAATTCAAACCCCCATAGCATCCAAACGATAGAAGCTACAGATGTTATCTATATATTGTTGAAAAGGTATTTTGAAGGGCTCTTAGGCATACCTATACAGCTACAGGTGAAATAAGGTATTTTTTCCACTTTTTAACTGAATATATGTAAAGAAGTATAAGTAGGCCGATGGGTCGAAGTAGGCCTGTGGTGTTCGAAATGCCGATATCCTAACACAAGGCATAATATAATTCATTCTAAAAGGTGTCGTTGTGCGAACAACAACTATTATTAACTGATTTAATAAATATAGCACCTTACATTTGGGGGCTCAACCGGGATAGTAACGAAAAAAAAATTTTAAATTTAAAAAGCTGAAAAGTTGTGATATTTGGTTCCGGAAAACTGGTGTGTGTGTGTGTAGCGGAAGTTGGTCACAAGTTGAAAGAGACTAATTCCATCGGGCATCAAACCTATTAAAGCGGAACGAATATAATCTGAATAAGACATGAAGTATTCGGAGATAATAACGTACACGAAGAGGGAGTTGTTGGAGCTATTGGAGAGCAAAGGGGTACAGATGGGCGAGGACGTATCGATCCAGCAGATGCGTGCTGCCGTCAGAAAAATATGCAATGAAGAGGACGTAGGAGCAAATGAAATGCCTGAAGCAGAAGAGGAGAGAGTCGAGAAAGGGGAGGGAAACGCTCGTAAGTCGACAGATGGACTGCCTGCATCTCGTGGGGTCAACATAAGCATGGAGGATCTTCTAAAGTTGATGTCTATGCACAACAAGGCGGAGACAGTGTTCCCAGAAAGCTTCGCGAAAACGGTTTCGGAGTATGATGGGCGTAGTGTGCCAGCAAAATTCTGGTTCGCTAGCTTTGAGGATAAGGCGGACGCTTATGGCCTGTCAGAGAAACAAAAATTCGTGCAAGCTAGTGCAAAAATGATAAAGTCGGCCAAGTTGCTCTTAGATTCAGTTTTTGTCAGCTCATACGACCAACTTAAGGACGTCATGATTGGCGAGTTTACGAAGAAATACACCAGCGCCGATATACATAACAAGCTGAGAGAGAGGTTTAAAGCAGAGCGGGAGTCATTTCAAGATTATGTGCTGGAGATGAAAAAAATAGCTGCGCTAAGCAAAGGAATAGAAACGGCGTCAGTCATTCGCTATATAGTCGACGGACTCCGAATGCGAAGCGACTTCAAGTTCCAATTGTACTGCTGCACCTCATACTACGAGCTGAATGAGAAGTACGACATGTATGAGAGGGTGAAAGCGGACGAGAACCAGAGTATGGAGAAACTGCCAGGCGACAACAAATTTGAACGCACTTCAAAGGCTCGATGCTACAATTGTGGATCGAAGGAGCATATCAGAAGAGAATGCAATAATATGACAAAGTGCTTCAAATGCAATGAGTTCGGGCATATATCGAAGAATTGTCAGCTGGGTTACAAAGTGAATCTAATTCAAGAGAGAAAACGTTGCAAGTTGGCCAAGCTGAATAACATAGAAGTTGAATGCTTGATAGACAGTGGATCAGATGTTTCACTCATACAGAAGAAGATTTTCGGAACAATTGAAAACGTCAAGTTACGTCGAAGTGGCTTGATGCTTAGAGGCCTTGGGAATAAAAAAACTGTGCCGGTGGGCGAGTTTTTGGGAACTGTATGTGTGGATGACATCACAGCAGAACAGAAGTTCATAGTTGTACCGGATGGAGCGATCGAGTACGACGTAATACTGGGCTTCGATTTCATGGATAGGTTCTGTGTCGTACTGAATGAAGATGGCTACGTTTTTATGAAAAGAGAGGTGGTGGCGCAGTCAGACGAGGTGTTAAAGGAGCTTAGCGTTTACAGTGTAGTGGAAACTAAGGCTGCCAAGCAGGACGAAGAAGAGGGGGAAGCAGAGTGCGCGATTGTCGGAGAAACACTGCAGGATAAATGCACTATGGAAGCAGAACTGGCGATAAAGTACACTATGGAAGTAGAAGTGCAGCCGGAAGACTGCACAATGGGGCCCAAGGAGCAGGAGAAGCTTCAGTTGCAGGAGACACAGCCAGAGAAAGATGCAAAGCAGGCCCAGGCGAATAATGACAGCAACAACAACGATTCGTCGCAAGACGACAAAAAGCAAGTGGTACCCGTTAAATCCTCCAATGAAATTCTCGCCGAGCTGTTTGGTGTATTCAATGAGGCACCACCCGAGGTGCTGCTGGATGACAAGAATCTGCTGAAAAATCACAAGAGATCGAAAAAGGATAAGAAGAAAAAGTCGTGTCGCAGAAAGCCGGACAAATCCGATGGTGAATGCTCGGATTCCGATGTGGCATCCGGTGAGGGGAAGCGTAAGCATAAGAGCAATCGAAAGAAGCATAAGCACAAAGACAGCAAGGACAAACATAAGAACAAGGATCGCGAAAAGTTCAAGGAGAAAGCAAGCACCGTGCAAATAGAGCAAAATGAAAAACAAATAGGCAAAGCTCAAGAGACGTATAAAAGAAATTATGACAGAAAGCGTAAGAAAGAAAATGTTTATAAGGAAGGCGACCTGGTAGCGATAAAGAGGACTCAGTTTGTGACGGGTAGAAAGTTAGCAAGCAACTTTTTAGGACCATATGAGGTTATAAAAGTCAATCGAAACGGTCGCTACGTAGTCAGGAAAGCGGCAGAGGTCGAAGGCCCAAAGACAACTTCAACAAGCGCGGACAATATGAAGGTTTGGAAGTATATAGAGCAAAATGAGGAACTGATGTCTTCCGAATCGGATGGTAACGAGGATATAGACGTATAAAGATGAAGATGATAAAGATAATAGATATGAAGATGATAAAGGCGAAGACGAAGACGATAAATATGACGATAAAAACGTAGAAAGGATTAAAAGATGAAGTCATCTGGGCCAGATGAGCGATCAGGATGGCCGAATGTAAAGAAGTATAAGTAGGCCGATGGGTCGAAGTAGGCCTGTGGTGTTCGAAATGCCGATATCCTAACACAAGGCATAATATAATTCATTCTAAAAGGTGTCGTTGTGCGAACAACAACTATTATTAACTGATTTAATAAATATAGCACCTTACATATATACATTTTACTTAGAATGGGAATGGGACAGCAGCAGCAAAGTGTCATAGCAGCCAGAGTTGAAAAGTGCTGTTAGCTTTTGCGCTGGGCATGTGTGTATGTAAAGGGGACCAGTGTTGCCAGACAGTTTGTTTTAGCTTGTACAAACAATAAACAAAGTTGACAAAGCTATACTGTCAAAAAATATTGCAATTACAAAATTTCTGATGTCTTATTCAAAAATTTCTGATATCTCATGAAAAAACTTCTTTACGAGGTAAAAGTCTAGTGACGAAAACATTTTCATGCCCCAAAATTTCTGATATCCAATTTTGTGACGAATAATATTAAGTTTTACATATAAATTATTTTAAACAAAATTTTTGCATTCGGCACTGCGCAAAACAGTGAGTTTTGTTTGGTATGAAGAATTGAGACATTTTAGCGCAATGTGCCAAGTGCCAAAATTTTGTTTAAAATAATTTATATGTAAAACTTAATATTATTCGTCACAAAATTGGATATCAGAAATTTTGGGGCATGAAAATGTTTTCGTCACTATAACTTGATTTACCTCAAAGCACCTATTTCTTAATGCTTAATTTAAAGAAAACTGAAGTGGTTCCATATATTTTTTTTAAATACCTTACTTCGAATTCTGACTAAAAAATGTGGCATCGCTGACCCTGACGTCGAAAATCAAAATCGGACTAGGTGGCAGCATCGGACGCCAGCGGATTTAACGCTAGTTCGTTCCGCCCAAAATTATTCTGCGAACTGACCTGTGGCACAGCGAAATGAAATTCAAGTGGAAGCGATTTCTGTGGCACCCCTGTAAAGTCTCCCAGACGTGACTCTGGGAAATCAGCAGTTAATATTTATTGTATCAATAAGAAGTTTTTACTGTCCCTTTAAGAAGAAGTGTCTTTTTAGAAACCTATAGCACATTTTTTATTCATTAGTTGAAGCTGACGCTGTATCAGCATACTGATTATTATACATGGTTTTCGGAGATGATTTTCTATTTAAAAAAAGTGTTAAAAGTGTCTCGTCTGTAAAGTTGTCAGTAATTCGACCAACTATTTTTGGTCTAGCTAAAAATCTTCCCTTTCGACAGATTCTATCACTACTTTATTCCCAGAATAATTTTTAATAGGATATACATGGGAGTATTACAGTAAAATCTATTGATAACTTAAGGGTCTAATATGCAATCATAATCATAATTTATAATTTCATCTTAAATAACGACTTTAAGCAGCGATATCAATCGATATTTTGATATGTGTTTTTTTAAGGCAAACTTTTTGATTTATTTTGATCATATTTGTGATAATTACTGTCTCGTCTGGCGCCATTTTTATCTGACAAAATCGAGGGGCGTAATCTAATTGGGCTCTTGTAAAATTGACAGCTGAGTTGACGGGTTGGGTTGCCTTTGAGCGACAATGTCGCGTAGTTTTAATGGCTTTGAATTTGTTGTGTGTGGGAATACGCATTTGTGTGTCGGTGTTTGTGTGTGTGTGTGTGTCTTTGTGTGGCAGATGTGGCAAGTGGCACTCCAAATGGCGACACATTAGTCAAAACATCGACAATGTCTGGCTGGGACATCATCCATTGCGAGTCTCTCGCTGCGTCATTCAAAAATTTTGATTCAATATTTTGCTGGCTCTTTTTTGGACTTTGTCCGACAAAAAGCAATTGCAGCACGCACATTCGTCTATATGTAGGATGTCGTGCCACGCCCATGTCTACACCCACTGCCACGCCCACTCATCCGCCACTCATCCTCCACTCAACCAACAATCGAAGCGTTGAGCATCGCTAGATTGCAATTAAAATCGATTTTCTACTTTGATCGGCGCACTTTGATTACCAAAGCTGTCTGCCACCATCGACCACGTTCCCATCTCCCCAAAAAACGCGTTAAATGCCAGCAAACTCCTCCCCCTCACCTCCCCTTAGTAACCTCTCATGTGTTGACGTCTATTGTCGATTTGTGTCTGTCAACGTCTGAGCAGGCAACGTTACACGGCTTTTTTGGTCGACGCTTCAAACAAATTTTAATGAAATTAGAAATTTGCACGCATCGAAAGCGTCAAACTGAAAGCGAAGCCACCGAGAGTGAAAGAGACAGAAAGATCAACAGAAAAAGAGAGAGCGAGCTTGACCGAACTGAGTGTTCCTCGCTCAGCTTGTCGCAGCCTCATTACATGTCAATTGCAAACATTTTGTGACTTTGATTGCCGTCGACATCGGCTCCTCCTCCTCCTCCTCCCACTCTTCGTCCTCCTCGGTTGCCATGGATTCATTCTCTGTTACTTTTAATCAAAGGCCAGTTCCTGTCCGTCCATCCAAAATCCGCAGCTAAACTTTGACGTTAAATGAGATTGTCACCAAAGTACATTCTCTGCACAGAGAAAAAAGTCCTACTAAAATTATGTTTGAACGAACTCGAATTAAGTATTTTCGATAAGTTAAATTAAAACTTGATATAAGTCCGAACTACCGAAAATGGGCATACAAATTCGTAATCCAAGTACAATCAAGTCAAGCTCTACAATTACTTTATATGAGTACCAAAATTCTAGTATACGTCGAGATGCAGGTCCAATCTTAGTGAGAAATCAAGTTCGAAATGTGACGTTTAAGTACAAAGCACTTGATTTTTAATCTCTGTTGCTTGTATGTACTATATGCTTGATTGCACATCGATAAAGTAGATTCTAAGGGGCAAATTGTGAATATAAAAATTAATCATATTATTATAAGCTGGAGTATGCACTTTAAATGTGCGAGTATTGTATAGATCAGATGCTGCTCAGCAACTAACCGATACCTCCAATGAATATATGGCGAACAATGCGACAACTGCTATAGCTGCTATTTAGAAAGGCATGAGTTTGGCTGTGGTTTCGTTGTCTTTCCATTTCAGTATCCGATCAACTGTCAAAAAAGCTAGGCATGTTGTAATGTTATTTGTACGTATGTATGTTATGTGTGTTTATAAACTAGCCCTGCATGTGCTCACACTAAATCGTGTTAACAGTCAGAAATCACACTGTGCACACATTCAAAGCGACACGTGTGTGCTTTTCAAGTCATAATTTTAATTCCTTATGATATTTTCATTTTTCGGACTCATTGACCCGAAGCTAAGTTCTCGTGTGATTCGAATCATTTCGAATCACTGTTATGAAAATTTGCTGTCATTCAAGTCGTTTTGACAGTTGGAACAGTGTTGAATGTACGAATGAAGCACAGTCATTATAAAACATTTTTTCTGATTTGTTTTAATAAAAATAGGAGAATGAAAAATAATTCGAGCATTGGTTCTAAAGATGATAATGTAAGTGAAAAAATGTATCTGGTTATATTAGATTTGTGTAGTTGAATATATATGTGTATATTGTGTTTGCTGGATTTCTTCACTATGTTCGTCTTTGTATGGTTCATAAGTATATATACGTGTTCCTTTTCTTGGTGCAATTGCAGCCAAGCATCCTCAGCTTCTTCAGAAAGGGTGTTTTCGCAAGCTCGGAACCTCATTTGCGAAAAGAAGCTCCATTGCAGGAAACGCTGATATGGTGAACAAAATAAATAAGAAAATGAAAAAACAACCAAAATGAATTAATTATGCACACAAGCTTAATTTTCAATAAATTAAAAAATCACCCCAAAAAACATTTAGTTTATAATAGTGTGCACAGTGTTCACAATGTCAGCTTCTATGAATCTATGAATCGGAATCACACTAGCTTTTAATATGACTCGACTGGATATTTGAATCATGATTTTGAATGAGTTGTAAGTCAAAGTGATTGTATAGACAGTGTGAGTATTTATAGTGTTGTGTGGTTCACATGATTCGTTTGAGAGAAATGTGATAATTTTGTATTTAGTGTGTACTCATGCACGGCTCTATAATAAATATAAAATCGCGGACGAGTGGAGGCAAATAGTGCATCAGGCTGTGCCCCGACGGTGGTGTTAAGAGCCGAAGATTTGATGCCCTTGCAGATCGCTGCATTAAATATTCAAAGTATCGTTCCTACTATGACACCTATACGATAAAGTCCAGCTATTTGAACCAAATACGGTTAGAATGTAAAAGACTATATTATTTTCATCCGACTGTTTCTATATCAGCTATATGATATAGTGATCCGACTTTGACCAAATTTAGTCAGAATATATTAAAGAGTGCCAAATATACAATCTTAAGAAACAAAAAAGATGTTCATATGCTCAAATTTGACCCACTTACACGATTACATTACACGATTTCAATCGTTTTTGCTGTGCTGTGTGAATATTTCAGTTTTCTAGGCTTAACCGTTTGGCCTACACAACGATCAGTCAGGACGCAAAGTTTTAAATATATAGATTTATTGCATGTACCTATCTTATCGATAGCTTGGACAAATCGATCAAATAAATCGAAGCATTAGCATTTAGTATATATTACCCATCCTTTACTTGAATCTTTCGAATCAAATTCACTGCTAGTTTTGGCAATTGTTGATAAAATTGTTTTATCTTTGTAATTATTTATTTCTGGTAATGGTAAGGGGAAGGGAAATAAGAAGGGGAAGGGGAAATGAAATCAACATCTCGTAAAGTGATGTCTGACAGTTTGCATTTTGAAAAATGGCTACCTGGGCAACCAAATACCCAAGTCAAATCAATTTCAAGCGTTTTGCACGTTTTCAAGTTTCACATTTTGCATTTCCATTTTCACGAATGCTGAAAGAGAGAGAGAGAGGAAATGGGAAAGAAGGACAACGAAAATGGCCAACGACCAGGCCAATAAATTCAGCTAAAGCGACGCATCAATAAACCGTTAAATAGCGGTAACAATTTCTTTGGTTTCGTTTTGGTCTTTTGAAGTTGCCGCCCCCTGATTTATGTGTCTCTGATGTCTGCGATTTTTCAACCTTTGGTAATTTGATTTTTGCATATTTGTAGCCAGCTAACCATGCCCATTCCAGCGCCGTGGCCAAAACCCCCTTTAACAGCCATTTGGCAATTTGATTTGTATCTACGTAATGGAATTTGGCTGTGAGCATTGTAAGTTATCCCATCTGCAGATATGTATGTATGTACATGAGAATTTCTTCAATTTCACACTTTCGTGTGACACATGCAATTGCAAGTTGTCACGCCACCTGGCGGTCAGATGGGATAAACGTCATCTTATCGATGCGATGACAGTTGAACTTTTCATATTTTATATTGAATTTATTGCGAGAATTCTAATCAAATTTGATCAGAATCGGATTGTCATCTATTTGAAAAACAAAAGTCCCGATTCACGAGACACATGTGTACTTAAAAGGTCCTTAAGCCGAATTAATTGTTCTTCAAAAACCGAAAGCAGGAACGTTTTCACTGATACTATTTAGGCAAATTTTACTAAAAAAAAGATTTTTTGCTTTCAGAAAAAGCATATATAGTTTTTCTTTATATTAAATAGAATCTCTGATATTTGTGTTATGTGACAAATTTATTAAACTGCAGCTAGTGAGTGAACTTTTCAAGTTTCTACTGTCGTATTTGTGATAAATCCTTAGTTCAATGAATTTAATTTCAATGAACAGCTGTTTTGTATAAAGCATAGTACGCTCTAGCCGAAAATATGTTTGCAAGGCCAAAACTCCATATAAAAAAAGGGTTGCAAACATGCTCGAAATTATTTTGTAAGGCCATTTCTAAACCTATGTACTCTGTACCTAAATATGGGCAGCTCAGATAATTCTCGGCGGTTTTACAGCACTGGTAAACAGATGGCATCTTTTTATTGACCTTTCAAAACATGTATTTAATCGTTGTTTCGACTAGTCGAAATCTTTTTGAACACAAATGGCGACCAACAAGCAGCAAAATAAAATCCGAATTGAGATCTTTGAACACAAAGAGCGAACTAGACTTATTTAAGAGGTGTGTAATTTGACCGACAAAATACATTTTGATGGGATTTTAATAAATAATAATATTTAATTTAATGATAAGGGTATTAGTCGCTGCTACTGCTCTTATCCTATCCATTTGATCAATTTTCTCTTTTTTATTGTTATCAATGTTATGTATTTGTTTGTTGTGCACAGCTGACGCAAGAGTGTGGCCACAGCAGCAAAACACCAAGAATCTCTCAACTTTTTAGGGATTTTTGGTATTATGCTGTCACACTAAAGCTTGTAAGGCCGGACTTCAAAACATCGAACATTTTGAGCAACCAAAATGTTTTGGGTTAGAGAGTACTACACTTAAAGCAAGCTTTCTTTTTATTTCGTTGACGCTCATACATTTGGTGTAACCCTCTCTTACTTTTGTCTTTTCTAATGCTTTTGCCACTGTAAGAAATTAATTTAATAATTTAAAATAATTTTCATCTCTTTATTTAGATTTAAAGATTGTCCTAAGGGACAATCACAAAATTGTCATTTGTGCGATTCGAACCCTAGTTATTTAACTGAAAGTTCTAATTCTGGCAGGTCGGCGACTCTAACCATTGAGCCACCGTACCAAGAAAAATGACTTACTTTTACAACCAATACCAATACCAACCTCAGTGCGACCATATTTCGTTAGATACTTTTAACCAGGGACCGTAATCATTATAAGTTATATTATAAAAATTACATTATAATGATTATATTTATTTAAAAATAAATTATCATTATTTGCAGTCCCTGCTTTTAACAGTCTGGCAACCTTTCTCTACTTGAGGTAACTGAGGTTTATAACTTTAACGTGTGATGAATGCTAAAAACTTCGAAAAAGCATCGTGTGCTCGATAAAAGAAAATTTCGGGCGAATGGCAACATTTGTGTTAATATTGAAAACTATCACATTTGCCCATTTGGGACTTTGTACAGAAAGAACTATTTAAAAGTGATATAAGACGGATCAAAATCGGTCTATATCAAATTCGTCGTTTTATTATTAAACGATAATCATATAATCCTAGCCAAGCTTATCATATTTTTCTGGGTCTTCAACAAACAAAATTAAAATAGAAATCAAAAGATTCGGGAGCTGCAACAGATCCCTTATCTATCGACAGCACGATGATATCCGGCTCAGTTTCAAAGATGTACAGCGACGAGGAGCGAGACTTTGTGTCCTCCAATGTCAGCTCGAGTTGTCCAATAGTTGAGGATCCTCGAATCCATTTGATCAGCTACACAAAACGCTATACGGATGTTGCTCGACTGATACGGCTCAAGTTTATTGCCCAAGTGTGCCCGAAGCTGCGAGTGGAGGCCCTGGAACTGGCCATCAACCATGTGAAGACCACGTACAATGTCAAGATGTACGAGGAACTGTACAAGGCACTCTCCATCGAGGTGCAGCGTGGAGGTCGAGTTTCGGAGGCTGCGTCCAGCTCCTCCAGGGAGACGTCCCCAAGGTGCAGTACATCGAAGCCGCTGAGCAGTACTTCCAACAAGGCGTTGCCTTACGACGCCTATTGGGTGGAGGACAATACCATGGAGGCGACGCTGCTGCTCCAGGAACTGGATGCGGAGCTCAACTTTAAGAAATCCAACTCGGGCAATGCCTATGTGCGTCGAATTCTCGAGGAGATCGGCGACTATCATGTGAAGAGCGGCAATCTTCAGTTGGCCGTCAAGTTCTATGCCCGGGCTCGTCCCTATTGCACCAGCAGCGATAATGTGATCAATATGTTCCGCAACCTGATCCGGGTCTCCATCTATATGGCCAACTGGTGGCATGTCCTCAGCTACATTGATGAGGCCAAACAATATGCCTCTGGATTTCAGAATCTCAGCCGGGAAGTGCCCGCTCGTCTCAGCTGTGCTGCGGGTCTGGCCAACATTGGTCTCAAGATCTACAAGACGGCGGCACATTGCTTCCTGCTGACGCCCTTCGATCGGTATGACTATGATAAGATTGTGGCGCCACAGGATGTGGCATACTATGCGGGTCTGTGTGGTCTGGCCACCCTGGAGCTGGAGATGCTCGAGCTGGGCTGCCTCAATTCGGAGACCTTCAAGCCCTTCTTTTCGCTCTCCCACAAGATGTGGGAATTACTGGCCAACTTTGTTAGCGGCCATCTCGACACCTGCGTGAAACTCCTCCACGACATCGAGGGCTACGTCAGGCTGGATGTTTACCTGGCACCGCATGTGGATGCACTCTATGGCAAGATCATGGCCAGAATTCAGGACATGAGGCATGCCCATAGTTTGGTCAGAGAACAAAGCTCATCTACAATGCTGAGCGAGTTGGAAGTTAATGCTAAAAATACCAATTTTTATACAGACAATAATGTGTAACAAACTTGTCTTGTTCAGCATCGAATACATATATATTTCATACTTAGTATTCGATATGCAGTCTGAAATTGGAATCCCAGAGGATAGCTAAGAAATATGATAAAGAGAGAGTAAGGATGGAGAAATGGTATAGATATAAAATAGGAATACAACTCGACAAAGAATAATTAGAAAGCGTATAAAATACAGATATATTTTATATATTTTATAATAAACGTTTTTATGAAATTATTTATTTTTATGGATGGTTATTAATTCTGCAACCGAGTTTATTTCATCTCTTTTATTTTCTAAATTGTTTGACAATCTCCATATTATTTTCAATTATCTTATTTACTTACTATAAACCAGTACCTTACTATCACAGTACCAACAAGCGGAACAGTCGAGTGAACTCGACAGTAATATACCCTGGGCCTAGGCCCCGGCACGCGGAAGATTTAATGGCCATGCAAATCTGATACTAATCCTTAATTATCGACCTACAGCTACTGTGGTAGCTACATACATATATAACATAAATGAGTGATTTGAACCAATTTGCACGATGTCTTCAAATTTTTTAAAATTATGAAATGTAAAAATAATTAAAATAGGAATCGATCCAACGCCCCTTGCGAGCTCGTGTCTCTAGCATTAGACGAATTTAAATAATCGAAAAATATTAAATATTTAAATAAAATCTGCATCGACCGAACCGTCACTCGAACCCCGGACTCCCGTTCCACACGCCGAGCACCTATCGCCTCCACCACTCCACCACTTGGGCTGATGCTGGCTAATTCGATATACATACTCGTTGTACATTCTGGCAGAGTAAATGCAAAATGAATTAATTGACCATTGACCGTTGAAATAAAAAAAATTACAAATTTCATCCCTGAGTTAAAGGTGATGTCAGTTTTTTATGAATTACTCCCCCACCGTGGGCGTGGCAAAATTTGAACATAAACTTGTTCGGCCTGACATAATAGGGAGCCTTTATTCCAAATTTGGTGTTCCTAGCTCTTACCGTCTTTGAAATCCTTTCGCTTATACGGACCGTCAGACAGACGGACATGGCTATATCGACTCGGCTGTTGATGCTGATCAAGAATATATACACTTTATGGGGTCGGAGATGTTTCCTTCTGCCTGTTACATACTTTTGAGCAAAATGTACCCCCAGGGTATAAAAATACCAACGGACTGTAATTATTTCATTTTCATTAGTTGTTGTTAGTTGTGCCCCAAAAATATTGCATTCCTAACTTTGAGCAACAATAAACAAACAACGAAGTTGTCAAGCAACGGATATGGAAGCTGAAGGAAGGGAACCTCTATGATGCAAAGTTTTTTAGCTTTCAGTACGATTTTCTGCTTCATGTTTCTCTTTTTTGCTGGTGCACCTTTTACAGTTTTTGGCACTTTTCTTGCCAACGAAAATTGTTGCTCCTCCTCGCTCTAAGGGAAGGTAGATTTACATAGACATTCGCATATTTTCTGCTGCCACTAACAGAGACAGAGACTGAGAGTGGAAAGTAAGCCAGGCAATAACTATGAACACGAACGCGATACGGAAGAAAGGGATGGGTGAATGCCAGAATTGGGGATGATGGGGTGGTGATGCAGAGGGTAAGTGGAAACATGATGGGCGGGGCACACCCCAAAATATTTTTATGAAAAGCGCGTGATTTTTATGCTGCTTTTTTATGCGAGTATCAGCAGACCTACGGAGATGCTCTTAAAAAATGGAGCTGCACATGATTTTCTAATGAATTTTGCTAAACCAAGCAGAAGCGTGATAATCATTTTAGATCCCCAAACTTTTCGCTTTATACGAATTCTGAATTCCGAAAACGAGTCGATTTGCCACAAAACGAGTTAATTGCTGTTCCGAATTCCGAAAATCGACAATAATTGTCGTTTAAATTTTAACAACAAAGTTTTAGTCTAAGTTGCCTTCTATCTGCTATATTCAAACCGAGTTCGAAAAGAAAAATCAAGCCCATTTCAATCGGAATTGGGAACAGCAAATAGTAAAACGTTCGTTTTCGTTTCGATTTTACTTTTTAAAAACGTTCGAAATTCGGAACAGGCTTGTTTATGTATATTAATACATTTTTTAGCAGCATTTTAGCTATGATGATAAATTAATTTAATTTATAATTGAAAATACGTTAATAAATATTAAAGCCACTGCCTACTGCTTTTTATTGTTAGTTCA
>JBAMBK010001650.1:0-37664 GCA_037043435.1 Drosophila suboccidentalis | reverse complement strand
AATTTTATTTTTGACGCCCAAAAATCAAAGTATGAATATTAATAAAATTCCTAATATTTTTTTCTTAGGTGTAAGAATAGGAGAAAAGAAAGGAAGAGAAGGAAAGGGGGATGGGGCATTGTAATGCGCATAAGTACACGCATTTTGATGTGTGCTCGAAAGCATGAAAGCAAATTACGCACAAAATAATTGACATTAGCATATTTTTTTTATGCTCCCTTTTGCTCCACCTCACTTATTCTGTTGCTTCTTTTACTCCTTGTCCTATATATGTTATCTGCTACACCTTGTCGCGAAATTTCTTCATCATTTTTTTTTGTTTTGATTGAGAATTTGATGTGCCACACACATGGCGTATACGTGATATGACATTGCGTATACGTCAGCAAGTGCCTTTTAAGCGGCCCAGTCACTTAGCCAGCCATATTTGTGCCATACAAAATAATAATAATATTATTATGATGTGTGTATAATAATACTTAATTTTTGATTCGAATTGAAGCGAATCAATTGAATTGTCCAGCTGAGAATTCGATTTACGTTTACATTTCCCATCCAACTGTTTATTTATTTAAGCTGCAATTGAGAAAAGGCAAAGGAAGTGCGGGAAGTGAATTGTTTTGTACTTTTCTTTTAGCTTATCTTTCAGTTTATCTGTCAGTTTATCTACTTTGTCTTTCTGTTCATAATTCCCGCACAAGTGAAATGTGTGTAAACGATTCCTTTGGGCCATAAACACCACAAGCTCGACTCGCAGCGCCACTTAATCATTACAAATGAGGCAACGCACACATTTACACCCAACACACACACCACACACACACACAAGCCACACACACACACACGCACAGCATTTATAGCTCGTTAGCAATTCCAAGTTGAGTCAAACGATTTGGCCAGAACAGAAGAGAACTGAACGGAACAAACAGAAATGAACTGAACTGAAGCTAAATTCGTACACAGCGAAAAACAAACGCATTCAAAAATTAAAGTTTAAAATACTTAAGCTTGTATTTTTAAGGGTGTATTCAGGATATTAATGTTTAATTAACACAATATGCGCTTAAAATGATATTAACCAGAGACCGAAAAGAGTGATAATTGAAATTTTTTCACATCAAAAAATCAATGACTAGAATACATATACAACAAAAATAATGATAATGATTAAATTTGAGCGAAAAGATAAAGCTCACAAATAATCATTATTTATGATTTTTATTCTTTTCTCTCAAAATAAAACTCACTTTAAATTCATGGCTTTTGTGTAGAATTTTCACAAAGTATTTTTGCATATCCCTTTAAAAGAAACCCGACAAATCTTTGAAATGATTACGTAATCTTTTTTAAAAGTGAGTTTTATTTTGAACGAAAAAATAAAAATCACAAATAATGATTTAATCAAATTTAATCATTATCATTGAAGAAAATCCTAAAAAATCTTTAAATAATCATTACTATATAATTTTTATAATAAAACTTATAATGATTACGGTCCCTGATATTAACACAGTATTAAATTATTAACACAGTATTATTTAAAAATTAAAAAAATTCATTTATAGTTTCCCGATAATCAAAAAAAGGTTTAATTTAATTAACAATACTTTATTAATTTATATATTTTTAACTTGGTTTCAGAAAATCTAGATTAACCGAAAACCCGCACTGTTTTTTTCTGTGTATTCTTAAAACGTTTTGAAGTCCTTTTTGTCCTGTTTGTTGTCCTGGTTATTGTTGTTGTTATTGTTGCTCGTCCCAGGCGTTAATTGCCACAATTTGATGCGATTTTGGGCTGGCAGCGTTTTGTCGTTTTGTTTAGTCACTTTGATTAGTGTTGGCATATAAATAATAAATAATAAATAATTCTATAGAGAGATGAAATTTGTTTGTCTAAAGCTGTGATATGAGTACTTAATGGCTTCGGGCCACTTGGTCCTTTAAAAACTTGGTCAAGTGTTGTTGTTGTTGTTGCTGTTGCTGTTTTACACACATTTTATCAAAGTCAAGTTGAGTTGAAGCTGCTTCTGTGTTATCTGCACGCAAATGTTTGCCGCTGAAGTTGATAAATGGATTTACTTTGATTTTATAGCTAAAAATCGATGTCTTCGATGCCTGGCGATGCCGTCGTTTAAAGTCCTTGTCTTCCATTTGAATGTCACAGTGCCTTGCCACGCCTACCAGCTCACGCCCACGCCCACGCCCACACACATACAGAGTAAAACCTGCTCTGTCTCTCTGCATTTGTATTTTTTCTGTTCTCTTTCCATTTTTTTTATTTTATTTACTTTTTGTTGATGCGGTCAAAGACTTTGGCCAACTGACTCATCACAAACTGCAGAAATCCGAGCACTAGAGATTCGAGTTCGCTGCGGCAAAAGGCGCATTATCTATTCTTATTTTTTATATATTTTTGGTAAACCGAAATTGCACTTTAAATTGGCGCACAAACTTGTAGAAAGTGGTAACTATAATCTATGACATCAAATCACGCGACACTAAAATGCCAGACAAAGGCAAAAAATAAAAGAACACAAAGGAAAACTTGGCCAAGTTGCAGCTCCTGGTTTCGAATTTTCATCTGGAAATTATATAAAGCGAATTCGCATTGCACGTTTTGAATTTTGATTATCTGCAATTCACAATTTGCATTTTTGGCTCAATTTTCGTTGTTGTTGTTGTTGGTGACTCACATTTGCAGCTGTAGCTTTTCTTGGTCTAGAATTTTCTAGCTTTTCCCTTTCCCTATTCGGCTGCTTATTCTGGTCCAAGGAGTACTTATGTTTGTCTGCATTTATATCTATTTTATTATATATTTTTCTGGTTTCTTTTTTTTTCTTTTGCTTGGCTGGCAGCTTGTATTTATCATTTGCGCCTCATTAGTTTGTGTCTATGCTGCTTGTGGCATTATTTATACACGGACACAAAGCTCAGAGTCCATCGGGGGTCATGAACTCTCTCTCTCTCTCTCTCTTCCCTCGTCAGCATCAACTTTCTACTTAAATTTTACATGTGCACAAATTTTGTTTGCATTTCTTATGAATTTATAAACATTTTGGGCGTTAGAAACTAACAAAAACTAAATGAGAAAGTGGCTTAAAAATGCTTTGCAGTGCTTGAATTTTTAAGTGAGTTCCAAGTCAACCCCAAACAGATTTATAGCTGTCTATTATTATTTACTAAATTATTTATTTAGCGTCAAACAAAGTCAGTCATCAACAGCGCTTAGTTTCAAAGCACAAAAATGTTGGGAATAATAAATAAAAATAAATAACAAATGCGATTTTTAATTACAAAACAAGTTGATTGGAAAAGAATAATGTATATGGGGATCAAAAGATCATTGAATTCGATTTGATAAACATAAAATTGTAAAACCAATTTAAGTCGGATTTATTTAATCAAAAATGTTTGACTAAATAAAAATAAAAAAAGGGATTTTTAATTAAATAATTGGTATAGCTAGTTAATTTTACCATGTTGGCTATGAACATAAAATTATTAAACTAATTTAAAACAGTTTGAAGCGGCTGCAGTTCTCATAACTTAAAAGCTGTGCTAGAGTTCGATTTTTTTAATTTATGGCTGATAAAAATAGACCAAGAAACAACCCGAAATCTCAGTATCAGCAATTCGAGTCACAGCAAAGAGAGCTATAAAAATAAGCTTGTGGTTCTATGCTGATTTTATGGCCACTTTCATTCACGAGGCTTCCTTCCACTTCCTCTTCCAAGGACCCGCTGTGCAATTTGTGTTGCATACCTTCGGGCGCTCAGTTCTCAGCACAGCTCATGAGCCGTTTTAATTGCTTAATTACAGTGCCACTGTGCCACGCCCCCCCCCCCCCTCTCAAGTGGGCAATACTCAACAGCAGCTTTATGGAGAACTAACAACTGCCGTTTATGACTCTGGCCCAACACAAAATCCGTATCCCGTTGCAGCCGCAATTGCCCTCGAGTGCCTTGAGGTTTAACTTTAAGTTGGGACATTAATGCGAACCTTTTTCTTTCGCTTTGCAGCTTCTTCTTCTGGTTGAGGGAAGATTAACTTGCTGGTAGTACAGCAACTACAACTCCAACTCCAACTACAACTACAACTGAACTGATTCGGCTTCGTCATGTGCTCGGCGTAGCATTGGCATTGACATTGGCATTGGATGCCCCGTGGCTTGGATTGGATGCAATGTGGACTTATATGATGGCTGCCGCCCGCGGAGATCGGGTCAACACAATGATGTCCAACTCCAACAGACGCCGCCCCGAAACCGAATCCCCCAAATACGGTTACAAGTAAGTTTCAACTTGTCAATTCTCTTCAGTTTTTTATTTGACAATTTTGTTTTTAGTGTTTCTAAAATGTTTAAAATTTGTTTACATTTAATTATCAAGTCACTAAAGATTTTAAAAATAATTAAATATAATGTCCGTGTTGCTGAAATGTAAGAGATTTCACAAATCGATCAATTATATTCATTATTTATATAATAATCGATCATTTATATTCAAAGTCACAAAAATAGGCTGCTATATACTGTATATAAATATAAATTCCTGTCAAAATTTATTTAGTTATTTTCAGGCCTGTTCCGGTTTTCACTTGTTTTTTGCGAGTTTCAATCCGCAAGATTTGACCGAATTTCCCTTAAAATTCCTTTACATTTCCTACGAATTACCCTCCGAATTTCCCTTCCACATTGTGTTGAGTAATTTTTTGCAGAACAGTGCTGGAAAATGTTCTAAGCGAATCAGACATTTGCGTCAAAAGAATTTTCGCCTGTTAAAATAATTATTAATTATGTAATTTATTCATCGAATATTTATTTAATCATAAGTCGAAACATTTTTCAAAGGTAAAACCTACTTTTGTTATAACTTTTGTATTTTTGAAAGCGCGGGTTGATTTCAGTGTTGAGAAGTGTCTTTTTGCAGAGTTGTCAATTGTTGCACAGTGTTTGTTTACATAAATAAGCAGTTCTTTTTTGCATTAAATTACAAACAGTTTTGTCCAAACTTGCATTTAAAAAACAAGAAATTTAATTCTTTATTTTACGCAATACACAAAAACACTTAAATTGTGGTTTAAAATATGTACCAAAGTATTTACTACTTTCTTCATATACAAGGGCAGCCCTAATAAAGTTGCCATTCATTTTCACAAATATTTGCGGAAACCAGAACAGGTCGAGCAAATCCGACAAAAATGTTAGGTTAGAGTCTTATCGATTTTGGGGTATGATGAAATAAAAATTATTTAAAAATCAAATAAAATATTTTTTTTTTATCTGATAATGTAGTAATATTCCCAAAACATTGAAGTATCTTATAAATATTTTATTTTCACTTTAATTTTATGCTAAGCATGCCAAAATCATCGATTTAACCTTTCCGAATTCAAACTCACTTGCTCAGTGTCACGTGAATTCAATTCGCAAAATCTTGCCGAAAGTGAAAACCGGAACAGGCCTGTTTATTAAATTGTTTATTTAATGATTATTATATTATATATTTATTTAATGCATAATCTTATTTTTATAATTAAATATAAATATTTTTATTAATTATAAAAAAATTTAGTTAAATAAAATTATAAATTCTTGGTAGATTTTGTTTCTTTATTGCATTAAATTGTTATTTCAATTGTCAATTTTATTTTATATTTATTTAATGCAAAATTTAATTTTTAAAATTAAATATAAATATTTTTATTAATTATAAAAAAATTAATTAAAATAAAATTATAAAAGCTTGGTAGATTTTTTTTATTTATTTTATTAAATTGTTAACAAAGCGTCAATTTTCTTTTACATTTATTTAATGCATAATTTAATTTTTAAAATTAAAAATAAATATTTATATTATTTATAAAAAAATTAATTAAAATAAAATTATAAAATCTTTGTAGATTTCATTTATTTATTTTATTAAATTGTTAATTCAATTGTCAATTTTATTTTATATTTATTTAATGCATAATTAAATTTTTCAAATAAAAATATAAATATTTTTAATAATTATAAAACAATTTATTGAAATAAAAATATATAAAATCGTTATTTGTTTTTTAAATTTTTTTTTTATTAAATTGTTAATTCAATGGTCAATTTTATTTTATATTTATTTAATGCATAATAAAATTTATAATATTTAATATAAATATTTTTATTCAAATTACGTTTGATTTTTCAATATACAAGAATTCATACAATCTTTCAAGCCTATGTATTATTGGCTACACAAGAAATTGGCTGTTCTAATTTTATGTCAAATTATATGAATTAAATAAATACAGTTAAAAATGTATTTATAGCACAAATTTTAAAGATTGTGCAATTTAGGAATGTATTTATTTGATTGCAATTGATTTAAAATTTGTTTTAAGCACTTTGACATTCAAAAGTAATGGTTGTCCAGTTTTAGGAACTCTGAAAATGGTTTTAGCTTTGCTTTTGTGTTGTTGGAGATTTAAATAAAAATACGCTGAATACTTGCAACCATTTTTCGATGCTGAAATCCCTTTTCAATCTGTATGTTTTTTAGCCTTTCCCGTCCCATGTATCGCACCACGCGCTTCGTTGGCCCCTCGGCTGCCTCCTCCACTCCGCTGCCTCCTTCCCAGCTTCCCTGCAGTTCCAGTTGCAACAACACAACAACAACAACAACAGCCACAAGAACAACAACAGCTCAACAGTTGCCACACGAGGAGCTGGAGATCAGCGGCGGTTTATACGCGCCCTTCCAGCCGACGAGTTCCCTCAACTCCTCGGAGGGAGGCGGAGGAGGAGTTTGTCTGCCGCGCAAGCATTTAATTGCCAACCAGACGCGGATGTTACCCGATCCTTCCCAGCTGCAGTTGGAGGAGCATCAGTTGCATTATCCACGCAGCTGGCAGCGCCGAAATCATCGCATCGAACTAGACGATGATGACGATGACTTTGATGAAGACGATGATGATGCTGAGCAGCAGGCGGCAGCTAATCATCATAATGATGATGATGATGGTGGCAAACACAGCCAGGAGGAGGCAATTGCTCCGGCGGAGAAGCAGCAACAACAACGCGATGTCAACTATCTGGAGAATGGCAGGAAACTGATACAGGTACACTCAGAAAAATGCAAAAATTCTTAATTTAACCTTATACGGAATTACATACAGTGGACAACTAATGTCTTCATACACCATAAATTGGTCAAATTTGGGTATAATAACGATAATTTGATGCGGGTTTTTAATTTTAACCCATGGAAAATTTTGAATTTAAAAAAGTCTATTTTTCAACTTTTTTCCTCGATTTTTTCAAAATAAACTTTTTGATGCAAAAAAATTTTTGAAACAATTCTAAGAGTAACTGCAAAAAAATTTTTTCAAAAATAGTTTTTCTAGTATTTTTTATGATTTTTTGAAAGTTGCTATAAATGACTGTTTTAATCCCTTTTTCCTCTTTTTCATACAAAAAGTGGCTTTTTAGCAACTTTCAAAAAATCATGAGAAATACTAGCAAAAATATTTTTGAAAAATTAGTGGCACACTGTATATTGAGCCCCCAAAATTCTAAAATTAAATTGATGTAAAGAATTTCAAAGTCGCTCTTAAAATTTAGAATTTCGTACTTAAATCAAGAGAAGTATTTTCAGTATCATTCTTCACTCAATTACGAGCGTACTTGATTTTTCTTTCAGTGTAGACATCGATACCCCTTTTGACCATTTAATGCACATAAATCACACGGCGTATGCGTAATTTAATACACAAGTCTGTACATCAAATGGGACAAAGATAAATAGCCCAAGATAAATGTGGAACACTTTTTGCCTATTTTATTTATTTGTTGCATTAATTTCATTCGATTTAATTATAATATTTCGTTTTGGCCGCCAGAGCTATTTAATTATGTGGGCTGTAATTAAGTAATTGCGCTAATTGATTGACGCCATCGACAATATAAAATGACAACAATAACAACACTAGTGAAACAATGGCACAGTTTATACTGCGGGCTTACATACATACACACACACATACACACACACATATACATACAAATATTTATAATACACATTTCGCACTCCTTATTTTGCTCATTTCCGCCATTGCCACAGTTGCCTTTATGGCTCGATGCAAATGAACTGCGGACCTTCATAAACTTGACCTTGCCGTAAATCGCGTTTTAATTACTTCCTCTATTGTCACGTAGCCGACGCGTCGTCCCAGTTTCCCTGCTCCCTGCTCCCTGCTCCGTGTTCCCAGCCAACAAAACTGGCTGCCATTTTTGTGCCCGCAGCAATTTTTATTAGCACGTGTCAAATTACTTCCAAAAAATAACAGAAATTAAGAAATGCAGAGGAAAAAACTCAAAACAGTCCATTTTATACCCTAAAAAAGTTAACAAATACTGAATATAATTTATAAATAAATTTCTAAAATTGAAGAACATAAAATTATATTTTATATAAGCAGCCACAACTTAAGATTGTTCCAAAATACAATTAAATTGCCAAATTATTTAATACCGCAAAACAAAGTTAACTTTACTCTAAACAGATATATATATTTTTTAATTAAATTCTTAAAGTTAAAGAAATTTTTGAGTTAATCTAAAAAAATCCCACAATGTGATTAGAATTCGAAATTCTTAAATAATGTCCAACAAGGTTAGCTCTACTTTAAAAATAATACATTCGAATTTCCCTAACTCGAATCACCATTATCCAAAGAAAAGGTTCGAGTTATGGAGTTATTTTTCCAAAGTTTAATAATTTTACTGCCACTCATTTGGCTCTAGTTAGATAGAATTTCTTTTATAGAAGTTTGAGTTATGGAATTTCAACTGTATATGATATTATAAAATAAAAATATTAAAAGAAAAGTATTCTAAATTTATCTAAATTTATAGTTCAACTTTATATGATATTATAAAATAAAAATATTAAAAAAAGGATTCTAAATTTATCAACTTAAACATCTTAAAACTAATCTTAAATTAATTTGCAAATAAAATGCTTTGAAATAATGTAAAATTGCCAGCATACAAAATTGACTCGGAATATTTATTAAAAAAATTTAATAAAATAAATGAAACAAATTTTTTTTTAAATATTCACACTTAACAGATTTCACTTTATCAAGTTTTATAATATATATTATATTTATGTGAAGAAGATTGATTATTTTTTACAAGAAACTTGATTTGAAAATGTTGGCAACTTTCAATAATTACATTATTTTGGGCCTTTTCTTCTACTGATAATAATAATAAAAAATGAATGTAAGGTATAGATACATATAAAAAGTCTGTTTAGAACTTAATTTGACCCTCGAGCTATAAATAAGTAAGTGCAGGAAGGAAGGACACTCGCCAGCTGCTGTTCGCAGGTCCTGTCAAGGGTGCGAGGGGGGAGTTTCGAGGGACTTGTGAGTAACTTGGCCGACGACCAATTTGATAGATAAGAGCATTGAGCCACAGAAAATCGAGTCAGTCCAAAAGTAAAGTGAAAGTGAAGGCAAAAAGCAACCACAGAAAACAGAAACTGAAACATTTTCAATGCCATTTCATAAACGACACAAGAAGAGAGAGAGAGAGAGAGAGAGACGAAAACGCAATGAAATAAATACAAATGGAGAGCGTTCAGTTCCCAATTCCCCTTACCACCCCCTCCCACTCCCCACTATATTTGTTGGCCCGCATAACGACGTCCAAATATTGGCTTGGTTGTTGTTGTAATGCTTTTGAGGTGTGTTGTCTGTCTGTTTGTTGGCCATCAAAACCGCAACAGAGCCAAACCGCGGGCAACAATAGAACCTTCCCCAGCCAGTATAGATAGAAACATAAATACACTGATCAAAAAAGCATAGTTACATTGCTCATACAACAGTTCAAATTTAGTAAAAGATATTCAATTTCAAAAGTTAAAACATTATTTATTACTCAAAATTCAATATTTAAATTTCAAAGTTAATTTGATCAAGACAAAATTCACTTCATATTTAATTTTCCACATTTATTACATTTTATTTTAAAATTCCCATTGTTCAATAAATTGTATTTGTATTTGTAGATTTGTGTTTAACTTTAAATTGTAAGTTCCTAAAGTTTATTTAAATATTCAGTAACAATATACAAGTTCAAGTTAAATTTCAAATTTTTATTTAATTTAAAATTGAGTATTTTTAAAGTTTTATAGTCATTTCAATATATGTTAAGCATTTTAATGTCGAATATTTTTCATATTTAGTAAAGAAATCAAAAAAATATACATATATATATTTTAGTTTATTGCTGCTTATGTAATATATTTTAATATATTATATTTTGTATAGTTAGTTTATATTTTTCGTTATTATTTTTTTCTCTGTTTATAACATATTTATAGTTCATGAATTCAAGGACTTAAAGTTTTCGAAGACTCCACCAGAGAGAATGAGGGAATAAAGACAAGAGTGAGAGTCAGAGAAAGAGTGAGAGAGAGAGAGTTGAACTATCGTCAAGTTGGTCAAGTTCTGTTGGCCATTAAACCGATTAATGAGCCCTATTTGCTTGCCATACCTTTAACCAATTTGTTGGCCCTTCTCAATTGCCATTCGGCTGTCTGTTTTGCTTATTGTTTTTCTGTGCAATTTGAGCTGCCAGCAGGACACTCGAAAGAGCAAACAATATATACATATAAAGGACTCATCGACAGCGACAGGACTCAGGACTCTTCGCTTTGTCAATTTTCTACAAATTTCAGTTGCGCAAAAAACGCGTTCGCCAACGGCAGCAAATAAAAAAAATAAAAAAAAAATAAGAAGTTCGTTTGAAAAAGTAACTTTAAAAGCAGCTCGTCGTGCTTAACTGAATCAAAATTGGTCTAATTCGTGCTGTAAACAATGCTAACTGGGCCTAAAGATTAAGCCAACGCCAGAGATAACAACAAGAAACGTCAGGAGCTGGATTTCAAGTTGATGAGGGTCCATTTCCCATTTTACATTTCCCATTTCACATTGGACAGTGGACACTGGACACTGGACAGTAGTTTGTTTTCTAGTTTTTGGGTTGCTATTAGCCAAGGTATTAAACCAAACAAATGTCTGACTTTTGGCCAGTTCCTGTTGTTGTTAATCCATTGTTGTTGTCGTTGTCATTGATAAGCGTTTTGTTGTTGTTTATGGTCATCGTCATCGTCATCCGATCTGCGCCACATTTGCATAATTCCCACGTCGCGACTTTCAGTGGTTCAACCAAATCTCCAACCACAATCAACACAAATAACGAATTGTGCAGATAAAAGCGTTGTGATATCAATAACAAATAAATAACATTTAGCTGTAATTTGTTTGAGCCAAAGTGCAAGTGCTACAAATGGCCAAAAACAAGGCTAAAAGTGCTTATCACACAGCACAACAGCTGTGAATCATATCAGAAAAGTGCTTGGAGTTGGAGGGTTGGGTACTCGGAGTGTTTTTCGAGTGCTAATTAGACCACCAAACCACCATTCCCATTCCTAATGAATGTGGCTTTGGCCAAGGGAAACAAAGTTGCCAACAGCACTGTTAAAGCTCTTTAACTGTTTAATGTTGCCTGCGGCATTTAAGCCCTGAGTCTAATAATGCTGACTGACAACTTGTTAGAGCGAGCAAACAGTTGTTCTAATTTCGGCTTTAAGGCAAATTTAAAGCTATAGTAGATTTGGCAGACATTGACTTAAATTAGTTAATTCAATACATAATATCAAAAAGGTAAATTTTAAATACTTTTTAAGATTTAAGATGCTTTTAAAGCTATTGTAGATGTGGTAGACTTTGATTTAAAATAGTTAATCAAATACATAATTTAAATAAGGAGTTTTTAACTTCATTTAAAGCTTTGAGGTGATTTTAATGAAATGGAAGATTTGGCAGACATTGATTTAAAATAGTTTATCAAATACAAAATATATATAAGGAATTTTTAACCACATTTACAGCTTTATGGTAATTTCAAAGCTATTGTAGATTTGGTAGACTTTGATTTAAAATAGTTCATCAAACACATCATAATTTTAAAAATAGCTTTTAGCTTCATTTAAAGCCTTTAAAGTTATGGTAGATTTGGCAGACATTGATTTAAATAAGTAAATCAAGTAAATAATATTAAAAAGGCAATTTTAAGTTAATATTAATGCTATTGTAGATTTGGTGGATTTTAATATAAACTAATTTATCCAATATATAATATCAAAAAGATTAATTTAAACTACTTTTTAAGCTTTAAGGTGCTTTGAAAGTTATTGTAGACTTGGTAGATATCCACTTTTAATACACTATCAAATACATAATATAAATTAGCCAATTTTAACCACACTTTAAGCTTTAATGTGCTTTCAAAGCTATTGTAGATTTGGTAGTTTTCCATTTTATACAGTTAGTCAACTACTATATATTTATTTAAGCCCAATTCTGATTAGTTTAATTTAAAAATAAAAGCTTTAATGTGCTTTCTAAGTACTTGGCCTGGTGGTAAGTACTTGAAGTATTTTAGTAAAGTGTTTTATCAATGAATAATTCATATACATAATATATTGATCAGTATCTAAAGAGCTGCAGTTTCAGTTTGAGCTTTTAATGTGCTTTTAAAGCTGTTTTTCACGCAGTAAACTATGCTGTAAAAGAGCTTTCAATGAACTTTGATGCTATTGCAATGAACCTCAATAATAAACTGTTTTTTTTAATAATAATAAGAAATCTACTTTCAAAAAACTTTGATATTATTTTACTGTCTCTAAAGCTAACAATTGCTTTAAATTAATTTAGCTTTAAATGAGAACTGCAAATCATAAGCTGAAGCTCATTTTTCTAGGAACTCTCTAGGGTCAGCGGAAATAACAAGCGCAGACAAATCAATTCAAGTATCTGCTTAATATTGAATACAAAAATGATTCATTCATGTACCTCTATTAGGTTGGGTAATTCAACACTCTTTTAGCTTTAAAACATATAGTAAATCTTTGCAGACATTCAATATTTTGGGTTTGTTCATGCCAAAAACGGAAATAACAGATGCAGAGATGTTCACACACTCACACACACAGTTTCTATTATATTTGGGCATTTGGGCTAAAGTCAATTTCCATTCAAAGTTAAAGACTTCCCTCCCCATTCCCCACTTCCCCGCTTCCCCACCAATCAGTGCCACGTGCCTTGTTGGCCTTCTCATATTTTATTTTATTTTTTGTCGGGCTCACAGCTTGCCAGGCATTTCAATTTCTGACCCATTGGTCATTTCTAATAAGGCCCCAAAGACTTTAGAGTCGCTTAAAGTAATTTTATTTGGGCATAAAGCACAAGCATGCAATAAACCATCAAAAGCGGCGCTTGATTTGACCAATTCCCTCTCTCCCCCTCTTTCTCCCTTCCCTTCCTCTCCCTCTCTTCCGCCAATTGCCCACCTGTGTCAACACCTAACGGACGCCGGGCAATTATGGAAATTTATTGTGCACCTCATGCCGCAAAACGCACTGAATGCCAATCAGGCAACTGGGCAAATGTCAGAGGCAGTGATAATAAAGAGAGAGACAGAGAGAGAGAGAGATAAACAGAGTGAGAGAGAGGGAGAGGGAGAGAGGAGGTTGGAAGGAGGGAAGTTTTCGATTTAATTTTCAAGTACAAGAGCTGCGAATCCAAATCAGTTTATCATACCCGTTACTTTAATAGTGTTAAGGTATTTTGTGTTCATGACAAACAGTTAGTCAAGTAAGTAATTGCTTTAATACTATAAAACACAAGGGAGAGGCTAAAGTCAAGCTCCCGACTATAAAATACCCGTTATTTATTTAAATAAACTAAAAATATTTTTTATTGCCTACTTTTAGGCACTTGCATTGCTTGAAACTTAAATCAGCCATTACCACCTTTCTATTTGTCCGATCTTGTTGCGTTTAAGTAGGATGATAGTTAGTAATAATAGTTAACGTTAATTAGTAAAAAATTCCTTATATCTTGAAATTTACTAAAAACTCCAGCATATCCAAAGATAGAATATTCCTTTCAGTTTTGAATATTTTCTTTTATCATTATCAAACATGATACACAGTCGCAATTTGATTGGATATATTTGATGCTAGTTATGGCTGCATTAAGTTTTGATCTGCGCTGAAATATGCGATAATTTGAATACCTTAGGTTTGTTTTTACATAATCCAGCTAAGATTTCTTCAAAAGATATTTTCAAATGCAATACATTGAAAAGAGTATAGAACTGATAGATACAAAACTATATATTTGAACTAAGGAGCGGGTATTTTATAGTCGGTGACGCAACTATCGATTAGTTTACTAGTTTATTTTTCGGCTGCAACCTTGCATAATTGTAAACCGTTGCCGCCAAGCTACTGCCAACGATGAGCTCATCATCCACATGAAAATCATCATCATCATTATCAATAACATCATCATCATTTGATCAACATGTTTATTAACATTGCTGGTCATCCATCAGCAACAACAACGACAACAACAACAATTGCAACTGGTTGCGTGTTTCCTTCCTGCCAAATGCAATTAATTAAAATGCAACATATCGCACGTGTGCTTAGTTATCGATAACAGCGAGCTATCGCTCGATCACAGACAACAATAGTTGGCTGTCTCAGGAGACAGCTTTCAGCTTAATTAAACGATGGCCGAAAGAACAATTAAAAAGCGTTTACCGAACGCAACAGAGTTCAGCGGAAAGTGTCATCAATCTTGTCAAATTGCCATCAATGACCAGAGAATTCACTCCACACCCACAACAACAACAACAACAACAGCAGTAACAACAACAAAAACAACAACAACAGCAACAACAACAACTACATGCCTTTTGTCCTCTTGTTGCTGACGACAATGAAGGACCAAAGTCACTTGAGACTTTGCAGGTTAATTAATTAAACGACGACGACAACATGCAAATTAAGAAAATTGCAAAATACGGCAACAACAACATTTTGAATTGACAACAGCAGCAGCAGCAGCAATAAAAACAACAACAACAACAATAACAGCAACAGCAGCAACATTTAGTTATTGTGTATGCCAATCGTGCAGTGTTGCCAGCAATTCAAGGGCTAAAATAGCTAATCTGATCCAAAAAAAACAGTATTTAAAAAAAACTAAAATATTATTAAAAGTGCTTACAAATTGCTAGAATATTTTTTTAAAAAAAGACCGTTTTTTTCAATTTTTAAATAAGGTTTTTAATAACTATAAAAAATATATTTTTGACGTAAGATGTATAGAAATACCGTAGCGGACAAAGAAAACCGGACACCATAAAAGGTGGTTTTTGAATAATCTTTTGCTAGTGTTTTAAAAGTTTTTGAAAATGTCAAAAAAGGCACTTTTTGCATGAAAATAAGGAAAAAGTGTATTTTTTTTGCCATTTTCAAAAAAATTATTAAAAATACTAGCGAAAAGATTTTTGAAATTTTTTTTTGCGGTAACTATTAGAATTATTTAAAGAATGTTTTTGCATCCCAATATTTTTGGTTTGAGCCCTAGGAAAAAAGTTTTGAAAGTTGACTTTTTTTAAATTCGAAAATTTCAATGGGAGTTAAGGAAAGTTTTGTATCATTCAAACGATCCCTAGGCCACCTACGTTTTGCCTATGGTCGAACACTTTAAGAAAAAACCAAAAGCCACTCTTTTATGGTGTTCGCTACTGTAGGTTTTAAATTTAAAACTATATTTTTGAGAAAATTTTAATGTACATTAAAAAACGACCCTAAGCTCAGTTTTAAATCAAATTAGAGGTCAGTAAATAAAACTTAACAATAATGCCATTTAAATAATGCTATAATCGACATCATTGATAATATATGTATGTTTTACGAACTCCGAATTAATTTAAAACAAGCATATAAAATAGTTACACAATCTGTAGCTGCAACAATGGCACTTTTTACTTCATTAAAATCCTATGCAAATTGAAGAATTTTAAATTTTTCTTGCATAAAGTAAAAATATCTGTCAATATGAAAAAGTAGTCAATTAATTTATTAAAATTAATTTCTAGCTAAAAGCATTTATTCAAATTCACATTATATATTTTTTTTAATTCCAAAATATCATAAAAATTACAAATCATATCTAGCTATAAATAAGCTCAAAATGTCAACACTGCTGCCACTGTGGCCAGTTTCGTGACTTCGACGTCGATGCTGACGACGCGTTGCGTCGCGTTGCGTCGCAGTCGCTGCCGCTGCTGCTGCTGGCGTCGCTGCCGGCGACACCTTCAATGGCAATTGCCAAAGCGCGCAACGCATTTTCAGTGTTAACGGGCAACTCGACGTCGACGCGCATGCGCAGCTGCTAAAAGCTAACGGTTAACGGACATTAACAACAACAACAACAACATTATCTTCATTACTTATGTAGGTGCAATTAAAGTAGAGTGAGAGAGACTGAGTGAGAGTGAGACGGAGTTTAACGTTGCTTGTTTTGCATGCGACATTTCAAAGTCAAAGCCATGGTGCAATCTTTGGATATAGCAGCCATAGCGGGACAACAGCAACAACAACAAAATGATACGGTAAAGCACATAAATAAATATCAAATATACATATATACATATGTGTGTGTGTGTGTGACCTTCAGAACACTTGGGCGCAGCAGGAAAATATTGCATTGCATTAACATTAGCATTAAATGTATGTATGTAGTATTCCCAAAAGGGCCTCAAGAACAACAACAACCACAATGCATCATATATTGAGCCAAGTTCATAACAACTGTCACACACACACTTACACATACATACTATACATACAACTGTATGGCGATATGGCTTAATGGATTAACCGCTGGCAGCGACTGATACGCGTTTATTAGACTGTCAAGCACACGCCCCTAATCTCAGGATGTGCAGACTGAGAGCGCTGGCAAAAGCATCACGTGTGTGTGAAGCGTGTGTCTGTGTGTGTGTGTGCGTGTGTTAACCATAAACTTACAGATACATATACATATATACATACATACATATACACGTGTTTGTATATCTATGTTTCGCTGTGTATTGAATCTTAGGGAATTTACGCAGAAACTCACTTGCCACACTGTCCCCTTTAACCCCACAGTGCACAGTGTGACGCGTGCAAAAATAATGCAAATATTGTGCAAATTTATTTAAAAATAATGATAGAAATCATTGCGCAATTTAAACACACTAAAAAAAGTTCAATTTTTTGTTAAATTAGTGTATTAAAGAATAAAAAAACCTAAATCTAATAACGCCTCCGATTCTTTTATTTGTCCCTCTGACCAGCGATGCCTTAAGACAACTGTTCATTTTAAATTAAAATCAAATACAAAATGAAAATTAAAAAATATATATATTGAAAAAATAATTTATGTCAATGCAATAAAAAATGCAGCACATGTCAAATATAAATAAATCGAAAAAATAATTTATTTAAATACAAAAAAAAAACCTACATGTCAAATTAAGCAGTAAATATGTTAATCAGTTACATGAATACATTACATGAATTCCAACTATTTTGCAATTATTTGGCAAACGAATTTCCAGAATTCTCCCTTAAAACTTTATTTTACTTTGAATTTATTTCTGCCTCTCTTTAATTAAGAAATGAAAGGTTTTTTAATAATGACGCTTGTTGTGAAGCTCATCAACAATTTTTCAAATTTGCATAATGCGTTTATAAATAAAATAAAGTTATGAGGAAAACCGCAAAAAAACATATTTGTATGTGTTAAAATGCTTTTTTGCTTTTTTCGATCTACAGCTTCAAAGATTTTTCTTATAATTTTTTTTATCAGTTTCTATGAAACGAAAAGAGTTAAGATGTTAAAACTATCCTTTAATTTAAGTACGCAGTCAATCACTTAATTTAATTTTTTCAAGTATTACTACAATCTTTTACCAATCTGGATAAATGAAGTGTGAACCACTGTGCCATTTAAGAATAGCTGCGTCATGTGCATCTAGTTTCCCTTCCAACTCGGCGCTCTCGCCTCGTTGCAGCTGCAGACTTGGATACTCGTAACAAACTTAATCGGAAAACTCGCAGAATGCTGACCAAGTTTTAATGCGGTTATCCCCTGACCCTAGCCCCACCCCTCCCTTTTGACCAGTGTATAAAGATAGTGGGAGAAGCACCATTAAAACGATTCAATTAGAGTGTGTGCCACAGTTGTGTGGCACATTTCAAATAGAGTTTACTCCAACTCCAACTTGATGCTACTTCTGTCTTTTTTAATGTATCCTTGCAGGAGCCCAGCAAACGGAGCAAACCTTCGGCACTGAGTCGAACTCTGCAGGCGCTGCGACAACGTCTGACGAAACGGAACCGGGCCAAGCCACCCGATTGGTTCCTCGAGAAGTTCTCCAACACGACGAACACGGACAAGATTGGCAAATCTCCGGGCACGGATGATGCCGCTCTGTCGAGTGAAATACGTGGCACGAGCGTCCTGTGCAATCGCCTCTCCGTCGACCCCACACTGCAATCACATTACAGGGTAAGTACACTGAGAAAATAAAACCAAGACTCGAATTGAAATTTTAAAAATTCGACTAGCTTCAAAATGTCATTTTGAATGAAACAAAAATAGTTTTAAAGCAGTCAAATCTTTCTATATATTTATTCTTTTATTTTTTTATTTTTTGTTTTTATATAAATTTGTATTTTTTATTTAAACAAGTTTTCTGCTACCTTAATACATTTATTTTTTACCAAAAATATTTATTTTACATTTTCAATTTATGCTTCAATAATTATTGAAAATAGAAAAGCATTTTGCCCAAATCTAGAAAGTTTTTAGCACATTATATAATTATATTGTATTTGATTAAGTAATGATTTTTTATAGAATTTAGAAATTAATATTATATTTTCAAACATTATTTTTTTTATAAATTTTCCATTTATTTTAGAAAAATTCTCAGCTACATGGGGTTATTTTCACATTAATATTTAGAGACCAAATCTCCCAAATATTTTTTAAGACAAATCAAAGTTTATTCCTATTTTAAAAACTATAGATGTATTTCTAAATATTAAGTTTCTTACATTCGCTTTTGATTTAAAATTTAAATTAATTATTGCAAATATTTGTAATTCCATAATTCAATGGCGATTTTAAACCAAAAGCGAATTTCCAAAATAAGTGTTTTGGTTTTTTGAGTGTATGTGAAGAGGAATTCGCCTTGGCTAATATATATATTTTTTTATATTTTTGATGACAGTGGCTGGCTGTGGTGTCGCTGGCGGTGCTCTACAACATCATCTTCGTGGTGGGTCGCTCCGTTTTCTGGGAGATTAACAAGAATGCACCCGCTGTTTGGTATACCCTGGATTATCTGTGTGATTTCATTTATCTGCTGGATACGCTGGTGCACATGCATGAGGGTAAGTTGCAATACACTGACAACTGTACAGGTGTATGACAGAGAGAGAGAGAGTGAGAGAGTGAGAGAAAGAAAGAGAGAGCGAGAACGTTGCTTAAATGCAAATGAGATGCGGAGACTTTTGGCCTAACTAAGCTGCCACAGACAATGGCAAAGCTATTTTCTCTACATACATGTATATAACAAGCCACTAAGACATGTGTGTGTGTGTGTGTGTGTGCGTGTGTGTGTGTTGCCAAATGCAGGGATAAGCCAGCCTTGACATTTGAGAAGGAAAAGGAAAGCACAAACGCTTTTAAAAATACCCTCGTTAACAGCATATCCGCTTGGCCATCAAGTTGGCCAAGACAGCACAAAAAAGTAGAGCAATCAATTTATGAATACAGCTTATCAAACGGAAATTACTTAAATAAATATCTTAAGGCTTAATACTATAAGAAATCATAATATATCTAAATCAAGTCAATTTAAAAAGGAAGTTAAAAAAATAAGTTAAATTTTGATATATTATTTATTTGATTTATTGGTCATAAAAGTTGTTAATACTCTCCTTTATAAGCAATAAAATAGAAGGTATAAATATAAAACAATATTGATAGTTAATTTAAACTTAATGAATCACAAAAGAAGACATAATTTTTATAGCAAAAGTCTCAACTCATAACTAAGGCAATAAATCCATTTGGGAGCGTGTCGACTAAGACAGCAGAGGGCAAGAAAATAGCGCTGGCTTGTGCAAAATAAATAACACATTGTATTTACATTTCATTTTAAAATAATAATGCTTATATATGTTGTTTGAAATTAGTTTTTTCTTATTTATTGTCATGAATACAGTCTAAAATATTCTTATGCTCTTATCTATTTTAATTATATTTCTGATTCGTCAAATTAAAATTAAAAATGATTTTCAACGAATTTAACGAATCTACGAATAATAATAAAATAAAACATAATTCTATAATAGTAACCGAATTCTGAAGACACTCAAAGCTATTAACTATTTACGGCTTGGCAGCTGCAGGAAAAACAATTTCCTACACAAAATCCTACGCAGTTTTGTTGTAAACTTGGCTTAATGGGGATTACACAGTTTGGTAGTTTGGTAGTTAGCTGGGAGAGGGGGGAAAGCGAAGGGTATCAAAGTTTTAGTTGTGCATTCTGATGCCTTTTTAATACAGAAAAAGTAAAGTCAAGTAAAACGAACAAAAGGCGTCGCGAACTGTGAAATGTCTCGCTGCATGTGGCATGTGGCATTGTGGCAACTGGAATGCGGCATGCAGCAGAATAACAATAAGTAAGGGCACTACTAATTGTACACTGCCAGAAAAAGGAGTTGCTTAGCTTAAGTTTTGTGCTATAGTTCATTTAAACCAACTCCAAGTGAATCAATTAAGTAAAATAATATTAGTATTCAATTTTTAAAATTTTCAATCTCTTTTAATACTTAAAACAACTTTTACTTAATTTAAAAAATAAAAAAGCCTGACAAAATAAAAGATTTTTCAAGGTTTATTTGAATATTCAGAAAATCAATTAAGTTAAATATATACGGGCTTGTTCCGAATTCCGAAAACGAGTCGATTTGCCACAAAACGAGTTGATTGCTGTTCCGAATTCCGAAAATCGACAATAATTGACGTTTTCAAAACGTGTGCTTTAGAGTCGTTAAATTTGAAAATATGAAATACCTAAAATAATAAGCTGAAAATTTTAATATGTTAATGTTGAACATTTTTAGAATCGATTAACATCACTACTTAAATTTTAAACAGTTAAAGTAATTTTTAAAACGATTGTTTTTAAAGCATCAATAAAATATTTTATAAAAACAAAACCGAGAAGTTTGTAATTCCACTTTAAATTTTGTTATCGATACCAACTCTCGCAATCGAAAGCTGCTGAGTTGCTTTAATTGAATAACAAAATTCGAACAACGAAGTTTTAGTCTATCTTCTATATTCAACCTGAAATACTTAAAATGAATTTTCGAATCGTTTTCGAAACAGAGTTTGAAAAATAAAAACAAGCCCATTTCGATCGGAATTGGGAACAGCAAATAGTAAAACGTACGTTTTCGTTTCGTATTTGCTTTTTGAAAACGTTCGAAATTCGGAACAGGCCTGATATACTTTTAATATAGAATCTCCCATCTCACAAAATATTTAAACTTATTGACATTTTTACTCAATTTACAATAGAAAGCCAATTAAAATAAATTTTAAAAATTACTCGAAAAAATAGAATTTGTTTTAAATTTGTAATATTTATATATATATTTTTTTTAAATATATTGTTTGATAGTTAAATGAAATATGGTTTTACATAAATATTTAAATAACCATAAATCAAAAATCTGTTCTGCTGAAAAGCTGATAAAATGATTAAATCAAAGTCTAAATTTGTGTATTTATTTCTTTAACGCCAACATTAATTTAATATTAAAAGAATTAAATTAAATAACTGATTTGAATTAATCATTTGAATAATTAAATGAATTTGCAATTAAAAACTCAAATAGTGAGTTTACTCTTAATTTTTCCTCAGCGTAATTTGTACCCTTGTTTGAATTGTAGGTTTCTTGGACCAGGGTCTCCTGGTGCGCGACGCGTTTCGGCTGCGGCGTCACTACTTCCACAACAAGGGCTGGTACCTGGACGTGCTCTCGATGCTGCCCACGGATCTGGCCTACATCTGGTGGCCCCCGGAGACCTGCTCGAGCCTGTATCTGCCCTGTCCGGTGATAGTGCGTCTGAATCGGCTGCTGCGTCTGCCGCGTCTCATGGAATGGTTCGATCGCACGGAGACGGCGACCGGATATCCGAATGCCTTTCGCATCTGCAAAGTGGTGCTCGCCATTCTGGTGCTGATCCATTGGAATGCCTGCATGTACTTTGCCATCAGCTACGAGATTGGCTTCAGCTCCGACTCCTGGGTCTACAACTTGAACGGCACTCGCAACAATACGCTGCAGCGCCAATACATCTACAGTTTCTATTGGTCGACGCTGACGCTGACGACAATCGGCGAGACGCCGACGCCCGAGAATGATGTGGAGTATCTGTTTGTGGTCGCCGACTTTCTCGCCGGCGTTCTCATCTTTGCCACCATTGTGGGTGAGTCTCCAGTTCCCCAACCATCTGCAATTTATCTCTATCCTTTTCATTCCCTTCTCTTTTTTTATTTGGTTTGTTTGCTTTTTGGGTCCGCATTGTTTACGCAAATATTTCGTCTGATCGTTTAATTGGTTGCAGAGTGACATCTGTGACATCAATGGGTATTAATTTACGTCAGGGACCAAAACGGCCACGTACTGCCCCTCCCCCCCTCCACTCTCCACCCACTTTATCCTCTCCCATCTCCCATCTCTGTCTACTTTTCCGACCCGAGTCCATCGACACGTATTCATGTTCTCCATGTCGACCCACATTATTCATTACGCTCTACTTTGTTTTGTTTTCTTATTTCGCCTTTTATTTTGTATACCCTGCAAATATTGAAAATGCACACAAAAGGGTATTTTGGTTGCATGCCACTGTATGTGACAGATAGAATATGATATATCCTAGATCAATATTAAAACTCGTGTTGATTTAGTTTTTCAAATTGAAAACCAGACTCTTAAATTAATATGTAAATTTAAAATCTATTTTGTATTTCAATGAAAATCAAGAACAGCCATAAAGTTTTAAAGCTATATTCTTGAGAATTAATCAACAATTCGGATTGTTATTTGTAATTTAAAATATTTATATAATTTAATTCATAATTTTCTCTATGCTCCCAAGTTAATATATAACATTTATTTTGTTTTTTGAAGATCAGTTCCCCTTTTAAAATATATATTCTTGAAAATTAATCAACAATTTTTATTCTAAATAATTTTTAAAGCTTTATTCTTGAGAATAAATCAACAATTCTGAGCTCAATTGTAATTAAAAATATTTATTTAATTTAATTTATAATTTTCTCTATACTCCCAAGTTAATATATAGAATTTATTTTGTATTTTTAAAGATCAATTCATCTTTATAAAGCTATATTCTTGAACATTAATCAACAATTTTTATTCTACATAATTTAAATATAATTTTAAATATTTCTTTTATTAAATTTATAATTTTATCTAAACTTCTAAGTTAATATATAAAATTTATTTTGTATTTTTGAAAGTAATTTTCCCTCTTAAATGCCATTGGAAATCAAGAACAACTATCAATTTTAATGAGACTTTATGAAGAAACCTAAACTCGTGTTTACTTCGCTCTTTATTCTACAGAATTTGAATTTAAATTTTACTTTTATTCAATTTTATTAATGCAGTGTTTCTCACTTAAAAATACTTAAATTCTATATTCCAATTTATTTGACTTCATTTATTATTTTTGTTTTCTCTTTAAATATGTTTTAGGTATCTAAAAGTCGAGCATACTCTATTAAAGCGCATTTACTTGTTGTCTTTGCAGTTGCTGTTGTTTTGTTGTCATTTGTAGTTGTTTTGTATGTGGGGTTGATTTGTTGCTGTCGACGCCTTCACATTCGCCTCGCTTTTTGGCAAACGTGCCTTTTTATCATTTTTGTCGTTCTTCTTATCGCCGCCATTACCGTGTGGGTGGACGAACAGGGCAGAGAGGGGGAGGTGAAAGAAGCTGCTCTGACATCTGGGCAAACAAATTTACTTACCATGATGAATGCAGAGTTCGTCAGTCGCGTCTCTCAGTCTCTCAGTCTGTCTGTCGCTCTGTCCGCGTCTGTGCACCGGAAGTGCCGCCATTAGTCGCCTTTTGTGACATACGGTACGTTACGCATACGCCGCATGGGCCCTTGACAAATTCACGACTCACGAGCGGCAGCAGCAACAGGAAATGGCTGTCGAAATTAAAACGAGTCGCCAACAAAGTTTAGCCCATTTCTTCTTAACTTAGCCCTTTTTTTAGCCTGCTCTGTAATGATTATAAATTTGATAAGGAAAATCATTTGTTCGCTTTTTAATAACAAATAAATAAATAGATTTAATTTATTTAAATAATAAAGTGCAAAAAAAAATATGTTTAAAATATGATTTTTTGATTTCTAAAAAAAAGAATGATATATATTTATAATATAATATTAATAACATTTTTAACATTATTTAGAATATTTTTTATACAAGTTTAAAATAAGAGTAATATTATGCCTTACAAATTTATCTATAATAATTTCATAGGTCTGATTTATATAAGTAAAAAAGTAAAAAAAAAAACATTCAAAATATGCTATTTATGATTTCTAAAAAATATAATGATTTATAATTATTATTTTAATATTAATGACATTTTTAACTTTATTCGGTTTTTTTAAGGCAAATTTCAAATTAGAGTAATATTATGCTTTGAAATTTAAAATATAATTATTTTATAGGTTTTCTTTATCAACAATTTATCTAAAAAAAGTAAGAAAAACAAATTTAAGATAGGTTGTTCTATGATTTCTAACTAAATATTGATATATAACTATGAATTTCGAATTAATCAGATTGTAAACTTTATTCAATTTTCTAAGTAAATACAAATTTGAACATAGAATTAAATTCTAAATTGATTTATTCGAAATTCATAATTAAATATCATTATTTTGTTCGAAATCATAGATCCTGAATTTGTTATTCTTACTTTTTTCTATAAATTTTAGATAAACAAGACCAATAAAATAATTATTTTTTATATTTTAAAGCATAATATTACTATTATAATAATATTATTATTATTATTACATAATATTATATTATCTTATTTCAAAAATTAAAATATATTTATTTGCATTATATTTTTATTATATTTTATACTATATTATGCATAATATTTATATTGTACTCAATCTTTAGCATATTTCCATATTTATAAAACGAATTAAAACTAGGAGTTGTGCTATAATTTCCAAATACAAAGGAAACTCAACTTTTATCATATAATTTAAGTGTTTATTAAACTCATAACTATTTAATGTGATTTCTGCATTTTCGCCACCTTTTTATAGGCAACATTGGCTCGATGATATCGAACATGAATGTGGCCCGCGTGGAGTTCCAGAACCGCATGGACGGCGTCAAGCAGTACATGGCCTTCCGCCGGGTGGGCCACGAGCTGGAGGCCCGGGTGATTCGCTGGTTCGCCTACACCTGGTCGCAGAGTGGCGCCTTGGATGAGGAGCGTGTGCTGGCCGCGCTGCCGGACAAGCTGAAGGCGGAGATTGCCATCCAGGTGCACATGGATACGTTGAAGCAGGTGCGCATTTTCCACGACACCGAGCCGGGTCTGCTCGAGGCCCTGGTGCTCAAGCTGAAGCTGCAGGTGTTCAGCCCTGGCGACTACATCTGCCGCAAGGGCGACGTCGGCAAGGAGATGTACATCGTGAAGCGTGGCAAGTTGTCCGTCGTGGGCGACGACGGCATCACCGTCCTGGCCACCCTCGGCGCTGGCTCCGTTTTCGGCGAGGTCTCCGTCCTGGAAATCGCCGGCAATCGCACGGGAAATCGACGCACTGCCAATGTGCGCTCCCTCGGCTACTCGGATCTCTTCTGTCTGGCCAAGCGGGATCTGTGGGAGACCCTCTCCGACTACCCCGAGGCGCGTTCCACGCTCACACAACGCGGCTGCCAGCTGCTCCGCAAGGACGGACTCTTAGACGAGCAGATATTTGCGGGTAAGCTCAACTCCTACACAGTGAGAGAAAGTCAAGAGTTTTCTGCTTTAACTCTTAACTTGAAATAAGATTTTTGTTACCATAGCTGTGGGAGGAACCACTGTGCAGTGTTGGTATTCCAAAAATAAAGTCCAAATAATCATTTACAAAATTAATTGCATACTTTTGTGCTTGCAACTAAAATAACTTTTTAAGATGGAAAGTTCTGAAGTCTAAAAGTTATTTAGTACAATATATTAAGACTTTAGAGCTTTCACAATTATGATTTTGTCATAAGATGAAATCTCTCTGTTTTTTTATCAGTGTAGTTATGTAAAGTAAAAGCTTAATTGTCGCTTTAGCCTAATGCTAGGTCATTTGATAGGGACATTTCTTTCGCTCAGTGTACATCCATCTTCATTCAGGGCACTTCCGGCTTCACTAACAGCACATCCGCCTAAATTTCTTGTACTTTCCACTTCCATTTCGCAGACTCTCAGCGCGTGCACGACAGCATCGAGGGCGGCATTGAGAAGCTGGAACTGTCGGTGGAGAATCTGAACATGCGACTGGCGCGTCTCTTGGCCGAGTACACGGCTAGCCAGGCCAAAATCAAGCAGCGTCTGGCCAAGCTGGAGCTCAAGTGAGTACACTCAGACAAATATTTGAAACGAACTTTAATTTAAGAATGTTTTGTACATTTTGGGATAAGTTAAAGATTTTTATTAACTAATATAATTCAATCTTTTACAGACTCAAATTAATTGCAGACTGTACTTGAAGTATAGCACAAAAATCTCATTTTAAGATTTGCGAGACTGCAAAAAGCAAACTTAAAATAAGATTTTTGTTCTCAGTACCGAAAGAAAAGTGAAAACATTTGTTTTTAAAAAAAATTGCATACTTATGAGCGCGCAATTAATAATTGCTTGTTCATTAATTAAACCATATTTAATATTAATAATTTCAATCTCTTCTGCTTATTTAAATAAATGAATTTTTGTTCTCAGCTTTGGAAATTCTAGACTTATGCTTTAGACATCGTGTGTTTTGCTCTTTTCTGAGTGTATCTACCCAGAATACATATTCTAAATTTAATTGCACTACAGCTTAACACTCCGACATCTACTTTTTTTGTTCTATTTTCAGTGGAGGAGGAGCTCAAGGCGGCGCGGGGGGCAGGATGCTGTTGGGTGAGGGGGAGGAGCCTCAGATGCGTGCACGCAGCGGTCGCCTCTATTCCCTGCAGACCAAAAGGCGCCCACGTGCGCGTCTCGAAGCGGCTGCCAAATGCGGCGAGGCCGCCAAACAGCATACACTTTAAGCGGGGAGCGAAAGAGACGGGTAGAAGGCGCCCAAACAGAGACAGAGTCAGAGAGAGAGGGAGACAGAGCACATGGCGACATTCCAAACATATTGTTGCTAACAGAAAAAAAACTAGTGATAAATGCACACAACTTGATGGAAGTTTAAAACAAAATAAATTTCCAGGGTATACAGCGGGGGGTTAGGTGGGGCACTGTCGCTTGGGCGCCAGTTAGACGCGCGTGTAAATCAATTTCTAATTTTTACAATTAGTTTAAGGCAGCAAATGAAAATGTTTGTTCGACTTTATATTAAAATTTGTAAAACGATTCAAAACTGAATGTGCCTCAAAGTGTGTAAAAGTAGTTTAAAAAATTCGGGCAAATTAAAATGAACGTTGTAAATAAAGCTGAGTGTCAAACATTGTGAATGGAAAAAACAACTCGGTCATAGTCCAATTTTATAAGCTAAAAATAAATAAAAAAATAAAAACATTTTATTTTTCTATAAACTATAAAAAGATTTGACGAACATACAGCACAGAGCTAAGGTCCAACTACAACTTAATGATAAAAGTAATGCACCTAGAGCAACAACAACAAAATAACAACAAATAAAATAAAAAAACCACCAAATGACATTTGCTGAAATAGGAAAAGGGGAAAATGAGAAAAGTGAAAGAAAAAAACGCATTTCCTATTTGTCATACATGAATGCATCTCGTTTGATTTTGTGTGCAGGAAATTGCAGAAAAGTGGGTTCCTTTTTTTAACATTTAGTTATATTTTTAGCAATAAATATATAAATATATATATATTTGTGTATATGTGTATATGTGAGTATGGGGAGGGGGGGCAGGAGAAGTAATAAAAAACCAATGTTAACATTTTATCGAGTCAGCGAATTGTATTTGTATTTTTCAGTGTTAAGAGCAAAACGCTTCCAAAGCCAAATTTGAAGAACAAACAAGAAAAAACACACACAAGTTGAAAACTGTATTTTTATATTAGCCTGATAAATGTACGAGAATTGTCTATGTCTAAGCAGATCTATAAATAAATTGTGAAAAAAACCGAAACTCAAAAATTTGAACCTATTTATTTGGGCAGCGGTGTAAGACCAAGTCTAATGACAAAACACAGACAAAGGGCGGCAATTACGAGAAGTTCGTAAAGAAATTGCAAACGCCTTGGCTTTTTTACACATTTTTTCAGCTTTTTCGTTTTTCAAGCGTACCACACTGCGTATGAGTAACGTTCGCAAATAACAAACGATGCGAATCGTGCCAAACTCAAAGGAAAAGTGAAAGCCACACAAGACCCAAAACTGACATACAGCCTCATACTGTCTAAAAATGCAGTAAAAAATCAATTGTGACGAGAAGAGAAAAAAAACAGCGAAAGTTGTAGAAATATAAAGAAAATGTTCTCGCAACTTGGGTAACTTGGCATTTCCGTTTTCCTGTTACCGTTACCAATCCCCGGTCCAATATGCATAGAACATATGTGGATACATATGTGGATTGCGGGACAGGCTTTATTTTATTTTGTTGCCAGGACACGTGAATGAAGCTGCTTGGGGACATGACAGACAATAAAATTTAGACGCTTCCACAGCATTATGAATACACACAAGCACATATCTTACACAGAGAGAGAGAGACAGAGAGCGAGAGTGTGAGTGCGATTGCGAGTATCTTTTTAACATATTCAAATACATAGACAGGCTGACTTGCATGACTCTGAATGAATCGCTTCCGTCTCCGCTTAAAGGAAACATTTTTATAAATCAACAAATTAGAGTCAAGAGAGAGTCATTAAATATTTAACAAGTCTAAAGTCAGGGGCAATTCTAACAACTACAAATATTAGCACGTATACAAATTAATTTCATGTCTGATTGAAATTTTTGAGAAAAGTTTTTTCGGCCGAAAAAGTCAACTTTTTTGTTTTTTGAGCTAGAGCTTTGAAAAAAATATCAGAAATTTTGTTGAATTTTTCTCGAATTTCTGATATCTTTTTTTTCTCAATTTTATTTTTATTTCTCAATTTTTTTTTGGTTTTTTTTTTAATTTTGACACCAAACTAATTTAAAAATAAAGTTTATTAATTTACCGAATTTTGCATATTGTTTTTTTTTTTTTAAATTGTTTTTATTTAATTTTTAATTGATCTTTGAAAATTCCATTTCAAATTTTCGCGCCCAAAAATGTGAAATGTTATTAAATTCAATAGTATTGCATACTTTTAGGCATGCCAATTAAAAGCCAATAATCCATTGCATACTCTCAAGCAGTGACCATATTATATTTAATTGAGTGAACGAAAATCGGACATTACATTAAATTTTTAAGTACAACACATTTACATTTTTACAATAGTTTTATATATTTACGACAGGATTCTAGGAGGCAGATCCTGCTGGTGATGTCTTTTCAGTCTTCTTCTCCCTTTTATCGCCTAAGTCGTCGAGCGAGTGTATTTGGGTCTTCAGTTGGCGAAATGTTGAGAAACTCAAGCAGTAAACATTGTTTAGTGAACAACAACAAGAACAACTAATAAGAAAGATAATATACGAGTAGCGGGAAATCATTTTGATCTATCTGAATTCTGCCTAGTTTGCCGAGCATTTTCTGTCGGATTGACAGAGCTTTATCCATTTTAGGCTCTTTAAACACAAGGCACTACAATAATATTAATACAACACAGACCATAAATTGTGCGTTTATTTAAAAAGAGGAAAATCTACTGAAATATCTTTGTGAGATATATATTTATTTAACGATGTCAAAAGAAGCGGATGAGGTGCAGTATCTGCGTTGCTTAAAGTGTCTGAAGACGATCAAGTGTTCGCGTTATGACACTGGTTGTCTGGTGCGACATGTGCAGAATCATCATCCGGAGATCATTGAGAACGCCAGCGATAAGGTGAAGAATCTGCACAAACTGGCAGCGGAGCATGGAATCAGCGAGACGCGTCTCTCGGAGATTAGCAAGATGACGGGCATGTCGGAGGCGGAAATGGCCGATGAGGCCGAGCGTTGTGAGCTCGAAATCGAAGAAGTTTTAATAATCTTTTAAAATTCCTCGCCCCCTCTTTAGATCTCGCTAAGCGCAAACATCCAAGCGGCAGTCAGCCGTCCAAAAGTCCGAGTCCCCGCGTCCAGGAGTCCTGGCAGGAGCCAAAGATACAGGACTCCAAGGACATCAACAAGCGACAATATTATCGCAGCTCCATTGAGCGCTGGATGCCCACCGATGGCTGCATCTATTGTCCCGGCTGTGGCTGCAATCGTCGTCCTCTGCTCAGGAGCAGCTCCGAGTTCTACTCGAGCACCGGCTGCTCGGCCGCCTGTGTCGCCAACTGTTGGCCATTCTGCTTCTTGCCCTGTCTCAACTCGGCCGACAATCGCGAGTACTTGCACTGCGCCAACTGCAAGAGTTTCCTCGGCATCTACGATCGGGAGAACAATTGCATTCGACCCAATCGCGAGTTTGTGCCGCATTAGGAAGAGTGGGAAATGGACAGCTGCTCCCCAATTTCTGTCAGTGCAAATAAATCATTTAAATGCTTGTTTAGTATACACTTAAAAAAAAGAGACTGCTTTTTAATTTGTGAAATATATCAACGAACATTTTTAAGCTTTCAGAGAAAGAAACACTTCGGATTAACGCAAAACAATGAAATTGAGGATCAAATGGTGTCTTTTAAATTATTACTTAACCTTAAAATTGTTTTAAACCAGGGATTAAAATCCTAACCGAAACCGTAACCTTTAACCGGTAACAACCGATTGAAATTTAAAACCGTAACTGAAACAAAAACTTCCATTTGACCCGAATCTTAAAACTGAAACCATTTCATTTATAAAGGTTAACTTCGGTTTTTCATACATGAAAAAAACAAATTATTTTACATTTTAAATTTTGATTTTTGATTTTAATTTTCTTTTGTTTAACTTTGAATTTTTATTTGTGATATTCATGATAAAATTTTCGTAGCACTGAATAAGCGCAAATAAAATAAATTTGTTAAATGGAATATTAAAATTGTTAAAATGTAACTAAGCTACATCAAACTGAAGAATATGTGAAATAAATGTGTGAATTAAACATTAAGAAAGTAATGCCTTTTTAATTATTATTTTTATATTATTATTATAATTCAATTTTTGCATAGAAATTTTTTTTAAAGATTTTGCGTAACCAATAACCGAAATCAACTGAAACCGATATTTGTTTCGGCTTTAATGCCTGTTTTAAGCTGTAAAAATTTCCAAAGTTAAAGGCCAAACATTTTTTTATAAATAAAAATAAATTCTACCTATAAAACTCAGTAAAATTTGTGTGAAAATAGAAATAAAAAATGCAAAAAAAAAATATTTTATTTCAGTTTTTAAATATGGAAATTAAATTTTCTAAAAACATATTTGAAAAATGTTCTATAGCTAAAAGCATTTTCTTATAGTCTTGGAAAAACAAAAATTAAGATATTATGGAAAAATAATAAAAACGAATATAATTTTTTTGTATTATTAATATTAATAAATATTTGGTTTGAAATGTGAAAATGACTCTCGTTTCTATTATTTGTTCCAGCACTGTATAGATTTGAACTGCGACCCGATAAAAGCTCTCGCTGCGGGAGCTTTCTTAGCCAAGACAGCAACCACTTATCACTTGTCACTTGTCGCTTCTCATGTGCTTCCCCTTTTCATTGCTGCTTCGTTTCCACAGTCGTCAGCACGACAGTCTCACTTTGCTGTTTCTCTTTCTCTTGTTTCTCTTTCTCTTGCCTCTCTCGTTTCTCCGCTCGTTTGGCCAGAATGCGTTCTCTGGACTTCTGGGCACGCACCGCGCAATCCTTGGGCTTTGTCTTCAGCCTCATGTCGTCCACAGCTGCCTGTTGCTTTGCTGACCTGGACAAACAACGTTCGTAGCAATTGATGGGAACATGACGTCCAATGTAGCAGCCACAGTGTCCACAATAATGATTAATGTCCACACGTCCCAGCCAGTTCTTGCTGCAATGTCAGTTGAGGATGAGGATTAGCAGGAGCAATAAATTGTGAAGTTCTGGAATGTTACCATAACTTTGTTAGGCTGAGCAAACGTTGCAGACACGTGACAGCTTCCAAGTGCACCACACTCCACTCGAAGCGCTCGCAGGCGGGACAGTTGACCATGGTCGACTGTGGCTGCAGGTGACCCACCTGTGGCTTGCCACCTGAGATGCTGATCGCTATCACCTGCGGCTCATCGATGTTGCCCCCCATCTCTGTTGTGCACACTGTGACGAACGGCGCGAAACTGAAATCGGAAACAGAAACAGAAACAGAAACACGCCCAAAGCAGCTAGACAAAGTCAACAAGGGAGAGAGAGAGAGAGAGAGAGGGAGAGACAGAGAGAGAGAGAGAGAGTGAGAGAGTGGCAGAGAGAAAAAGAGAGAGCCAGAGATCGACAAGAGTTATGAGACTGAGACTGAGGAAAATAGGCATAAAGAGAGACAGAGTGAGAGAAGATCGATAATATATATAAATACATACAAAAAGAGGCATGGCTGAGAGAGAGAAATTAAATGAGATTTCAAAACTGCTCTAACTCTCTCAATTCTCTCCGCCTAATTCGTTCTTCTCTCTGCAGTTTCCAAACAATATAAATACCTATAGTATAACCAAATTTTATGGAAAAACGTTTCGTTTTCCAAATAATTTTTTCAAATTTTTATATGTACTTAATAATATGTTATGTTTTATGTTTCATTTTCAAATTGAATACATATTTCCTTCGAATGCTACAAGTACTTAATGACACATAAATTATTGCATTTTTCATTAAAATTAAATATTGAATTCAATTTCATTTTTAGTTTTATATAATTTTTTTGTATCGCTTATTATACTGCTACCATATGGCAGCTTAAGCTAGTTTTACATCAAAGACAATTAAAAATAGTGACTACAACAATTACAGTGAAATATACAATTCTGATATTACATTAAATTTTTGAGTACATCATATTTACATTTTTACAACATTATTCTACGACAGGACTCTGGTAGGCAGATCCTGTGGGTGGTGTGTATCATTTACAAAACAAACTTTTATAAAATACAAATTTGGTAAGACTTTAAGAAATACTCAACTTTAAAAAGATTTTCAAAGTATAACAATTTATCTTTTTCAATTTCTCATCTCTTCATGTCCCTCCTGCATCTCTCCACTCTCTCTTTCTCCCCTCATTTCGTTTCAACTCCCACTGATTAAAAAGGCAAGTAATAAAAACACACATTTCACAGTTCACAAAAATCTTTAGCAATTTATTTTATTTTTTATTAATATGTAGATAATTTGGTTATGATGTCCTTCATAGTTGGGGTCGTCTGTAGACGCCGAGATACTCGCCACAGGCGCCGCAATGATGTCGCTTGGTGCAACATCTCAGCCAGGAGCGAACAACTCGCGTCTTGGCCAACACCCGGCAATAGGGACAGGTGATCTCGCGGGCCTGAGGACCGACGGCAAAGTAGAGCGGCGCAGGTGCAGGGACTGCAGGGACCGACTGCTCCTCAGCCATGATGACTAGTGTTCTATATATCTACGATATCACACTGAATGAGAGACGCACAGACGCAGTGACGTCTGATTGCGAGCGCGTGCCAATCAAGACTGAAGCAACGACGCCTCTGGAGAGCGAGAGATCGACGCCAAAAATTGAAAATGAGAAGAGTTCTATTTTCATACTCTACTTGAGGTGAGGGTATTTCAAATTTGCCATGCAATTTGTAACGCTTTAACATCAGCAATTATCAGTAATTATAAATTATAAATGTGATTTGTTTTAGGATCATAAATTGTTTGACATGTTATTTTTATTGAAATCATAAAAAAGACTTAAAAAACAAGTGGGAAAGGCTATAGTCGAGCTCCCGACTTTGGGATACCCGTTACTTATTTCAATAAATTTGAAATATTTTTTATTGCATGCTTTCAGGCACTTGCATTGCTAAGCAACTTAAATCAGCCATTACCTATCCATCTAATTGTCCGATCATGCTACGATTTAGTAAGATGACAGGCAATAATAGTAGTTAACGTTAATTAGTAAAAAAAATCTTAATTTCTTGAAAATAGTGGAAACAATTTGAAACAAACTTGACCTGCGAGGGGTTTATAGAAGTCCGTGTGCCAAATTTGGTTGCTCTAGCTTTTATAGTCTCTGAGATCTCGGCCCTTGATGCTGATCAAGAATATATATGCTTTATAGGGTCGGAGATGCTTCTTTCTCCCTGTTACCTACATTGCAACGAATACAATATACCCTTTTAGTTATTTTTAAAGTAACCGGTAACCTGAAAAACTAATAAAAATAAAAAATTAGAGTTACACTATGATTCTTGAATACAAATTTAAATTTAGATAATTATTTAAGAGCCAAAAAAAAAGACTTAGTTTTTATATGTTTTATTAAATTCAACAAAAACATTTTATTTTCCCGAATTTAACATAAGAGTATCAAATCTTCGATTTAACATTCAATTTGTTTATTTTCAGCGTGTGAATTATTTAAAATATTTGAGAGAGCGAGAGAGGGAGAGAGAGAATAAATAATGCTGGTATCCATTCCAATTACTTGATCTTGAGCGGTTGACGTCGCTTCATGGCGCGTCCAAAGTAGCAGCCGCAGTTGCCGCAATAGTGACTGCGATCAGTTTGCTTACAGGGTATCATGTAGTTGAAGCAGCAGCAGCAGCAAAAGGTGCTGTAAAGGAAATTGAAATTGTATGTTAGATGCACCTGTGATCCACCTGTGATCCACCTACACAAAGAGACAGCCGACAATGCGATTGATTTCCGTTGCCCACCACTTGAGATCATTCTGGACGACACTCTCTGACTTGGTGCCACAGGCGGGGCACTTCAACACCACTGCCTCATGTGGCAGGTTGAGAAAGGTGCCAGCTAATGGAGTGGCAAAATTCTGATAAATATTTAGCTCCTTTTTCGCCTCCAGCGATTTGGCAATTGACATTTGATTCTGATCCTCTGCAGGCGTCGTCATTGTCGTGCTCGTTTTAATTGTTGCGGCCAAACTGAAAGCGAAATTTATTTAAAGCCAACTGGCAACCGGTTGAAACAGCAAACAGAGAGAGAGAGAGAGAACATTCAAGAGAGAGAGAGTGGGAGTAAGGGAGAGCGAGAGAGCGAGTGAGTCTCGTGTTGATTTTATGCGCGTCTTTAATTGAGTTAGATGCGTAATAGAATTAAATAATACAAAGTATTTGTGGCATTTATAGCACTAATAATTAATTGACCTAGTCGGACTTGCTCTGGATGCCCACTTTGCCACCACAGTGGCTGCAATAGACGCCCTTGGAGATCCACTCGCGGTTGCAGCCAAACCAGCTGCAGATGCAACAGATCCAGAAAATGGGAAAAATGCTGTAAAGAAGGAATAGAAATTATACAGAATAATTCTATAAAAATAAATAAATAAATAAAATAAAATTCGCATAAATAAAATAACATTTTAGTATTTATTTTTTAATATTATTAACTGTTCATAAGTATTAATGTAAATTAAGAATCAACAAACCCGCTTTCTAAAATTAAGAATTTTGCCTTACAATTTTTTAATTATACAACGAGACAACTTTAGGAGAAAATAAAAAAAAACAAGAAACACAATTTTAAATCTAGATACAACGGTGGCCAAAAGTATTTTGACAACGCATTGCAAAAACGAAAATCGAATTTTTCTGCAAACTGAGAGAAGTAACGGCATCCATTCAATTTTTAAGAGAGAGACAATATTAAGAGCTTTAAGAGAGCAAAAGATTGCACTAATAACGTAACACATTTCTTTTCTATGATTATCTGAGTGGCAGGTTATGATTTTTTGGCTGGACAAAAATATTTTGACATTGCTTTTCATATTCATTTTCGTTGATTTGCTCGCGGTACAAAACACGTGTTCTCATTTTTTAAGTGACTTTTCATATCTTTATTAATAATAATCACTGTTTGATAGCATATTTTGTTAAATTATGGGGAAAACACGTGAAATAAGTGAACTTATTAGAAATGAAATGGTCACCAAGTATAATGCAGGTATTTGTGTAGAATACCTTAGCAAATTATACAAAGTACCTAAACAAACAATTTACTATCAAATAAACAAAAAAAAAAGAATGATTCACTTAAAAATAAAGCCAGATCGGGAAGACCACGCAAAACAAATCCTATAGAAGACCGCATAATACTGAGAAAATTTAAAGAAGATGTGCTGATTACACCAAAAGCGGTGTCGATTGATCTCAAAGAGCACCATGAAATATCAATAAGTAGAAAAACTGTCGAAAGACGCCTAAAGGAGGCCGATTATTCTACTTATACAGCTCGTCCAATACCTTCGATTACAACAAAAAATAAGCTAAAAAGGTTAACATTCGCCAAAACCTACGTAAACAAGCCGCAATCGTTTTGGGAACAAGTGTTATGGACAGATGAAAGCACTTTTGAATATCATGGATCGAAAAAAAAGATTTATTGCAGGTTGCCAAGGAATCCCCGCAAAAAACTTAAACCTGTGCGCGAACGGGTACCACATGGTGGAGGATCGGTAATGTTCTGGGGTTGCGTGTGCTTCAATGGCGTGGGTGATTTGATACCAATTGATGGAGCAATGAACAAGGACAAATATTTACGTGTCCTGAATGACCACGCATTCACTTCCGGTGATCGACTCATTGGACAATCATTTATACTGCAGCAGGATAACGCTCCATGCCACAAGGCCCAAATGATAAGTACATTTTTGAGAGATGTTGAAGTCAATACATTAGATTGGCCGCCTCAAAGCCCCGATCTCAATGTAATAGAGAATGTGTGGGCTTATATAAAAAGAAAACGCAGCTCAGACTTATCGCGAACGCGCGAGGAGACAATTGCTGAAGTTCAAGGACTTTGGCAGGATTTTTCATTGGAAACATTACAAAATTTGATAAAATCCATTCCTAGACGCTTACAAAAGGTTATTGATGTCAAAGGAGGATTTACTTTTTATTAATATTTTTGTAACTATCACCAATAATAACTTTTTCTCTCATTTTGTTAAGCAATATTGAATTGTCAAAATACTTTTGTCCACTAACAATTATGAAAACATAACTTTTTTTTCGAAACTGTAATACTAAAAATTATAATTTTTTGCATTTTAAGAAGCTAAATATATTACTTATAAAATTAAAAGTCGTTTAAATTTATAAACTCAATAAGCCATAAGAAATCGCCATAACAATCTCATTTTTTTAATGTCAAAATACTTTTGGCCACCGTT
>JBAMBK010001649.1:0-85958 GCA_037043435.1 Drosophila suboccidentalis | reverse complement strand
TAAATTCTCAGTTCGGGATCCGGGTTCGAATTCTGGCACGGACTAAACTTTTTTTTTTATTTCTTAAATGCAATTCATTTGTTAGTAGATGATTATCATGCATAAATTTTTGTTGATTGGTTTCGAAGATATAACCAATTAACTAAATATATATTTTACTTTGAATTGCAATAGGACGGCAGCAGCAATTACAGTTGACTAACAGTCCAGTAACAATGAAATCTATAATTTGACAGTCGTTCTTAGAGATCGCCAGTGGCGCATGGTGTAGAGCGTCCGATTTTTGCATGCGTCCGATTCAGCTTGGGGTCGGGGTTCGAATTCTGGCACGGTCAAAACATTTTTTTTTAAATGCAATTATATTATATTTTCGTAAACTGATTTTGATATAAATATTATTTGTTTTTAAAAATTTTGGGTGCGCATATTGAAAATTTCCCAGCAAAGTAACAATGCCAGAAGCATATGTTATATTTATGTGATGCAAAAATAACCAGTGCTGCCAGACAGTTTAGTATTGTTATGTGACAACGCGACTTTAATTTATTCAAATGAGTTAAGCATTAGAGTCTCTCTGTAAATTAATTTTATTTATACATTTTACTTTGAATTGGAATAGGACGGCAGCAGCAATTACATTTGACTAACAGTCCAGTAACAATGAAATCTATAATTAGACGGTCGTTCTTAAAGATCACCAGTGGCGCATAGTGTAGTGCGTCCGATTTTTTCATGAATTCTCAGTTCGGGTCTCCGGGTTCGAGTTCTGACACGGCCAAAACTTTTTTTTTTTTTTTAATTTTTAAATGCAATTAATTTGTTAGTAGATGATCCGAATAGGTTTTTTTTTAATGTTTTTCAATTTTAAAAGGGTGTTGGCAGAAATCTAAGCTGCAAAATAAAGAATCGCTGTAGTCAGATCTGCCTAAGGTGCTAAGTTTCCGTCAAGTTTGATATGTTCGGGAGACGCGGGTTCAACTCCCAGCGTGAGCAATTTTTCTAAAAATTGTTTTTTATTAGCAGACTGTATTCTATTTTCTATAAACACTAAATTCCTTTTGACAAAGTAGTTTTGTCAAAAGCAGAGGCGATTGCAAAAATTTCTGATATCCCCCAAAAAAACCTCTTTACGCGGTAAAAGTCTAGTGACGAAAACATTTCCATGCCACAAAATTTCTGATATCCAATTTTGTGACGAAATATAATTAATTTCTTATATATGTTAATTTATTATATACCTGCTCGCTTCGCTCGCCAACCCCCGCTCGTTTATTATATATGCCAAAAAAAAAATTAATATACATACAAAGTAAAAAAAAATTGGCATTCGGCACTTTGCGCAAAAAGCTTCAGCTTCCTTGCACCTAAAAAATAACTTTTTGCGCAGTGCCGAATGCCAATTTTTTTTTACTTTGTATGTATATTAATTTTTTTTTTGGCATATATAATAAACGAGCGGGGGTTGGCGAGCGAAGCGAGCAGGTATATAATAAATTAACATATATAAGAAATTAATTATATTTCGTCACAAAATTGGATATCAGAAATTTTGTGGCATGGAAATGTTTTCGTCACTAGACTTTTACCGCGTAAAGAGGTTTTTTTGGGGGATCAAATTTACACGGCTTTAATTTAAGTCTGCAGTTTTCGTGCTCAGTTCCAGAATTAAAAGCACTTGAATCAATCTGGAATTGTACTTAAATTAAGTACGTTTGAAAGTAACTTTAAGTTTGAAAAAACTGATAAATTTAAATTTCGTACTTGAAATATTGTAATGTAAATAAGATCGAATAACTTGACTTTAATAATTGCAATTTTAGTGAGCAATCAAGTGGGAAATGTCGCGTTTTAAATACAAAATACTTGATATTTTCTCTCAGTGTATGTGTGTGTCTGTGTGTGTGTGTGTGTGAGATGCTGCTACTTTTGCTGCTTCTGCTGCTGGCAACATTTTTCTTAACCATTAAATCTAATATATCAAAGTAATAAAACGAATTTCACTCGGAGAGTGTGCGTGTGTATATGTGTGTGTGTGTACACTTCTACCGCCCCCCCCCCCCCACCGTTTACCCCTCCTTTCACCAAAATATAATCCAACTAAAAACTTTTCGTCTACTTAATGTCTGCCGTTCTATTGTCTGCCGGATGTTGAGTTGAAATCCCAGTTGAGTTTCTTGGGCGACTTTTGGTGTTGGTTGAATTGTTGTTGTTGCTGTTGTTGTTGTTTGTTGCTGGTGTTGTTATTGCTGGAGTTTAGAGGGTTCATCACAGGGCGCATGGGGCTTTCAATTTTCCATTTTTTGCCTTTGACTTTAGAGCAAACGATTTAAGATGGGGATCTTTTTGTACTGAAGCTGTCGCTGACATTGTGATGAGACTTGCAATTGACTTCTTAATTACAAAGTTAAACAATAAAGGAAAGCAACAGAAATACATATATTAAATAAGTATAATTGCTTAAAAAATATTAGTTATTACTTAATTTTGAAAATCTTTGAACATATTAAATAAAATATTTAATTATAGAAAATTAAATGATTTTAAAAACTATTATATTTTTTAAAATTAATTAAAATGGAAAAAATAAAAAATAAATATCAAATATATTATCATGATACTAAATATTTTAATGAATGACATTTAAATCAAATTAACAAAATTGGAATTTATTTAAAAATACATAATACATAAATTTAAATACAAATTGATTATGCTTAATAAAAATAAGACCTTTAAAATACTTTGATTTATGTAGTTTATAAAATATTATTCATAAATTTAGATTAAAGTTTATTTTATTGGTCAAATATATTTATTTAAAAAGAAAGATTAAAACGATGTGTTAAAACGGTTTTAAAAAACTTAACTTTTTTAAGCTTAAATTTAATTTCAACGCTAAACCTACGAATATTTTATTAAGATTAGTCCATATAAAAACTTAAAAATTAATAAAATTAACTTAAAAATATTGTCTTATTTATTATTTAACGCAGTCGAAAAAAAAACAAAATTATAAATTTCAAAATCATATTTTAAAAAATTTTAAGTTTTAAAACGAAAAATGATATTTTTTTATTTTCTTTTATTTGGATTCCCAGCACTACAAGTATAAACTTATTATTTAATGTGCTTGTCACAATTTGCTGTTTACTTAATATAAGTTACATAAATTTTATCTTAAAAACTATATTTTACAATAATTTAATTTAATTTTATTTTTAATTAGTTTTGATTTAATTATTATTTACCGATATACAGTATTTTTCAGGTGCATAAAAAGTTTGCTTTTAAATATGGGTGCGCTTCTAATTATTTTTAGGTCATGATATAGAAAATTAAAAAGATAAGAAATATTTTTTAAATATATTAAATATTACTATAAATCTCAAAATATGTCTTTAATATTAATCGAATTCAGGAACACCCTGTATTTAATTTGAGTCTAGAGTTTGGGGCAACTTCAAATGCTAATCAGAAATAGTTTTGGCCAAGCAGCTGCCATTTATTGGCAGGGGAATTTAATATTATATGTACCAATAAAGGAGAAGTTGTTGGCCAAACGAGAGACAGAGAGAGAGAGAGAGTGAGAGAGAGAGAGGAAGATAGTGAGTGGGAGATGAAATTATTCAATATCCTTTTGCTGCTTGTGGCCGTAATCAAACACAAAATGGGGCAGGACACAGGACACAGGACACGGCCAGAGAAACTGTGAGTTGTGAGTTGTGCGTTGAGTGAAACCAAGCGCTTGTTTGACATTTAGTTTCATAATTTAATATTCAGTCAAGGCACAGCTGGAATGGACAGACAGACTGACTGGGGATGGAATGGGGAATGCCGTCTAAATGAAAGCTTCCGTTGGCCAAAACGAGAAAAAGGGCAAGGGCAAAGGGAAATCGACATCGTCTTGCCACAGACCGCATATAAATATCCTAGTCAAGTTGTGTCTCCAGCCATTTTTCGGTTTGACAATATTGAAACGTTTATTATGCCCAAAGGCGAGTCAAAAGGATAGAAAATATACTTACTATATATAGAGAGAGCGGATGTGGTACAGTCAAACCAGGCCAGATCCAGACCAGGCCAAAACAGACCAGGCCAAATCAGACAAAGAGACGCGTTTGGCACACGTGCAAGATCAAGATACAATTTGGAGGAAGATAGACAGATTTAGATACATCTTATTTCCAAGTAAACAGTTCACATGTGCTGTGAAATCGACACTTCTTTATGAGCTCAAATAAAACACATATGAATTTAAGACTTTAACTTATTATATTTTCATTATAAAATAACACATCAATGCAGTTTTCTTATTATATCAAATATTATATTTAAAGGCTGGCAAATACTTAAATATTAAATGCAGGATAGAAAACAATTCAAAATGTATTCGGATAAGTATTTTGTTAATATTTTATAAATGTAATAAAGTACAATAATTAATCTTGAACTCAAATATTTTAAGTATTTTACATTTATAAAATCTGTATGGAATTTAAATTATAAAATTAATCATTTAAATCATTGGGAGCCATAAAAAAATCAACAGGTATTTTTTGATATTTAAAATACAATTAAAAACTAACTTTGTAAATATCTTGAAATATTTCATTAAATATTTAATTATAGAAAGAAACATTTTATTTAAAATTGGAATGAATTTAGATAAAAAAAAATATAAAAAACTAGATTAAATTGGTATTACAATAAAATTAAAATATGTAGCTAATAACACTAGTTTACAGCCAAAATGCAAAGTGAATCAAAGTATTTTTTTCTTATGGACTTTGGCTCTCTTAACACGAAAATGGCACTTAAAATTTTTTTTTGGAACCGTTTTCGAAATATTCAAATTTTTTCGAATTTTCGGGGTTACTCCAACACTTTTGAGTATATTTCCATTTTTACATATTTGATTTGGCCAAGCAAGCACTTAAACTAAAGGTTAGTTGATTCTCTTCAACTTTCCTCCATACAGTATTAAGATCGGTTCAGTAGTTCAGGTGCTAGCGATTTTGAAAAGTTCGAAAATGGGCGTTTTTTGTGATTTTTTGAGTTCGAAAGCTAACATATCGTCCTGGAAAAAATTCACAAAGTTTATCGTAAAGCTGTTCCAAAGAAAATAAGGTATTGTTCATGCAAATTAATCGACAGATGGCGAAGTAATATGTATTTAAGTGTTTTTAGATTGTCACGTTTTTTTATTTATTTATGTTAACAGCTTTGTGAATTCTATTTTATCTAACTAACCTTTAGTTTAAGTGCTTGCTTGGCCAAATCGAATAAGTAGAAATGGAAATATACTCAAAAGTGTTGGAGTAACCTCGAAAATTTAAAAAAATTTGAATATTTCGAAAACGGTTCCATAAAAAAAACTTTAAATTCCATTTTCGTGTTTAGGGGGCCAAAGTCCATAAGAAAAAAATACTTTGATTAACTTTGCAAAAAAAGTTTTAATTTTGTAAACTAGTGTAATGAAATAAAATGTAACTAATAATAGAAATTAAATAAAATTTATGTTTAAACAGAACTTAAATACAAATAAAAAAATTTAAAATTATAATCAATGACACTTAAAATTAATTTAGCTAAGCAAAAATTACAAAATTACAATTTAATTAAAAATACATAATTTAAAAATTTAATTTTTAATTCAACAAATTTATGGAATTGGAAACAATATTTGAAAAGAATAAAAGATAGAGTTTTAGAGCGGAAGTTGTTCAGCTTTGGACACTTGCAAGATCAAGATACAGTTGGGAACAAATGCGAAATGAGACAGAGATTTAGCTACTGCTCAGTTCTGAGTAAACAATTCGCATATGCTGCTATGCAAATTGACACCTCTTGATGGCCAAATTAGAGCACACATGTGGATGCAGGGCGACAGTTTTAGTTTTAGGGCCAAGATAAGCGCTAAATGGGCCACATGAGCTGCTGCTCACTTGAAAGCCGTTGCCGACAAACAGTTCTTGGTAGTTATGGCCAGATTGGTCAGCTTTGTGGTCCAAAGGAGTCAGGAGCACATTCAACACAGGACTGACGTGTCCTGTCGTCGGCACATGTGAACGAAGAGTCCAGAGTCCTGAGTCCTGAGTCCCGATGTGTGAAAGGAATTCGGGGGAATTACCTGTGCCATTGTTGTGCACTTGAATTACATAAAAATTGTGCACCCCGAACAATGGCCCAAATGGTCAAATGGCTACCGGTTCTTTCTTTTTATTTGGCTAACACAAAAGGACTTGAGAAATATGCAAAAATATGTGTAGCCAAACAAACAAATAAACAAACAAACAGGACAATAAGGCGCTTGAGACTTGTCCTTTTTGCCCTTTTGATGGCGATTCTTTTTCTACATATGAGTGTGCGTGTGTGTGTGGGTGTGTGTGTGTGTGTGTGTGTGTGTGTGGGCGTGCCACGCCTCTCCTTGAGAACAAACAACAATTGTAATCACACACCTTTTGTGGCAGGCGTGTGTGGAAAGCGTGCCCCAGGAAAAGCCGCTCTGTCTCCTTTTTCCACAGGATAAGAAATTTTCTGTGAAAATTATATAGTTGAGAAGTATGGACAGATTGGCCGATTGCCAGATTGGCAACTGGACAATTGAGAAATCAATTCACACACACTACGAAAAGTGCAAAATGAATTTCTGATGATGCTGTTGATGATGTTGATGAGACTCATCAGGACTCATCATAAACGTTTTGTTTTCAGCTCTTTTATTGCAACCATACACATATACACACTCACACACACACACACACTGACAACACACACTCACACACATTTGCATTTGGAAAACTTGTTCAAAAATTTCATTAAAAACGGTTTTCATTGTTATTGTTGCTGGCAGCATAATGTGCGCATAATAAAATAAAAAGTGCAACACAGACACCAACAGAAGTTTACTGCCACCCCAGGAAATGTAACACACACAATTGGCACCCAAAAAAAAAAAAAAACTTGGCGAAAAGCAAAAAATTTTTAATATACCATGCAAAATTGCATTCAATTGCGTCTGTCTGTGCATATGTGAGTGTGTGCGAGTGTGTGTGTGTGTGTGAGTTTGCACAAGTGCTGTAAATTTCCTTATTTGCCCCGCCAACGAGCTGCCCCAAAAATAAAAAACTTGATAAACTTGCACACAATTTAACTCAAACAAAAACGTTGCAGAAATGAAATTTGTTACTTTTTTGTTGTGTTTATTTATAACAATTGCGTTTAAAACCGCTTAAATTTTCAGCATGTGCAAATATAAGTCGTCATTTTTATTCATTTATGCAGCGCCTACTCCACTTCATACCGCCCATCGCCCCCACGACACCAACCACGCCCCCCCCCCCACCTCCCCCACCAAACCAACAGCAAGTGCAATTTCTCGTTTAGCTGTTTTTCAGTTTTTTGGGTCTGTTTGAGTTTTTGGCCCTCTGTCGCTCTCTGTCTCTCTCACACACTCGCCACGAAAATGAAAACTAAATGCAATAAACGTTTGCGCCTAAAAGCTGCAACAAAAAATCAACGTCAGAGATTAGCACATATGCAAGACAGCATCCACACACGATGCGATCCATACACTCAGCAAAATAATAGACAAGTACTTAGCACACAAAAATCAAAAAATAGCCAACATTATTAAATAATCAATTTCTTAAAAATAATTTGTTCTTCTTTTAAAAATACATACAAATATTTCATAAAGCCAGAGCCTTGAAAAAAGTTAAAAGTTTTTCCAAAGTTGAAAGAATATTTTTAAAATATTAAACATATTTTTTCTAACTGTATTGATAATAATTTCTGAAATTTTGTATATTTTCGTAACATATATATTTTTTTTAACAAATTTAGATTAAGTTTTTCAAAGTAAAAGGCTAAAATTTAAAATAAAAAAAATATTGTTTTTCTTATTAAATTTATATATAAACATTTTTTAAAATTTTTATATTTTCTTAAACTTTGAAAAGAGAAAAGTTCAACGTACAAAACCTAACGTCACTTTTATAATTTATTTTTAATAAAAAACAATTTTGATATAAAAGACTTTTATGACTTAATAAAACGTATTTCAAATAATCATCATAAAACTAAGGCTAATTTTTAAATAATGCTTCTAATTTTTGTTTGAGTGTACATATGTGTGTGTGTGTCTGTCTGTCTGTTCTCGTCTGTTACGTGCTCTTTTTTTAACTCGGCAGTTTAGCGTTCATTTAATCTTTGTCTGCTGCAGTTGTCGCTTTTTCTTTCTTTCTTTCTTTTTTTTTGACTGTCGCTTTTGCTTTGTTCTGCATTTAGCAGCGCCGCAATTTTGCGTTGCATACTTTTGTGCGTCGCTTTTTATTTCTCCCTCTTCTCTCTCTGCTGCGCAATTGTAATGAAACATTTTTTTTCGGGTCTTTTTGTGTCCAAAAAAATAGTCATAAAAATCTTGCCAACAAATGGCGAAAAAAATCGAACAGCGGAACGTTTGCAAAATTTCATTTCATCGCAATTTGCCTGTAATTGTTTGGAAAACTGTGGTTGGTTTGTTGTGCCATTGGCAACCTACACACACACACACTCCCACACACACCCACTCCCACACATGCAAGTATGCATATCAATATGCGTGTGTGTGTGGGTGTATGGGTATTTATAGCTCTCATCTTTAGGGTGGCAATCGCTGTTTGTTTTGATTTTATTACGAATCACTTTGGAGTCGTAATTAAGGTTTGCTCTGTAAAAGAAGTACATGCATTTATTTTTTAGAGCAATTGCTTTCGTCACCAGAGTGAAATGCAGTTCTTAATTCATATTATGAATCGTTTGCCATATATAATAATAAATCCATACACAAGACGGAAAGTTCAGCTCATTATTATAAGAAGAATATTTCCATGGCATACTTTTCAGCGCATTCATTTAATATTTATTATAGTGAGAGCATGTTCTAAATATCTGTTTCTGAAAACCATATTGGTTGCTTGCAAATGTCAACAAATTTGTTGGACAATTTTATTAAATTAAATTAAAAAATGTTTAAAATATAAATTTCAGGCATTCATTACTTTGCCCAAAATTAACAGATATTCAAGCAGAATAACATACTAAACAAATAAACAATCGAATTAGTTTTATGGATTGATAGTCAAAAAATTATCGAGTCAAAGAATTTTAAAAGAGCTTCCGCGAAAATCGAATTGTTGATTTTTCGATGTATTTTTCATTACTAATAAAATCGAACAATATTTAATAATAAATTGATGTCAAACCCACAAAATCTCAGAACAAATAACAAAGAAAATAGAAAGAAATTAAATAATAAAATAGAAAGGTAAATAGAAAATGTTTTTATTAAAAACGCCCCTTATTATTTAACCACTTTCATGTATCAGATTATAGTAAAGGTTTCCCTGTTTTGGATCACTTGTAATTCCCAGAGCTGCTCGTTTTATTTGCCCCGCACTGGCGGGTTAAGTGAGTGTCCTTTTCAAAGGCGTTGCTCAAAGTGTGTGGACAGTCAAAATCAGAATCAGAATCAGATTCAGAGTTGGAGTCTAAGTTCTTCCCGGTTGACACATGCACAAAAAAAGACAACGTTGAAATGACAAAAAATAACATGACCGCAGGCAACAACGCGTTGACTGAGGGCTGACTGAGGACGCCAAAAGCCTCGTTGCTTATTTTCCGCCTCTTCCTCCTTTTAGTCTCGGTAAATCTGTGCAGTTGGGCTTAGAGTCACCCTCAATGGATGTCGTCTGGCATCCGCCTCTCTGTCTCTCTGTCTCTCTGTCTCTCTGTCGGTCTGTCGTCTATATTGACACAACATGCCAATTTTGGCTTTGGCAGGTGGCGGCCTTGTGGCTGCGGCTTTTGCGGGTGCCACCAATAAAAAAATAAAAAAAATCAAAATCAAAAAAACAGCAGCAACAAAAAAAAGAATTTGAAATGCGGGGGCAGCGTTGCCATATCAACTGACAAAATAATTAATTTTATTCGAGCTTGTTTTGAGAGAGTGAGCGAGCAAGGGAGATGTTGATGAATGCTCCGACTTGGAAGGGAACGCTGGAAAAAAAGATACATACACAGTAAAAAATGTAAGGAATTTCGAAAAAAAAAAACCAAAATCAAGCTAAAAATATTTTTGAGAGATACACAAAATAAAACAACAATACGATAAATATGAAAATAAAATATATAAAATTTAAACGTAAATTAAATAAATTAAAAATAAAAAATAGTAATAATTATGGTAATAACTAATTCATGCATCACAATAGATAAAAGGGAGAAAATTAAAATTGTAAGCTAAAATGAAAATTAATCTTACAACTGAAAACGAAAGCTTTAATTATTATAATTTGTTACTATTTCCATCTTTTTAATAATTGTAAATTGTTTAAACTTTATATTATTTTAAAATCAATGATTGTTACATTTTTGTAATTGTTTAATCTTCAAATTATTTTCAAATCAATGATTGTAATACTGACTAGTGCCTTAAATAATAAGCGTTAGCTTGTAGCACTAGGAATCGAAATAAAGAAATTCAATTAAATTAAAAAAAAAAAATTCAAACGATATTAAAAGTTTGTTTATTTTGGAATTATCAAAATCGATGCAAGTAGAATTTTTATGCAAATATTTTTAAATTTTGGGAATTCTTTTATGCATTTTTTACTAAAAAAATCTTTTCTGTCGATTTTAATATTTGATCCGCATAAAGAGTTAATTTAATAATTTCATCTTTAATACATAACTTCAAAAAGTTGTTTAGTTGTTTGAATTTTTAAATGATTTTTTCTATAAGAGAAAGAATCTTTTATGAATTTTATACAAAAAACACATAAATTTTTGGCCTCTCTGTTTTTTTTTTAATATTTTATTCGCTTATGGTCTTAATTTAATAATTTAATCCTTAAAACGTCCATCCATTCTTAAACTTTAAAAAATATATGAGTAAAAAAAACATAAAATTGATTAACTTAATTTTAAAAGAAATTTTGTTCTCAGTGTAAGATCAACATTTGCTTTGAAAAGGACACGCATTGCATACGCAATTAAATGCGCCTTACGCAGCGTGTAAAAATAAAAAAAAAAAAGGGAAAACAGCAAAGAAAAGAAAATGTGGCAAAAGAATGAAAGTGGCAACACTTTGGATAAACGGGGCGTATACGCAACACGCCCACTTGGAAGTCGCAGTTTCAGTTTCTGATTCTGATTCTGATTCTGATTCAGGCAGAGAGTTGTAATTAGTTTGCGCCTCAAGTTTTCCATCTGCCATTTTTATTTCATCATCTTCTTCTTCTTCTTGTTTCTTTTTCCACAAGAGTTTGCTCTAGCTCTTCTTCTTCTTCCTCTCCTTCTTCTTCTTCTTGCCTTAACGTATTTTATTGAATTTTCTTTTCATTTGTTTGTTGATTTTTGGGGATTTGCCGCATTTCGTATGCACAGCGGATAAGCTGAAGGGCCAGACGAAGCTCTATCTCTCTCTCTCTCTCTTCCGCTCTCTCTCTCTCTCTCTCTCTCTCTCTCTCTATGCTTTGCTTGGTCGCCTGTTTTTCCAATAAATTACTTTGTAATCAAGTGAATTCGAGTGCAAAGCAGCCAAAACTGAAGAAGGAAGGAGAAGGAAAAAGTTACGGAAATGTTGCAATGACTTTTCAACTGATGACTATAATTTGCTGCAGCTAGTCAAAAAGAGATAGACAAGCACTGTAAGCGAGACAGATAGAACTGAAGATGGTAATAAGTTCGAATTTAAATTTCTGTTAAGGATATCACGATTATATTCATTTCCCTTTTTGCTATGCAGATTCTGATTCAGATTCAGATACGGAAGTCAAATGCTAAGCAAGGATATCAGAATTTTATTTGGCAATCACACGGATTGTAAATATTTAGAATTGTGACAATTATTAGAGAGTTTTGATAAGCTTTTATAGATATTATAGATAGTATCTGAGTCTGGAATTATTAGAGATTTTTGATAAGCTTTTATAGATATTATAGATAGTATCTGAGAAGCTTAACTGTCTGAAATATCTAAAAAATCTCAAAGAATTCTCATAATTCTAAATACTTACATTTCGTGTGACTGCTAAATAAAATTTGGACCTAAATAGTTATTTTAAATGTTAGATTTGTTTAGTTGCCATATTACAATTTATTTATTTAATTTTATCGATAGCTGTAGCCAAATTAAGTCGCTTATTTATTAAGTATTTACCAAAAGCAGTCAATCACAAAATTGTTCAAAATAAAAATTGTAACTACAATTTTTTGAATACCAATTAAAATAAATAGTGTATTATTTTTAAAACTACAACTGAAAGATAAAAAAAATATTTTAAAATTTTGGGTCATTTCAATAAAAGTGGATTTTTGAAAGCGATTAAATATACACTGCCGCTCAACTGAATAGGTTCACGATTACCGTGGAAGGAATTGGACTGTAATTCCTAAACCAATGTTCCGATTTACATGAAATTGTTTTTCTATAATTCTCTGATCCTTTAATAATTAGATGCCAAAGTATGATTTTCATTAACTTAATATTAATTGCTTATTTATTTTTTCTTCTGAAAGAGTAACAAAATTAATGCTTTATTTATGGCTCAACTGAATAGGTTCAGCTGAATGAAGTTTAATTTTTTGATGAAATATTGCGATAAATCGACAAAATTTGTTTGTAAACTTGTAATTTAATATATTTTCTTTATATTAAATGAAAAATTTGCGGTGAATAGCAATTGTCCGAGTACGAAAGAGGCCAAATCCAGGCCCGCCCCAAAAGTGAACTTGGCCACATCCAAATCGTTACCAAAATTCGACGGAGCCAAAATGTTGTGAGTAACTTTTGAAGAAACAATGCTTAATATGACAAAAATATTAAAAACGAAGTAAAAAACGCGTCCACTGTGGCAGACAGGTAACATATTGCTCGAAATGCGTGCAATTTCCACCACTCAAAACCCGAAACTAAAGAAATTTGTGGTGTAAATGCAAGTGTATCAACTGTAAAACGTGCGATTTTGTTGGCTAATCATCTAAACTGATTGAAACATATAAAAAAAACCACATTAAAATCATCCACGTATAGCTTCACGACTGCATTTTGCTCGCAAGCACATGAGCTAGACGAAGGAATGGCACAACGTCGTCTTTTCCGACGAAAAGAAATTTATTTTAGACGAAGTATATGGTAGAAACTATTACTTGCATGTTCTTCGAAAAGAAGAACATATCCTGAGCCGTCGCAACACGTTTAAAGGAGGCGTAATGGTGTGGAGATCAGTACCATTTTATGGAACTTGCGACCTTAAATTAGTAACTTTCAAAATGCAGTCGTGAAGCTATACGTGGATGATTTTAATGTGGTTTTTTTTATATGTTTCAATCAGTTTAGATGATTAGCCAACAAAATCGCACGTTTTACAGTTGATACACTTGCATTTACACCACAAATTTCTTTAGTTTCGGGTTTTGAGTGGTGGAAATTGCACGCATTTCGAGCAATATGTTACCTGTCTGCCACAGTGGACGCGTTTTTTACTTCGTTTTTAATATTTTTGTCATATTAAGCATTGTTTCTTCAAAAGTTACTCACAACATTTTGGCTCCGTCGAATTTTGGTAACGATTTGGATGTGGCCAAGTTCACTTTTGGGGCGGGCCTGGATTTGGCCTCTTTCGTACTCGGACAATTGCTATTCACCGCAAATTTTTCATTTAATATAAAGAAAATATATTAAATTACAAGTTTACAAACAAATTTTGTCGATTTATCGCAATATTTCATCAAAAAATTAAACTTCATTCAGCTGAACCTATTCAGTTGAGCCATAAATAAAGCATTAATTTTGTTACTCTTTCAGAAGAAAAAATAAATAAGCAATTAATATTAAGTTAATGAAAATCATACTTTGGCATCTAATTATTAAAGGATCAGAGAATTATAGAAAAACAATTTCATGTAAATCGGAACATTGGTTTAGGAATTACAGTCCAATTCCTTCCACGGTAATCGTGAACCTATTCAGTTGAGCGGCAGTGTATGATTATCGATTATTTAAAATAATGTTATCGACCCTTCTTATGCTTGGTGGTGCTATCGATATTATTCAAATACAACTCTTTACTGAATCACTGGCAAATCTATTGATAATCAAAATCAATACCAAATTTCAGCCTTTTAAATTCACATTTTACTGTGTGTTATATTTTTTATGGCCAATGCGCTTAACAATGCCAAGAAATCAACAACAACAACAACACTAAAAATATAATCGACAACAACAACAGTGGCAATAAAATTAGACAACAACAAAAGTTTACATAATGCATTAGTCGAGGACATTGGCATACATATTTACATATTTACCAACAAACTTGGCTTAGAAGCATGTGAGGAGACAAGTTATCGATAGAATTTGGCCATTGAATTGGCTGGCAGGCATGCTAGGACATGCAAGGACTTGAAACAAATTGCATATTTATGCACAGTTAGTCAAAAATAAATTTAGATAAGGAAAAAAATAAATTACAAATTTGTTTAATTAGTTTTAAAAAATATTTAAAGCAAATGAAACTCATTATTTCATATTTATTTATGTCAAAAAAGTAGAAATTGTTTTTTGTTTTTTATAAAATATGTAAATTTATTTTTATTATTGTGTGCAGTAATTTTAAAAATTGTTTAAGCCATTGTATCATTTATATTTATTTATGTCAATAAAGTAGAAATTGTTTTTCTTTTTATTAAAATATGTGAATATATTTATTATTGTGTGCAGTAATTTTAAAAATTGTTTAAGCCATTGTATCATTTATATTTATTTATGTCAATAAAGTAGAAATTGTTTTTTTTTTTAATAAAATATGTGAATATATTTATTATTGTGTGCAGTAATTTTAAAAATTTTCAAAGCTATTGTATCATTTGTATTTCTTTATGTCAAAAAAGTAGAAATTGTTTTTTATTTTTATTATTTTAAAATATGTGAATATATTTATTATTGTGTGCAGTAATTTTAAAAATTGTTTAAGCCATTGTATCATTTATATTTCTTTATGTCAAAAAAGTAGAAATTGTTTTTTTTTTTAATAAAATATGTGAATATTTTTATTATTGTGTACACTGTACAGCATTATTATAAATTGTTTAACCCATTGAATCTTAATATTTAAATATTATATCTTAAACTTGTGCTGTAATAAAGTAAGATTAATTAAAATAAAAGCATTAATTTGCATTTATTTTTTGCAAAATAAAATAGGTGCATTTTTTTAGGTGCTGTCAAAAGAATTACTTGGCTCACTGTGTATGATGAGTAACTGTCCCGAACATGAATCATAATTGCAAGAATCAAATGCAAAGATTCAACAAAAAAGAGACTCAACGTCAACTAAATGTCAGTGACAGATGCGGGCGCAATGATAGAATTAAAATTGGACTGCAAGGATTGTAATTATGCTCGAATCAAAATGCAGAGAAAAAGGCACAAGGATAATGCGCCCGCAGCGAGCGAAAGAGATGGCAGAAAGAGAGCGAGAGGGAGGTAGATAGAAAGCGAGCAAAATGAATTTTTGCTCATTTTAATGAAATAAAATAAATGCTGCGAACAGAAACAGAAGCTTGAGTTGAAGAAGGGGCAAGAAACTGTGAAGGAGAGGGGGAAGAAGGGAGGAGGGAAGGGTGGAAAAGGGGGCAGGGGTAAGTTAACAGCAGCAGCAGGTCGCCAACATCAGCAGCCACAAGGACAAAAGCCAGATTGACATTATGTTGGCCATGTTTATGGCATTGTTTGTGTCCCAACTGTGTTCACTGTACGTATGTATGTGTGTGTGTGTGTGTGTGTGTGTGTGTTTATGCTGTTGATATTATATTACATTTTATAAATTACATTTTATGCGCAGAGCTAATGCAAAAAATAATGTGAAAGAAAAAGGACAACGTTGATTTTTGCCTTTATTTTTGTTTTTGTTTTTTGCCCTTTTTAGTTGCATGCCACATGCAGCAAGAGTCTGACAAGTTGTTGTTGTTGCTCCGATTGTTGTTGTTGTACATTAGCCGTCGCCTGCAGCGAGTCCTTGGCTCGAGATTTGACTTCAATTGTGCCACGGAAATGCATTAAGAAATTCAACTTTTGCCCCTTTCTCCTCTCCCTCTCTCACCGCCCCCCCCCTGCCACGCCCTCTTGCAGGTGCAGTGCACCAATAAGCGGCAACAAAATACAGAGAATGCTTTTAATAGGCACTTGCATAATGCCAATACTTTACCCTTACCCTTCCCTTTTCTTACCCTTCCTCCACTTTGTGGTTTATTTTAAGTGATTTGCACAACTGGACAATAAATGGTTGGGGAATTGGGAACAACACGGCATTTTCATTGTCGTTGCTTTGATTTCAACTAATGCAATGTCTAGCCAGGGAATATAAATTGATGTTTCTATATAATCCATTCATTTGCAATTCATACAAATGGAACTATAAACATATTACATTGCAATGTCATTACACAGATCAACAGGTTCACTGTTCCCAGTTTCGTTTTCGCTACAATTTCGCAACACAAATTAACGTACCTTTTTTCGAAAGCTATCTTGTTTTCTTGAAAAAATAATCTACTTTTTTGGAGAGATGCATAAAATAAAATAACAATAAAAACCAAAAAATTATGAAGTACAAAATAAAAAAAATAAAAAAATATCAATAGTAATAATATAATATAGAACACAATTTCCAAAACAGATTAAAAAAAAAAAAAAAATTAATAACTTTAAAAATGTAAATGTGAAATGTTTATCCACTAAGTTAATTATAACAAGTGGTTAATTTATAAGTTAGCTAGAATGTAAAACAATAAAATTAAATTACAATAAATTAGCAAGTTTGTTTGAAACTAAAAAATCCAGCACTAGCGTTTGAATTGCCTAAAATTTGTCAATGTTTTTCAGAAATCCTTTTTTCAAAAATCTTTCTTCAAAAATCTTTCAAGATATTAGTATTTTTTTACTAGTTAACGTTAAATACTATTATTACCTATCATCCTACTAAATCCTAACAAGTTTGGACAAATGGAAAGGTGGTAATGGCTGATTTACGTTTCTAAGCAATGTAAGTGCCTAAAAGTATGCAATAAAAAATTTTTTAAATTTATTTAAATAAGTAACGGGTATCCTAAAGTCGGGAGCTTGACTATAGTCTTTCCCACTTGTTTTTATGATTAATTTTCATAGTTTTCCTTTTGCTTTTGATGCATTTCTATAATCATTATTTTGATAGTTTACAATTTATAAATTTTTTCAACAATCAACTGCAATACACTGCAATAAATGTCGCATAATGAAGCACATTACGCAATTTGTGTGTGAACTTTAGCTATAGCTAATGATATCAGAGCGTTAATTCCATCACATATTCGTAGCCAAGTTCCCAGTTTCACATTCGCGCCCCTTTCCCCCATTTCCCAAAAATGGGGTAGTAAGTATATAAATTTGTGATGTTTCATTTTTATGACAACAAATAATCCGCTTTCACAGCAATTGATGTCAGGCGAAAATCGGCACAGAATGAATGTTAATACCCAACAACGGGCCAATTGATTGAAGCCCTGTTGATAAGCCCGACTGAATGTGATAGCTCACATATCAATTCTCTTCTTTTTTTTGATTATTAAATATTTTATTTGATGTTGCTGTTGCTGATAAGGCTGATCATTAACTGTCGCTCCATATCATCATTATTATTATTATGTTATGATTGTATTACACATATTTGACTTTAATAAAAACTTGAACTGTACTGTATTATTGGGTTTGTCTCTTATCTCTTATCTTTGATTTTCTCGTGTATTCAATTAGTGTCATAAAACAACAACTGTTGATGCTTCCCACAATTCTCACGGCATTCTTATCGACAAACTGTTTACAATGTGTTATTAACAATTTATTAAACAATTTTATGGTTTTTATATGTCGCATACGTTGCCGTTTTTCCCTTATTTTCGCCTCATTTACACTTGTAATTTATGCATTTCCGTCCACCTTCCGCTTTTTCCTTTTCCCCACATTTTTAACCCCATTCCCATTGCCAAATTGTGCGTAATTTCATTTATTTGATGCAGTTTGTCAGCATGCACGCCAGTTAATTTCCGTTTGCAGCTTCTCATTGCCCATTGTTGAGTTAATCTCGCCTCTTTCCGCGCTGTTCTCATTTTCCATTTCGACTGCATTTCTCAAACAATGTAAAGTGACGAAAAAATAAAAGAAACGAAAGTTGTTTTGACATTTCAAGCCAAATTTTTAATAATATGTTAAAAAAATTCATTTCTATTATTGTTTCCATCTTATTTTTCCTTAAATTTTTTGAGATTTGGCTGAGAATAAGCAAACTTATTGTTAGCACTTCTTAAATATAAGAGATTTAATCTTTTCGGAATCACAAAAATCAATAAACAAATTTATTTTACATTTCCAAAAAAGTATTAAGTGTTGTTATACTTTATTTAATAATTGAATTCATAAAAATTTATTTTATTTCATGAAAATTTGCAGTGAAAATTAACTTAACAAATTAAATTATTATAAATATTAAAATTTAAAATATTTCCAACATTTATTTTAACATTTTTTTTCACACAATTGCATTAATTTGGCTGTTTAAAATTCTGGTGAAATTGCAACTGCAAGCGGAATTTGGAATGCGCTCGAATCACCTGTAAATTGTGTGCAATTTATTGTAGCCTACTTATCGGCGTTGTCAATCTTTTGTTGTCCTCGTCGCTCGCGCATTGTCCTGATTACAGCCGCAAAGAGAGACAGCGAGCGAAAGAAAGAGAGGGAGAGAAAGTGTGAAAGAGAGAGAGACTGGCTGCAAAATTGGCTTCAATTATGCGCAGCATTATGAAATTATGAAAGTAGCTGCTTTTGCTTTCGCTTTGGCGAAATGTAATTGCCGCAATTTGCAGTTGCCAGTTGCAGTTGCCAGTCGCTAATAACGTTTATTAAAACCACAACAACATGCAGCTACCTCCCTTTTTACCCCCTCTTTTGACTGAAGTGCCATTAAGAATAAGCCCGGCAGTTGAATTCACATACAATATGTGTAACGTTGGCAAATTATGCAAATCCTTGTGAAGCACATTAATGACAATTAATCGCAGCAAATTAAAATGATGACAATGCGCTAGATATGTGCATCTAGGATTTATTCCACCCTCCCTCACTCCCCTTTACCCCTTTTAGAAATTCATAAGCTAAGCTGGAAAGTTGATAAAATGTTCTCCATTCAGACGTCCCACATCCCGTTCCTGCTGCTCCAGACGACGCTGCTCATGCTGCCCATCGAGTCCGATTCCAAGGCGCTCTATGAATTTCGCTGAGCGAAAACCATTTTTCTGTAAATTAAGTTATTATTAATATACTTTTACTTTAGAAATTATTAAAATTTATTGAGCTGTCTTAAACTCTTCAATCTCACCTCGTAGTACAGGGCACGCGCTTTCTTTGCCGCCTCCGGATCAAAGTCCCAATTTGTGCGCTCGTGAGTTACAGGTTCACCTGCAACATTATTTTGCAGTGTTTCGGTAATTAGACGTATTATAAAACCATCTGTCGTTTGACTGCCCAACAGTACAAAGGTGCACTACAAGAGAGAAAGAGAGGGGAGAGATGCGAAGGAGAATGCGAAAGAGAGAGTGACATAATTCAATTTAGTTAAATTTTTTAAAGTTATTCTATTTTGGTTTTCAAATTCTACTCTTCAGTTAATAGATCATAAAAAAGTGCAGCATACTTTTCGGCGCCACGTTTAATTTAGTACAAGGGCATCATGTCTTATGTATTTTTATTTCAGCAGACCCTAAAAGTATGCAACATGAATCAAATTTAATGCATTTAAACTGAAATATTTAGTAAATTTTGTTTATTGACTTAATGAATTTTTAATGAACACTAATTTATTTACACATTTGTCGTGGAAGATATTATTTTGTACTAAGTGAGTCTCATATTTTTATATAATTTATTATATAAATCTTATGGCTATTGGTTTGATTAATTATATAGCATTTTTAATGTTTTTCTATTTAGATGGCATCATTTATTTATATTATTTTGTAATCCGGTTTTTTGATGTCAAAACATTTTTAACGTATTTATTATGAATATTATAATTTCTCAATATTATTTTTTACTAAATATTAAGAATTTTCTTTAATTTAAATATATTTTTCCATTTATTTATGCATTTTAATACACTTTATATAGATTTTCTTAAGCTATTTAAGCACTTCGAGCATCGCGAGTATACATATAAATATATATTTAAGTTTTTATTGCTCAACACTCAAGCTGACTTTGTGATATTCATTGACTCATGGGTTAAATATTCAGTCTACACCATTTTAGATATTTTCGCATGTTTTTGCAAATTACTTGAACTTTCACACTTACGATAAACAAAAACACAAATCTCATTTGCAACATTTTCTACACTTGTTGCTGTTGTTTTTTTAATACCCTGTTTTTTGCCTAATTTGTTGGAGCCCGCAACCCGCACGAGTCACTGGACCATTGATCACTAAACCAAACCAAATCGCGACGTTGCATAAAACGCAGCCAACCGCCAACAACACAAGAAAAAGAAGAAAAATATTTAAAAATAAAAAAATACAAATACATACATATGTACACATACATACATATGTATGTAAGAAATACTCGTACTTCTTGTTTAGCAAACAAAACAAACACTGAGAAGTTACAAAACTATGCGAGTAACAAACACGCAGAGAAGAGAGATAGATGGAGTGAGAGAGAGGGAGAGGGAGTGACTGAGAGGGAGAGCGGAGAGCTCTAGTTGCATTTGAGGAAATATATTGAATATCTGCATACAACAATAGACACTAATAGATTAAGACATTAAAAGTGTTGCAAGCGAATTTTGAATGTTTATAATTTAACTCCAATTTGATTAAAGCCATTTAAATTACCTTCAGCCGAGGTTTGAGGCTTTCGACCTTGGGATCTTCTTCAGTCTTCAAGTGCACACAGACTTCAAATTACTTACACTAGGTAACAGAAAAATTATAACAAAATATTTATAAAATCGCTTATAAAATTCATGAGTAATAATTAAAAATTCAACCTACACTCTGGAAAAGTTTCAAAAAATCTAGGTTTTTAAAACTAATTAATAAAATTAAATTAAAAATAAAATAAAATAAAAAATATTTAATTAATGATATTTTAATAAAGGATACACCAATTTTTAATTGATTTTTAAAAAAAAAAAGTCAACAGAAATTTTTTTAATAAATATTTTCTCATTTTTTGATTCTAATAATTTGGGTTTTTGGTTCTAAATTATTTTTATAATATCAAAATCAGGTAGCCTAGTGTAATTTACGTATTCTTTTAATGTCATATTTCTATGACAGTGCCAAAAATGCGTTAATCACAGACGGAACTAAGTGGGAGCTATAAACAAAAAAAAACGTATCAAATACGATTGACGAGCATTTAAGCCGGGCCGTTAAGAAAGTGTGCAAGACGAGCCAAATGTTGAAAATGGCACAAGATGAAGAGAGAGAGCAACAGCAACAACAAACTGGTTGGGCGTATTATTGTTGCAGAAGTTACATAATGTCTTTGATCATCATCGCCAACATCCACAATATCATCATCATCATCTTCATCGTCATCCACTTGAGGCGAAACCAGAAAAGCAAAGACATCCACAACAACAACAACAACAACCAACATCCACTTTAGTTATTTGGCCTCAATTCCTCAATTTATATTTGCGCTGCAATGCAACAGTTTAACAGCTGAGCGACGGCGCGTCTCTCTTAAACTCCCACTCCCATTCCCGCTCTCTCTCTCTCTCCCACTCTCTCTTCAGCACTTACAGCTATGTACGTGCTTTGGCTCACGTCAGCTTGACCACCAAAAAGTTGTTAAATTTACAAAAATAAAGTTTTTTTTGTTGTTAACTTTAGTTAATGGTGTCGCGAATAAAAAAAAAACTTTGCACAACAGATTTTTAAAATTTCCGGCATTATAAATTGTTCAGGAAGCGCTGTTATTGTGTTAACAGCTCAGCTGTTACTTAACAGACAGGACTTTCACTTTCATTAGATCGCTGTTAAGAGCAACATATGCATGTAATTCTGGATCAACAGCTGGAACTTATGCTGCACTGAAGCCTCGCTTTCATGTTAAGCTCTCTCTCTCTCCCCTCTCTCGCGAGTGTTGAGCTTTCACGACAAGCTTACGTGCTCTTCAGCAGTTGCTTGGCTCAACTGGAATTCAGTGACCAAACAAAACGCGTGCGGTAAACAACACAACTAAGCGCATTGCACGAATATTTATATATTTACCGTTAACGTTTTTAAAAGTAAATTTTAATTATTTGGTTTTTAAAAACTAAACTTCTGGCATTTTGTGAGTAGCCATGGCAAATTGGAATGTGCTGCTGTTGAACGTAAGTCAGACAATTGTTTGAAAATTGTTGCATTTCACTTTAAAACTTCATAAACTTTAAAACTGTTGTTTGTTGACCCCCTCAATTAACATGGCCAAAGCAAAAGTCGCACGCTGACACAATTTCCGTGTCGTACGCCTGCGCGAAAGTCGCACCAAAAAGAAAAGTGTCCGACGGCGTGACTGGAATTATCAATTGAATGAAATTCTCTTTATTTCTGTCCGTCTGTCTGCCTGTCCGACTTATCGACACATTTTGATTGGATGTCTCTCTTTTAGAGACCTTGAAATTGTGCTCGTTGCCCAATTTTGCAATGATCAGCAGCGACTTTTCCGCTTCACACGCTCATTCGCTCTCTTTTGGCGCGCTCTCTCTCTCTCTCTCTCTTTGCTGTAAGCTAGGCTGACCAATTTAAGAGATAGCGAAATGTGTCATAATCTTGAGGCAAAGCACTTGTTGTGGTAATTGTTGTTGTTATTATCTTTGTTGTTTTTGCTGTTGCTCTTGCATAACGATGGCAATAACCGCTGCTGTTGTTGTTGCTTTTACTTGTTTTCAGCTCATGCAAGACTTTTAGCTGTGCATTTATAATAATTTTTAGCTTTTTTTGACACACTGAACTAATGAGCCGGCATTAATTTTAATTTATCATGCATACAAGAAATAATTTTACAAATTACTAAAAACTCATGTACATCTTAATTTATGATTAACATTTTTAAATAAATTATTATTATATTATTATATTAATTATTCATATATTTTTTTGCAGCTCATTTTGCTAGTTGTTGCATTTGTTGCACACACCTCAAGCACAGTTCAGCCAAAAGCTCCCAATTTTCAATATTTCGAAAGGTAAGCAACTTTTTAAGTGCATATTTTTTATAAAAATATAAACAAATCATTTCTCCAACAGACCCAAATACCGTTATCCATACTACGATGAAAATGGCAAGGGAAAACTGCTTTACGGCTACGGCGGACCTGAATTGTATCAATATAAAACCTACACACCCTTGGAAGGCATACATTAATTATTAAAATTACTATACAGACTAATTTAATTATATCTTTAATTTATGTATTTTATGTTGACCTGGGTAACATGCAATAAGTGGCCAGTGCTATTTAGAAGTGGATTTACTAGTTAACTATATTAAATAATACTAATAAAATACATTTTAAAACTAAATGCATTTTTCAAATACACTAAATGCGCGCTAAGTGAAACGTTTAACGCCAAATGCCGCCAGATGGCGCTGCCGTAGCCATGTTGTTTTTCTGCGTGAACGTTTGTTTGTGTTTATTGTGAATGGCAGTTGGCAAAGTAAACGAAGAAGAAGCAGAACAGACGCAAAGCATTTAGTGAATATTTATTTGTCAATTTTAACTGCAAATAAATATTAACTAAACACAACAAATACCAATAAAATGTCACGCAAGGAAGCGCTGTCACAGTTTATCAATCAAATACACGGCCGTCCAGTTGCCGTAAAGCTAAACAACGGCGTGGACTATCGAGGTGGGAAATACAGTGGGTCAAGTAATTGTTTGGACAAAACAAAAAAAAAACATTTTGTATTTGGCAAAAAGATGTTGATTCTTAGAAGTTGTTTTCAATACATAAATAAATATGTGCATGTTTTTGTTTGTCAAAATAATTACTTGACATACTGTGCGTTGCCGGCACATACAAGTTGGATGACAATACTTTATTTTGAACAGGTGTTTTGGCCTGTTTGGATGGTTACATGAACATTGCGCTGGACCAGACGGAGGAATACGTTAACGGCCAGCTGAAAAACAAATATGGCGACGCCTTTATACGCGGCAACAATGTGCTCTACATATCCACCCAAAAACGTCGAGTGTAGTGCCTAAGTTTATTCCATAATAAATACACAAACTCACTAAATGTACAACGAACTATTGTTAAATTATTCAGCTAGGTTTGTAGTATCGATGGTATCGAATTTTTGGTACAAAAACCTCTCGGATGGCGGCGCCACCAGAGCCAAGGGCCGCAATTAAACGCTCGCCACGGCGTCCAAATTTGCGTTCATATGTTGGCCGCCAGGCGCGCCCGAAATGTGGATCGAAGGGAATTTCGCTCGGTTGCTGGAACGGCGAGTTGCCCAGAAACAGACGCTCTATGTAATCCAAAACGGCTTTCTTCTTCTGAAAGTGCTCCAGTATGGGATTCGCTTGGGCAGCGGTGCGTGGATCCTGCGATGCTAGATTTTTAAAGTATTCAAAATTCACCAGGTCGACGTTGGAAAAGTCAAACTCGTGAAAAGTCGCCTGTAATGCCGGCAGCTGCAGGCACTGCAAAAACAGGAGCAATGTTAATGTGCTGTTAACAGTGGATTGTGTGTGGAAGGAATGTGTGGAGAGTGGTTGGATGCAAGTTGAGTTTGTGGATGTTGAATCACTCTTAACTAGTTGTGGAAGGTGAGTAATGAATGATGTTTGGTGGAGTGTGGACTGTGGATGGTAGTTTGTGGATCTTAAATGGTGCGTTAATTGCACACTTACCATTAAAATTAATGCGACTGCAATTAAAACGTATTTGCCCATTGCAACCGCTTCGATTTAAGCTAATTGGACCGACCAATAAAAAGCACCGCACGCTTCCTCACACGAAATTCAACTGAATTTGAATAAATTCGGCCAACTTGGTTGACAAAGTCAACAAACAAAAACAAAAACAACAAAACATAAATTGGACTGTCCAACGGATTTGCAATCGGTTTGTTTTCTGTTTTCCACTCTTGTATTTTGTTGTAATCCACGCCGAATCCAAAAATTACTCAACCACATGTAACACGCACAACACAACAACACACATTGGGCTAATTAATTGTTATGCATGTCGCATCGGGTGCCCAAAACTCAATCAAATCTCCCCACTGTGCGACGCTTCGCTGCTGTGACAACTTCCTCACACCCTCTCTCTCTCCCTTCCTCCCACACGCCCCTTAACTGTCACTCTCTTTGTGTGCATTTGCCACCGGTTGATTATCTGATTTGTTTGTATACCCTGCCTGAGGGAGTATATGAATTTTGCCATGCAGTTTGTAACAGGCAACAGATAAGTCGTTATAGCCATGTTCGCCTGTTTTTATTAGTGCTAATAACGATTATACATTTTAAAATATAAATTATTAAACAAAAATATTTTCTGATTTTTCTTAATTAAATTAAAGTATAACCCCTTTTTTATCCGCATATAATTTATAATAAAATTTAAATTTGTATTCAAAAAAATCATTGCAAAAAAATATTTATTATTTTTAAGTTTTTATAGCAAAAAAAAACCATATTTCATATATTCCTTTTTTATTATTGCAATTCGTATTTTTTGAGTTTCAATATAAAAAAATTTAAAATATTTGATTTATTTAATTTTTATTATAAAAATTAAAAAATAACTCTCAATTTAAACATTTTTTTCTATGATTTTTTAATAAAAATTGAGATTAAATTTTTTTAAAGCTTTATAAATTGGGACAATAAAAATAAATTAATATTAAAAATTGAAAATAATATTTCATTTAAGTTATATTATAAAAATTCAAAAATAAACCTCAATTTAAATTTGTTTCTATGATTTTTAAATAAAAAATTGAGATGAAATTATTTTAAAGCTTTATAAATTGGAACAAAAAAGATAAGTTGAAATGCTATAAATTTAAAAGTTAATCTAATCAAAAATAAAAATATATCTGAGCATTTCTTCTACATTCAGATAATTTTTTGTCAGATTTAATATTTTTAGCTTAAAACAGATTCGGACGAATCGGATTACTATATCTAATAGCTTTCTTAAAAGCGATCCGCAGCTAAATTGATTAAAAATATATTTAATTTTGTCCAAAAATCCCCAAATTTTTAACTGCAAGGGTATCACAACTTCGTCATGCCAATGCGAACTTTTCTAATGAATCTTAATGAATTTTCTTTGCTTCAGCTTTGCTTAAAGTCATGTATTTAATTTATTTTAAATAACTTCGTTGTGTTTCCAAATGTTCAACTCAATTTCAATTTCAAATAAAGCGCATGAAAGAATTTAAAAAAAAACATAGAATGTTTATAATGTTGCATTAATTATAGTATACTGTATAGTGTGTGTATTATGTGAAGTTGTGGCCTGACTATTTTTTATTGTTATTTATAAAATCACATTGCTAATTATTATGTTTATAATATGATAATTTGCAAATTGAATTTGATGCCAACTTGTGAATTTGTTCTTAATTAATCATGTATCGAATATTCAATTGCAACAAAAGAAACTGTTGGTTAAAAACTTGCAAAACAACAAATGATGGGGGAGTTGGAAAGGAGATTTCAAGAGGCTTCTTTTAATTGGCCCACTGCAGCAATTGCTTGACATCTGGATCATCTGAGAAGTTAAGTAAATAAATAGCTTAAATTAGTATTGAGTTGTTAGGGTATATAATTTATAGGGTATTCACCATCATCGGCCATGGCAGCTGTCGTTGCAGGTGGCGCCTTTTTCTTTTCCTTGGCCCTTTCGGGCAAGTCCTCGGCAGGTGCTTCGGGCAACGTGGGCGTCGGCTCGGGTATGCCAATAATTTCCTTATCAAAGTTCTCCTGCTCCAGTTCATCGAGTTCCCGCTCCAGATCCTCGTCATCGAGATCGGCGCCAAAGGCCACAGGATTCGAAATGGCATCCGATATTTCCTTGGCCACATCCTGCTGCTCGGCAATGTCATCCATCATGTCGTGCACCTTGTCCACATCCCTAGAAAGTGAATGATTAATATATATCTATTATTTAGATGGCTTAAATGGTTACTCACATGTGTTGATGAGCATGCTTCAGTGCATCGGCGGCGTTCTTCATTGTGGTCAAGACGGCAGTGTTCGTGTTGGCGCTCTCCAGAGCCTCGCGCTGCATCTCAATGGTGGACAGTGTGCCATCGATCTGTTGTAGCTGCTTCTCCAGTCGCTTCTTCTTTTTGAGCGCTTGCAAGGCCACTAAAAAACAACAGAATCAGCTAATTTCATTTGAGATAACGGAAAACCTAAACAAATGATTTGGGAATGTGTTTTGTTATCTTTGCCCAATTCAATGAAAATTGCTTATTTATTTTTTGAATTGAATAAATCATAAATTAATATAAAAACAATATAACAAAACCTGCTATTTAATTTAAGATAAAGTAAACAAATGATTTGAGAATGTAATGATTAATTTTGTTATCTTCGCCCAATTCATTGAAGTTTATTTATTTATTCTACAAAACTAAATAAATCAGAAATTTAAGTAAAAAACTAGTTAACAAATTAAAAGTTATATAAACTGAAGAATTAAATTTAAAATTTAAAAACAGATATTGGCAAGGAATTTAAAAAGATTTGATGAGCAATTTTCAATGAAACTAAATTTTTTATTTCAAGAAATTTAATAAACCATAAGTTTATGATAAAATAAAACAAAATTAGCGAATTCAATTTGAGATGACGGTCAAAGTAGACAAATGATTTGAGAATGTAATGATTAATTTTGTTATCTTCGACCAATTCATTGAAGTTTATTTATTCTACAAAATTAAATAAATTATAAATTTCAGCATAAAATTAGACAACAAATTACAGTTCAAGTTTCATATATAAACTCAGAAATTAAAATATAAAATTAAGAATAGATTTTGGAAATGAATTTAGAAGGAAATGATGTTTATTTAAAAAATGAATAAATGATTCATTTATGAAATAAAATAATAAAACAAACAGCTAATTTAATTTGAGATTAATTATAAAGTTATCAAATAATTTGAGAATGTAATGAACAATTTTGTTATTTATAAATTGTTTATTTATTCTAAATTGAATAAATCATAAGTTTATATAAAAAAAATAAAAGAAAATCAGCTATTTAAGATAAAGTAAACAAATGATTTGAGAATGTAATGATTAATTTTGTTATCTTCGCCCAATTCATTGAAGTTTATTTATTTATTCTACAAAACTAAATAAATCAGAAATTTAAGTAAAAAACTAGTTAACAAATTAAAAGTTATATAAACTGAAGAATTAAATTTAAAATTTAAAAACAGATATTTGCAAGGAATTTAAAAAGATTTGATGAGCAATTTTCAATGAAACTAAATTTTTTATTTCAAGAAATTTAATAAACCATAAGTTTATGATAAAATAAAACAAAATTAGCGAATTCAATTTGAGATGACGGTCAAAGTAGACAAATAATTTGAGAATGTAATGATTAATTTTGTTATCTTCGACCAATTCATTGAAGTTTATTTATTCTACAAAATTAAATAAATTATAAATTTCAGCATAAAATTAGACAACAAATTACAGTTCAAGTTTCATATATAAACTCAGAAATTAAAATATAAAATTAAGAATAGATTTTGGAAATGAATTTAGAAGGAAATGATGTTTATTTAAAAAATGAATAAATCATTAATTTATGAAATAAAATCATAAAAAAAACAGCTAATTTAATTTGAGATAAAGTATAAAGTTATCAAATAATTTGAGAATGTAATGAACAATTTTGTTATCTTTATGAAAATTGTTTATTTATTCTAAATTGAATAAATCGTAAAGCTTATATAAAAAAAAATAAAAAAAAAATCAGCTATTTAAGATAAAGTAAACAAATGATTTGAGAATCTTCGCCAAATCTAATGATGTTCTATTTATTTATTATGAAAAAATCACAAATTTTAAATTAGATAACAAATTGGCAACTTATGCTTCGCATATAAATCAAGAGATTAAATTATAAATTCAAAAATAGATAATGGCATGAATTTCGAAAGATTTAAATACAAATTTTGTTATCTTCGCCCAATTAAATGAAGATTTAAGAAATACCAAATTGAAATTTTAAATAAGATAAAAAAAATATTTTTAATTTCATTTTTAAATTTAAAAAAAATATATTAAATTAAAAAAAAAAACAATTTATGCTATGATATTTTTTGCAAGATTTATTTTTATATTTAATTTAATAATTCGATAAAATTGCATTTTCAAATTTATAAAAATAATAATAAATTAAAAAAAATCAAATAAATGCAATGATATTTTTTTGCAAGCTTTGAATCAATGTTTATATATTACGTTCTTTAATTATGCGATTTATGTTGTTGTTGTTGTTGTTCCGGGATCCGAGATCCGTGATTAGATGGCAAGCAAGGGTTAAGAAAGGCGAAGAAATGTACATATCATAAATTTACTTGATGTTTTTATCTCTAGCATGGCAATGGGGTTTCTATGTTCTCTATCTTTTCTTTTTCTCTTTTTTTTGATTGCAACAAAAACAATAACAAAGCAACACAAATAATGAGTCATAACTTTTCAATCAACCCCCCGGATCCCATTCACTGGACAGAGAGAGGGAGAAAGGCAGACAGACAGACAGACTCACCCACATACCTCTTTTGTTTTTGGATGCATTTTTGCGTGCTGTATTTAACTCCTCCTCAATTTTGGACTCGAGAAATTCCTGTTTCTTTATCAACATATTTTCCGTCTCGCGCAGCTTTTGTATCGCCTCGCCCGTCGTCGGGGCCACCTCCTTTTTGCCACCAAACATTTTGCCGAAGAAACTCATTTTGTTTTCTTGCTTTACGCTGCACTTTCTGCGTTTACGCGAACTATAATTAATTAAAGTTTAACTAATTGCGTTTTTCTTCTTCTCAGCCGTCTGGTGTTTTTATTCCCTATGAAGCGTGCGTCATCGTGTTATCGAAAAAAGTATCGTTTGCAACCAATAAGCAAACATTCCGAATTAGTTCAATTGAACTACTCAGCTGTTTTGCTCGTTCGTTGCGTTCATTTGATTCTAATTTAGTTCCCAGATAAATTACTTTTTTTACCATCATGCAATAGAATGCCCACCTTTATTTAACCTAAGTAATAATTAAATAAACTAATTACTTTACTTAAATTTAAATTAAATAAATTAATTACTTTACTAATTTTTAGTTCCAAACGCTCTACACATTGTGGCGGTCGGTTGATAGACAGCGATTAACGACTTGCCAGCCCTGCACTGCTTGCAAACACAGAGTTGTTGTTCGTCGGCCAAATGCATCAAAAACAAAACACAAAAAATGGCAAATCGCACAGTTAAAGAGGCAAAAAACGTGCATGGAACAAATCCGCAATATCTGATTGAGAAGATCATAAGCTCGCGCATCTACGATTCCAAGTACTGGAAGGAACAATGCTTTGCGCTCACCGCCGAGTTGCTGGTGGACAAGGCGATGGAGCTGCGTTTCGTCGGCGGCGTCTACGGCGGAAATATTCGGCCCACGCAATTTCTGTGTCTCACTCTCAAAATGCTGCAGATCCAGCCGGAGAAGGACATTGTGGTGGAGTTCATCAAGAACGAGGAGTTCAAGTATGTGCGAGCCCTGGGCGCCTTCTACTTGCGGCTGACGGGCGCCGCCATTGATTGCTATAAATACCTGGAGCCGCTTTATATCGACAATCGCAAGTTGCGGCGTCAGAATCGCGCCGGGCAGTTCGAGATCGTCTATATGGACGAGTATATCGATGAACTGCTGCGGAACGATCGTGTGTGCGATATCATTCTACCGCGCATACAGAAGCGCTCCATTTTGGAGGAGAACAACGAGCTGGAGCCGAAAGTCTCAGTGCTGGACGAAGATCTGGACGATGAGGTGCCCAGCGAGGATGAGGCCAAGGACAAGGACACTGAAGACGCCGAGTCCAATCGGCAGAAGAACAACTCGTCGGGTTCAGTGAGAAGGCCGCGACGCGGTCGCTCCAAGTCCAAGTCGCGTAGCCGGGAGCGGGACAGAGATAGACGCACTGCAGCCAGCGGCAATGCACGTTCCAGGGATTACTACGATGACCTCGAGGAATATGACAGACAGCGGAACCGTGTGCGCAACAGGGACACCCAAAATCACAGTAATAACCATAATGATGACCACGATCGGCGGCAAACTGGGCGCAATGAGAATCGACAGGATCGGGAACGTGATCGTCGTGACCGGGATCGTGAACGGGAACGTGAGCGACATGGTGACAGAGACCGGGAGCGAGAGCGGGAAAGGGAACGCGAGCGGGAAAGGGAACGAGAACGGGAACGAGATCGTGGAAGCCGCCACGATAATCGGGAACGCGACTCACGCAATGAGCGCGAGCGTCGTCGTTACTAAAAAATGTACTTTTAGTTTAATTTTTGTAAACTATTAAAAAAAGTAACAAACTAAATGAGAAAAAGATTAAACAATATTTCAACAAATTTTTAAATAAATAACAGAAGTTAATTCATAACCACGGTTGCCACAATTGGCGTTTTTGCGCCAAAACTGGCTCTTTTTTTCCTGTTGGTATGGCACTTTATTTTTCGATTTGGCCCTTTTTTTCATCAGTTCAGAATTCTGAATTAGGTATTTTGTATAGTTTTATTTATTTTTACTTATTAACATATTCATGTGTTATTTTGCTTTATTTAGTCTCGGCATGATTGATTTTATAAAAAAATTGTTTGCGTTGTCGCGCGTCCTTTTTTAACGGTAAATTAATAATGGTCATCTGGCAGCGCCGGCCTGGGTCTAACGGAAAAAAAAAATCATCTGGCAACCCTGACTTAAAAAAGGTGGCAGCCCTGGCCAAAAAAAGGTGGCATCCTCTGGGCCCCACTTTTCGCACTTTCAAAAGTGCGAAGTTTTTTCGCGAAAAAAAATTAACTTTTTCAATTTTGAAGCTAGAATTTTGAAAATTTTACCAGAATTTTTGTTGGATTTTTTTCGAATTTACAATTTTCTTACTTTTTGGATTTTTTACTAACTTTGCCACGCGAAGAGCCAACTCGCAGCAAACCAATTTTAGATTGAACTTAACTATTTTACAAAATTTTGTATTTTGTTGTTTTTTTGAAATTGTTTTTATTTAATTTTTAATTGATTTTTAAAATTTTAATTTCAAATTTAGCGCGCAATTTACAAATGTAAATTAACATAATCTTAACATCTCAAGTGAGGCCGTTCGTTTCACTGGAAATGTTACTCAAAATGGCATGGTAAACAAAAACAGCTGTTGCTGTTGCTGCGATGGAAAGCTTTGGTGTTTAGAAAGTTTCAGAAGCGCTTAAAAAGTTAGCTAAGTGTTATTAACAAACAAGTAATGACGAGAGTATAAACACAACAGTACACAAGTATTATTTAGCTAGCACTCACACACTCACACACACATACAAAGTGAACGCGGTCAGCGAAGCGAATTCTGAAAGAGAGCGTGAACTTTTAGTGGCCGCGTTGAGCTCGACGCGCACAGACTATGCGATAAAAAGAATAGAATCGAATCGAATTGTTTGCGAGTTTTTAAGTACAACGCATAATGAGTTGCTAGTTTCTTTGTTTAACTGTTCTAATAACCGATAACAATAACAATAATAATGAGACGATCAGATGAAGATCATTTGGTGAGTGATAACGAGGAGGATGAGGATGCAGCGCCACGCCTACTGGATGCCGCCCACTCGCACACCCAGTCGGATGTGGAGGCCTCTCCAGCCATATCCGAAGATATGGAATCAGGCGGATTAGGCCCTGCCAAATGGTTCATACTGGAACCTGCAGTTTTTCTCATATTCATGGCCCGCAGTTTAATCGGTAATTTGAATGATTAACTAACTACAATTAAATGATTAAATTATTATCCAAAAAAAATATATATGTATTTTTAGGGGCGGTATTACAGAATCAAATACTGTATCAGACCTGCGTCACCATCATGCATTATAATGAGACAGACTGTGAACCGTTGCTGGGCAACGATCGTGGTTCGGAAGCTACAAAAGTGAGTACAATAATTATACACTCACTCACCTATAGTGTATGTGTGTGTTTAGTTATACTATAAGTTTAGTGCATGTTTTGTGTGTTATCTTTATGCACTGACGCACAGCTTACTTCAACCAGAAAAAGTTGCTAAAAAGTAATTTTTATCAATTTTCATAAAAATCGTTAAAAATACTAGCGAAGAGATTTTTGAAAATTTATGTTTTCAGTCACTATTATAATTTATTTAAGAAAAATTTTGCATCAAAATTCTTTATTTTTAAAAATCGACTTTAAATTCAAATTAATTTAAAAGTTTAAAAAGTACAAAAATTTAAAGATTTTCAAGTAATTTTCAATATTTTCAAATTGCGAGCTGATATAAATTTAGTTTTCTGTATTTGTATTTTAGTTAGTTGTAATTAAAGCTTTTGATTAAAGTGGCTTTTTGTGCTGGTTGAAATAAGCTGTGGCCCACTGTATGTATTCTGTTCAATCACTGCGAAGGGCGTTTAAAGTGCGAAACGGTTTTCAATTCATATCAGTTTCCAATTCTTAGCTAAATTCAGATTTATCTTAATATTCTTAGACTACAGTAAGTCAACAAATTGTTTTGACAAAGGAAAAATGAATACATTAGATTTTTATTTTATAAAATTTTAAAGTCAATGGTTCTCCAAATTTGTCCTTATTTTAACTTGTTCTAAAGGCTTTAACCCATTATTTTAAAATAGGAAAACACAAAAAACCAAGAACAACTTTTTCTTTGTGAAATTTATTACTTGATTAACTGTATTTTATATCTTGGGTTGTTTCTTATTTTATTTACTTGCATATGGTTCTTGGAATAAGTAAAAAAACTTTATAAATCCTTTAATAATATTTCTTTTTCTGTTTTCAAAAAATACTGTCTGTATTTAAATAAGTAATGCGATTTATTGTTATCAGCGATTAATTTTAAGCAATACTGCAAATCAAAGCAAAAAAACTATTTAATTAACTACTTATTGTCTGAATTAGGAGATAAGAAATGGAAATAATCGGACCTTAGGGGACTACTTAGTATATACTCAAAAGTAGCACACTTCCATTGTACGCGCTTTTCTTATCAGTCCAAATAATGTAATGCAAATATTTGTTTATGACTAATTGACTTATCATAAATATCGATCAAGGGAATTTCAAGTGCGAGTACTTAATGAACATGATTCATTTTCAATGCATGCCTCAAAAAATAATAATAATAAAAAATCAAAAAACAGTTGTTCAACTCTTTGATTAAAATGGTTAATGGAAACAATGAAATGCAATTTACAGAAACTGGAAATTAAAGTACAGGCATACTCGACCAATATAACAATGGCAATTTCACTGCTGGAGAGTATAATACCCGCGTTTGTGAGCCTCTTCATTGGACCATGGTCGGATAAGTTTGGACGACGGCCCATCTTGCTAACGGTGTTTACAGGTGAGCTGAAGGCATTAGCCTTAAGTCAAGATTTTAATAGAATAAATGGAATTTAGACTTTTACTTAGTTTTTAAGTAACGGGCATAAAAATAGCATTCCAATATTTTTTAATCCCTAAACAAATCAAAGCTATATCTTTTTTATTTTTAAATTTTGTTTCCTTTCTTATAAATATTTTACTTACTTTAAGTTTATTCAATCTTTATGATTATATTTTAATCTCATCATTGTCTTCCCTTCCTTTTCAGGCTATGTGGCAGGCTCAACGATCCTGATTGCCATAGCCGAGGTAACAACGTTCCAGAACATCAGTCCCTGGTGGTTCCTGCTGCCATCGGTGCCGTCCGTCTTAAGCGGTGGCACCTGTGCCTTAATCACCGGCATCTATTGCTACATCTCCGATGTCGCCAAGGAACGCAAACGTGCTCTGCGGTAAGAATATCCAACTGAGTTAAGCAGGGACTCAAACCGTAGCCATAACCGTAACCGTTAACCGGTATAAACCGATTGAAATTGGTAGCCTTAGCCGAAACCGTAACCGTAACAAAACTTTTGTATTATACCGATATAACCGTTAAGTAACCGATTCATAACGATTAATTTCGGTTCGGTCAAGCATAAAATTTAATTATGTTAAGTTGCAATCATCGTTTTTTACAACTAAATTAGATTTTCATTTCTTATTTGCATATAAATCCCAGTAAAAAATCATAAATTTTGAAATTTTTTAATATTTGTTTTCAAATTTACATATCTTTAACTTTTTTAAAGTATTTTTTTTTTGTGAATTGAAATTATAGCGATAGTTCGAAACCAAAACATAGAAATAACCGTTAACCGTTGCGTAACCGATATAAAAAACTGTTTGCGATAACCGATAACGGAAAACCCAAATGCGCACATAACCGTTACCGTAACTGAAACCGAGATTCGTTTCGGCTAAGAGTAATTTAATTTTAATACATTTTATTCATGTACTTTCAGCATGGTGCTTAACGAGGCTTCACTGTGCACTGGCATGATGGTTGGCAACGTGGCCAGTGGTTACATTTACGCGGCAACCGGATCCGTCATACTCTTTGGCATTGCCGCCGGGCTGATGATGATGGCGCTGCTCTACGTTTACTTCCTGGTGCCGGAGAGTTTGTCGCCCGAGGACATTCACCGGGGCTCCAAGGTGCGCGAGTTCTTTCGCTTTGGCCTCGTCAAGGATCTGGTGCGCACTTGCTTCCTGCCCCGCGCCAACTATGATCGTGCCATTATCTGGCTGACAATGATCGCACTCACCATAACCATCTTCAACATGGAGGGCGAGAGCACGGTGAATGTCCTGTTTATGCGGGAACAGTTCGACTGGACCATCAAGGACATTAGTCAATTTAATGCCGCGCGGATAGTCATCCAAATTGTGGGCAGTGTTGCCGGCATGATTGTGCTGCGTCGCCTGCTGAAGGTCTCCATCATCAGCATGGCGCTGCTCTCACTGGCCGCCTGTGTCCTGGAGAGCACAGTGCGGGCCACGGCCAAGCATTGGTGGGAAATGTACTTCGGCATGACGCTGGGCATGATGCGCGGCGTCCTCGGGCCCATGTGCCGGGCCATTCTCTCCCACGTGGCGCCGGCCACAGATGTCGGTGAGTTACTCTACATCGATTTATATAACACTCTTTGTATCTCTCACTGACTGACTGACTGAGAATCAACGTGTAGGCCAAACGGTTAAAGATAGAAAGCTTAAATTTTCACACAACATAGATGAGATAATGAAGAACTTTGTTGTTTTTTAAGATCTCAACCAAAGTCAAAGTCGGATAACTATATCATATAGCTGTCATAGGAACGATCTAGTATACCTAGTATACATACGTTATTTTAAAAATGATGTAAACATATAGTGAATAATTGTACAATCTTTTCCATATCTAGGTAAAATCTTTGCTCTGACTACCTCCATGGAAATGGTGTCCCCACTGGGAGCTGCTCCGCTTTATACGGCTGTTTATAAAGCGACTGTCGCCACATATCCGGGTGCCTTCAATTTCATTAGTGCCGGCATGGCATTCGTCTGTTACATTATGATGTCGTGAGTACTGAATGCGCTATGATTAAATGAACATTAATTAATTTGTATTTCAATTGCAGCATCATCTATGGCATACAGAAGTCAATGGGCAACACCAGCGCCTATAAGCAAATTGGAAACTAGCCGTCTATTAAATCCTGGCTGACTTTAGTTCAATTTTATATAAACTAAAAGACAATTAATGAATTTCAATTTGTTTGCAGAGTTATTCGAGTTTTTATATCGTAATGTTAAGTGTGTAAAAAGTATTACCATGGTATTTTGTTGAACACAACCTTATTTTTTGTCCTTGTAATTATATTTGTAATTATACTCGTAATTGTGATTGTGTCAAAAGTGTAACTGCCGTTGGTAAATTTGACAATATTAGAACAATAAATGCTGATGTCAATTATTTTAAAATTAAAAACTATCATAGAACTGACGATCCCCCCAAATAAATAGTTAATAAATTTGAATTGCAATTTGTTAATTCGTTGTACTTGTAAAGTTTATTGCTTATTACAGAATTAGCGCATTGAGCGCATCACATTTACATAAAATTAGTCATAAATAGTTATTAAATTTAAACAAATAGAACTACAAACTTACTTTAACACCTTGGCATAGTATTGCTTATGCATAAACTTAATACGTAGCACACAGCTAAAAAAACAAATGTTTAAACAATTAGCAGAGATTTTTGAATGAAGTGTAAAAGAAACTTACGCGATAAACACAAATGATAATAGATAGAGGCCCGAGCTGACAAAGTTGAACAGACCCGGATAGTAGGACAGGGTACGTGTGTATATAAAGGTGTAAAGCGGAGCTGCGACTAAATTAGCCATGAAATTAACAACAATTAAAAATGGTCAACAGACAGAAAAACGTGGAGATAAAGTAAACTTACCAAATGGTGCAAACGATTGTAGAACATTTTTAATTGAGAATATTTTGCCTAGAAATAAAAAATGTACATTAAAAGAGTTGACTTGTTGTGCATTTACTAATAAAACTTACCCAAATCCGAGGCAGGCACAATGTTCGAGACTATGGTGCGACACATGGGACCGGCAATGGAGCGGAAGAAGCCCAAAATAACCGAGAGATACAAGTGCCAGGGCTGTGTGGAGAAACCTCTGGCCAGATGATTCAGTATCTCCGAGAAGAAGGCCAACAAGGCCAAGGTAACCACAGAGAGGCGAAAGACCTGCAAGCAAGTTGCAGTTAACAAGATTCACATTCGCACTCTAGAATCCACTCACCTTGCGCAGTATGAGGAAACCAATGAGGGCGCCAATCATGGGCACCAGATGAGCGACCGTTTCATAGAAAGTATAATCCCGCACGGACCAATGAAACTTTTCGCGCACAAACAGATACATGACAGTCATGACACCATCTGCAAAAACGAGAGAGACAGTTTTAAACAGTCTATATAAAATATCAATATAACACAAAAAAAAATTTAAAAAACAATAAAAAAGTTTGTTCGTGCCAGAATTCGAACCCGGGACCCCTGACACAATTGAAAATGTAAACAAAAAACAAACGCTCTACACATTGCGCCACGGTCACTGTTTCCAAAAAAAATGCCTTATTATAGATTTCATTGTTACTGGACTGTTTTCACTTAAATTTCATACAAATTCTCTCCAATTTCATACAAATTTAAGTAAAATTCAAGCGAAAGCGATTTCTGAGGCACCCCTGATTATTTAATTGTGATTTTTATTGCTTTTATTTTTGCTGATTAGATAAAGGAGAATTTAGTTGTTTAATATTTTCGATCTGATCGCGATGAAATTTTCAGCAAATATGGAGAATAATATTATCTTTGTCTATGCTTAATAAGGAATGTCTATCTTTTAAATCGTCCTTATAATTAAGATGATAAGATTAATATGTGGGAGTTTAAGGGGGCGTGGCTAAAATATAACACAAACTCGACAAACTGTTAATGCTGATGAAGAATATATTATATATACTTTATGGGGTCTGCCACGCCTTCTTCTGCCTGTTACGCACATTTTTTTGTGACAAAGTTAATAGAGCCCTGTACTTCTTTTTAAGTATACAAATGTGCGAGAAATAAATTAAAAAAGTCGCCGTCAGCGCGAGCTTCAGTCGTGCACTGAATGTATCTTGTTATTGAAAACTCGCTCAAGATCGACAACTGTTCGCTCGACTGATTGGGCGTCTTATTGACGCCGCTTACACTGTTTTCCAGATACCCTATGCCTTAAATAGTATATCTAAAATAATTTTTTTTGTTTTGTTTAATTAATAACTGTGTCAGAAACTCACCGAAAACGAAGATGGAGAGACACATGGCGCACGTGACGAGCCAAATAATTGCACGCGCGTGATTCTCGCGTCTCTTGGTGCAGGTGCTAACCATATCGCGGATGTGCACAAAGCTGAACAGTCCGGCTCTCTTCTCATCCGGTTTACCGGCTTTACACGCCGCCGCCGCCTCCTGTGCCTTGGCCTGGGCCAATACTTTTGGCGGCAATCTCTCCACATACTTGGCCAAGAGATCCTCATCGATGGTCATCGCGGGCGTGGCCGGTGTGGGCAGTTGACATTGTGACGTCTCTTGGGCCTTGGCCTGGGCCAATACTTTTGGCGGCAATCTCTCCACATACTTGGCCAAGAGATCCTCATCGATGGTCATCGCGGGCGTGGCCGGTGTGGGCAGTTGACATTGTTGTGGCTTCTTTTCCATGGACTTTTCATCGCTGCTCATCATCAGATTCGGTGGACAGTCGATGGCAACGCATTCCAATTGCAAATCAGACGCTGTGATGGGCATGTCCTTTTCCCCCTTGACAGCATCCTTTGCATCCTTGGCATCCTTCTCATCCTTGGCCTCCTGCTCCAGTCGTATGTGCAGACTTTCGGGCACAAAGAAGATGACAAACAATGTGCCCATTGTGGTTATGCAACCGGAAATGCCAATGGTAATGGCCGCATTTGTGGCGGCATAAACAAAACTGGACAACAAGGAGCCACTGGTCAGGCCAATAAAGAACAGCGATTCCATGAAGATCATGCTGGAATGGTAGATAAATATTGTTTAATATTGTTAATTTAATATTAAATATTGAGTTCGTCTACCCACCGATAGGGACGTGTCTTGGTGTCTGTGATGTCCGATATAAAGCATAAGGCGGCCACGGAGAACACACAATTCCCGCCGAGCAGCGAATGAGGCACTGCAGCCACAATGTACCACCAGGGATTGATCACATAGTATGCGGACAGCTCGGCAATGGTGGCCGTGACCAGAAACGAGGCAGCAAAGCCTGTAAATTAAAACGATTATATTTTGAAAAAGTAAAAATAACAATCAAGATAAAAACATGAAATAAAAAGAAATGTAAAAAAGAATAAGAAAAAAAATAAAAATTAAATATAAATAATATACAAATATACATTATACATTAAATATGCATTATAATAGGTCAACATTGTAATTAATTCTATTATATATTAAGTCCAGTTCATATGAATTATGTAAATTATTTATTTAAAATATAAATTATATTTACTCTTTTTTTCATCATTATTTGAAGGAATTTAAGGTCTATTGTTGTCTATAATTCACATTTCAGAAATTTACTTTGAGAACTCACAAAAAATTAATGAATTGCCAAAAACTACACAGAAAAAAAAGCCATTCTTAAATCAAGTTTAAAAGCCTGTTTCGGGATTAAAATGGGAAAATACACATTTCGGCCTCTCTCACTTCAACCGGTGGCTCAGTGGCTAGAATCGCCGACCTGTCGCATAATTAGAACTTCCAGTTTGAAAAGAGCCTGGGTTCGATTCCCCCCGTCAATTGTAGTCACACATGTGTTTTTAAGTTCTTCGGAATAAAACGCAAAAATATATAATTCCTGTATTAAAAAAATAAAATGTGTAAAAAAAAAATGTTTAAAAAAAAAAATTGAAATGTAACGAAAAACATTTTAGCAGGGATTAAAACCCTAACCGAAACCGTAGACCTTTAACCGGTTAAAACCGATTGAAATTTGAAACCGTAACTGAAATCGTAACCGGAAAAAAAAATTTTCATCTGACCGAAACCTTTAAACCGAAACTATGTAAACCGAAATAATCATATCATAACCGTTTCATTTCTAAGGGTATAATTTCGGTTTTCCATACATGCAAAAAAAAAAAAACAAATAAAAGCAAGATGCAAAAATTATCCGCACTTCATTGTCTTATGCATGTACACACATACAGTGTGCCACTAATGTCTTCATACAGCATAAATTTGTCAAATTTGGCTATAATAAAGATGGTTTGAAGCGGGTTTTTTATATTAATCTTTTAATCACTTAAATTCCGTTCGAATGATACAAAAATTTCTTTAACCATTAAGTACCCTTGGAAAATTTTGAATTTTAGGAAAAGTCCATTTTTCAAGTTTTTTCCTCGATTTTTAAAAAAAAATATTTTGATGCAAACATTTTTTTTTAAACAATTCTAATAGCAACTGCAAAAAAAAAATTATCAAAAATATTTTTGCTAGTATTTTTTATGGTTTTTTGAAAATTTTTAAAAAGCCACATTTTGTATGAAAAAGAGGAAATTGGGTTAAAGTAATAATAAAATAATAGCTTTTAGTATTATTGCAAAGAAATTTTTCCTTTTTTTGTGAACCGAAACCATACTTGTATTTCAAAAACCGAAACACACAAAAACCGGTTCACCGTTACGAAACCTTTATTCAAAGATTTACCGTAACCGATAACCGAAAACCTAAATGCGAATATAACCGAAACCGTAACTGAAACCGATATTCGTTTCGGTTTTAATCCCTGCATTTTAGCTAATACAAATTTTTTAGTTTGAATTACACAATTTCCGGATTGAATTCGGGATTGAAAAAATCAAGTATTCCATACTTGGCTTAAGAAAATCCGAGATTACCCCACTTCTGACAACGTTTCGGATTGAATTCCGTCTAAATATCCCAGATTTTTTTTTCTGTGTAGTGGCAACGACTTAATTAGAGCAAGCACGCCTGTGAGAGACCCTGTAGTGTGTACTTTTTCTATAAATTTACTTTATTTTATAATTTTTCACTCAGATCCGTTGTAGTTATAGATATTACTTACCAATCATCGATACAACGAGCAACGGCTTGCGGCCATAATGATCCGACCAAGAGCCAATGAACAGGCCACAAAAGGCCGGCACAATGCTCTCGAGCAGAGTCCGAGATAGAAACAGATTTGCCACATACGGTTGCAGTTCCGTTTCAATGGCCTGGAAAGTAACCAAAAACACTTGACAATACTTTCAGTTTCCTAAAATTGACATTTACAAAATTCTACCTTTATTTCGACACTCGCATTTTTGTCGTCCAACAATTTGCAATCGCTGACATTGTATTGGAAAATCACAGTGCATGTTTGATAGATAACTTGATTTCTCATAATTGTATCTGCAAAAAAGATTAGCCCTCAGAGTTTTGGCCAAAATTAGTGTGTGAGTGAGACAGACTTACTGGACAAGGTTAGCGAGAAGAGCAGCATAAACACAACCGGTTCGATGTAGAACATATGGAAGATGCGATTCCATTGCACACTCCGCAGTCTCTGAAGACTAAAGGCATGTGCGGCCTTCTCGACCATCTTGTTTTTGGCTTAAATTTCGGCTTGGCTTAAATTTGTAGTTAATTAATTTATTTTATGATGATTATTTATATTAATTTATACAAGTATATTATTTTATTTGCTTTGTTCTTTCGTTTAATTTGATAAAAAATTAGGCTAACAATTTTTAGTTATTTAATTTGGTTTGTGTATTTTTTATGATTTTATTTTATATTTTTTTCAATAGTTTATGGCTTTATTTGCCATGTTTTTTCGTTTATTTTGGTCAACAAATCAGCTGACAATTTGTAATTAATTAATGTTATTTTTATGATTTTATTTAAATTGATTTATTCAAGTGTTTATTAATACTTAACTTATTAACTTGGTAATAAATAAATTAAATTTTGTTTTATATTTTATTTTATATTGTTTTCAAGAGTTTATGATTTTATTTGCTTTGTTTTTGCGTTTATTTTGTTCAAAAAGTTAGCTTACAATTTGTAATTATTTGATTGTTTTTAGGATTTTATTTAGATTGCATTATTTGCTTTGTTAAAAAAGTTTGCCGACATTTTGTATTTATTTAATTCATATATGTAGATATTTTTATTATTTTATTTAAATAGTTTTATTCAAGTGCTTATGATTTCATTTGCTATGTTTTTTCGTTTAATTTGGAATAACATTAACATTAATTATTGTATTTTTTATGATTTTATTTCAATTGTTTCATTCAGTGTTTTTTATTTTATATGCTTGTCTTTTTCGTTTATTTTGGTCAACAAATAGGCCAACAATTTGTTATTATTTAATCAATGTGCGTAGTATTTTTTATGATTTTATTTATATTGTTTAATTCAAGTGTTTATGAATTTATTTGTTATGTTTTTATTAGATTTCACTTCAAGGTGCAAGTTCAATGATTTAAAATTTTTTTGGGCAGTTTTAATTATAGCTAATCCCTATTCAAATCAGGTAGTTATTTTATATGTCTGTTTATTAAACAATGACAAATAATCACACACTGCACTTCACGGTTCAGCTCACATTACGTATACGTAATATTTTTTGATATAAACAATGATAATTTTATGATAATTACTTGTCTTGCTATGTGCTTTATATAATATGATTTAGATTTTAATTGTATTTTACACTAAGTTCACAGACTACTCGAAACAGATTTTTAATTCCGACTGCGACAAATTATTTGCAATTAGTCGAGTTGGATTCTCGAAATCTGTAAGCTTATGTACCGACGACAACAATAATTGTGCACAACACTTGTTCATCAAAAATCCATTGCATATGTGTAGTAATCTGTATACTATGTACTAGTGTATCAGATGTATTTGTGTATCAGATGATTTTCTGTAAATTCCGTTCCCGTTTATTGGGCAGCCATGAGTCGAAGTTTTGTTTTAATAGCACAGCTCCAAATGGCAGCGGCAACGTTTTCGATTCGTTTGAATCAGTTTTCGTTGCGTTGCGGGCTTAAATAAGTTTTAGCCAAGCCCCCCTACCTCAGCCTCCCCCCCACCTCCACCTGTCGCGACTTCCCCTCGCTGCCATTTCGATATATGTACGCCAGGTATTCAAAGTCTTCTCAAGCCTCATTTTCTGTTTGTTGTTTTAACGCTCATGTTATTGTAATTTGTTATTGTTTTGCATTAAGAGTATAAGAGATGGAGAGAGTGAGAGAAAGGGAGAGAGAAAGGGCGACATAGTCGACTCTCAAACTTAAGCGCGACATTAATAACTTCCATTTTTAATTAATTTATATATTCAAGTAATTTTTTTTTTTTTGTTATTTACAAAACATTGAACTTATAAATTTTAAAATTAATGTCTTTACAATTTAATTCCTTAAACTTTGTTTTCAATTTAAACAATATAATTTTGTTTTTATTTCAGATTTAATTTAACTATAGACAAATCGTTTTACATTTATTTAAATCACATTAATCATATCAATATTTTGTTTTTTTAAGAATGTATTTAATTTATTTATATTGTTTTTCTAATTAATTTAACTTTTTTTCTTGTGATACAAAAATTTTGTTTTACTTTAAGTGACATTAATTGCATAAAAATAAAATTTAATTCTGTAATTTTTTTTATTTCAAAAATTATATTTTTTATATTTTTTTAACTATTGTAACAAATGCCCAACATTTTTCATATAATAATAATCGTGTGCCAGCTTGTCACATAAAAATATTTAAAATTTAAAGTCACAAATCAATATAAAGTCAAGGCAATTAACAAATTTGGCATCTAATTTAAAATTAGCACAGGAAATTAGCGTTAAATTTAACATGAAGTTAACACCAATCATGGCTTGGTTTTGTTATTTTTTTATTATGTGTATATCGTATATTTATTATATATTTGATATTCATAATATTGTCAAGTGACCGCGCACACGCCATTGTTCTGAAATTAACAACAATTTTCAAATATCAATATATGTATATAGAGCCATGTTAACCCATATAAACAAATGCAAAATTCAATCAAATTGCGAGTATAAATAAATGAGTATAGAAAGTGATTTGACAGCAAGTCATAAACAATTATTTGTTGATTCGTTTCATTGTTTATGGCTCCCAAGAAATTTGTCAACAAAATCCCCTGCGGCAATTAGATGGATTCCGATAGTTAACACATTGCATTGTTTTTTTATGTTAATAGTTACACTCTCTGTGGTCCAGGTAAATTTTGTATAATCAACATGTGAATTGCCGAGTGACTGGCACAATTTGCTGTTCTTTTTTTTTGAGTACTTATTTGCTATTTTTCAATTACAGTACATATGTTTAATTATATCACTTAAAGACCGGATCGTAGTGCTCAGGATTTTCACATTTTTTCTTTCGAACAACCCTAAAAAAAGAGGAAGTGCAAAAATAATTAACAAAAATATAAATAATAAAATAGATTACGTACAGCAGTAGAATAATTGCGACTCCAAACAAATCGGCGCTGATCATATTGAACAGACTGGGACACGTGTTTAGAGTCAAAGTGTAGATGAGAATATACAACGAGGTGGAGGCAAAGGGCGACAGAGTTGACAGCACGCTGATCAAGGCAAAGATTTTACCTAAAACAGAAACAAGTTAACAAACAAGTTAAATTGATTTCTAATTGGCCCAAAAACGAACCACGCTCATCGGGCAGCAGCAGGTTGGTTATCATCGTGCGACACATGGGATTCACCAGAGATTTGAATACCCCGCATCCAATCGCCACATAGATCTGCCAATCCACAACGGCAAATGCTTTCAGCAGAGAACTCGATGCGTGACTCACAAGCGAAGTCAATGCCAGCCAAATCATCGATGAATTGGTGCACTACAAATTGAAAAAGAATTAATTAAGTTAAAAAGAAATATTAACATTATTTATATAGCCTTGAAATTAATATTATAATTTGGTTACGAAGGTTGTGACACCTCTGAAATACCTGTATACAGGGACCGAAAATAATGATTATTGAAATTTTTTTCACATCAAAAAATCAGTGACTAGAATACATTTACAAAAAAAATAATGATAATGATTAATTTGAGCGAAAAAATAAAACTCACAAATAATCATTATTAATGATTTTTATTTTTTTCGCTCAAAATAAAACTCATATTAAATTCATGGCTTTTGTGTAGGATTTTCAAAGTATTTTTGCACATCCCTTTAAAAAAACCCAGAGGACCCAAAAAACGCTAAAACAAATCTTTAAAATGATCTATTTTAAAAGTGAGTTTTATTTTGAACGAAAAAATAAAAATCACAAATAATGATTACTTGTGAGTTTTATTTTTTTCGTTCAAATTTAATCATTATCATTGAAGAAAATTCTTAAAAATCTTTAAATAATCATTACTATGTAATTTTTATAATAAAACTCACAATGATTACGGTCCCTGCCTGTATATGCTTTTTTTTTTAAAGAAAATAATGGAAACGATAGGCTTATTTGTATTTTTAAAATTGCTATGAAGAAAATTATTCTATTTAGTTTCATAATTTTAACCTAATAGCTTTTTAGCAATGTTTCAAAGTTTAACAAAACGCAATTTTATATTCAAGCGCAGAATTTTATCATATTATAAAAAAATATTAAATGTAGTTTCTATTATTTTAACCATCACCAATTCAACATCTAAGTTTTATGTAGTTATAATTTCCTGTTTTTCGAGAAAAATTAGCTAAATTAAATAGAATATAATAAGTAAATAATAATATAATAGTATAATATTATACATATTATAATAAAATTAATACCTATACAATAATAAAATATTATTTTATATTTTCACTTTGACTATGCATATTTTTTAGGCCAATTGTAATAAAAAAAACTTTCTTTTAAAAGTGTTCTGCAAGGATCCTTTTTATTGTCTTTATAAAAATATACATTTTTACCTGTCGCAGTGACCAGAGAAAGAACATGCCTCCGGATCCTGCCACAGCTGGCACTAGAATGCTGACCGTCTCATAGCTGGTGAATTCCTTAACTGTCCAATGGAACTTGGTGCGCATGAACATGTAGAACACCGAGTTGCTGCCATCTGAAATATCAGCAATTAGTTAAAGGTTTAATTATTATTTACACTGAATATTTTAATATATATTTTAATTAAATTCATTTATAAAGAAATATTTTTTTAACTAGCATGTAATATAATAAAATTTAAATTAAATTAAACTAAGGTAATATCTATGAGTTTAAATTAATAAAAAATTGATTATTAAATATTTTTATATTTTATATTTAAGTGAAATGCAAGCGAAAGCGACTTCTGTGGCACCCCTGTATATTAGTTTTGAACTTCTTACTTTTGAGAGCAATTTTTTAAATTTTTCCCTAAAAATTATTTAAGATTCAAAAATGTTTCTTAAAAATGTCTTAGTTTAAAAAAATATTATATCAAGGGTGCCACAGAATTCGCTTTCGCTTGAATTTCACTGGAATTTGTATGAAATTAAAGCGAAATTCAAGCGAAAGCGATTTCTGTGGCACCCCCGTATATTTATTTAATTTAGTAACCGTTTTTTTCTTAGTGTAGGCTTACTCACCCGACACAAAGGCCGTCAGCAAGAGGACAAGCATCAGCAATATGAGTACGGAGCGATCGGTGAAGTCGCGTCTCCTGGTGCAAGTGTGCCACAAATCCTTGAGCACAAATTCCTGACGAGCCACCAGACTACCCTGCCGAGTGCGAAGACTCTCGGGCAGGAGGACAGCAATTGTGAAGAGAGCAAAAAACACGGTTGCGGCAGAGATGACAAAGATAATGTAGGCATTGCCATTGGTTGCCTCATAAGCATAGCCGGAGGCAAAGCTGCCCAACAGCAGACCCACATAGATGGCCAGCTCATAGGCAATCATTCTAAAAATTAAAAGGAATTATAATTGAAATATATCATTTGTAATTTAACGACTCACCTGTAGGATCGCAGCTTGCCAGTGGAGACATCGCCAATGTAGCACAAGGCAGCCACGGAATATGTAACGCTGCTGCCGAACAACGCGAGTGGAATTATGGTCACCACATAGAACCAGGGACTCACCATGCCGCCACTCTGCATTGCGAAGTAGGCAATGCAGGCCGAAAGCAGATACTGCAGTCCATAGCCTGGTACGTGAATATAAAAATTACAGAACACATTTTAAATTTTTCAAACGAAAAATATTGAACAATTTCTGAAAAAAAAACTAACTTTTCCAGATGAATACAATTTAGATGCCGGCGAATTAGAATTTAGAGGCCAAAATATGATCAAAATGACATTCCGCTTCAAAATCGGTTCAGTTTTGACAAAATTATGAGAGTTAAACATTTTTGAAAAAACATCAAGTATGAAAAATATTAAAAATGTTTCGAAAAAAAAAACTAACTTTAATTTGAATAAAATTTAAATGCAATGAAAATTAAAATGTAAAAACATAAAGAAAATGACATTCCGCTTGAAAATCGGTTCAGCTTTGACAAAGTCATGGGGTATGTATGAAAATTATTGAAAATGTTCGAAAAAAACTAACTTTTCCATTTAAATAAAATTTAAATGCATAGTAAATTAAGAGGTAAAAACATTTAAAAAATGACATTCCGCTTGAAAATCGGTTCAGTTTTGACAAAGTTGTAAGTGTTTCAAGTTTTTGAAAAAATGTCAAGGGGTAAGTATGAAAAATACTGAAGATTTTCGAAAAAAAAATCGAACTTTTCCAAATGAATAAAATTTAGATGCCGGCGAAATTTAGAGGCTAAAATATTATCAAACTTACATTTCGCTTGTAAATCTGTTAAGTTTTGACAAAATTATGAGAGTTAAACATATTAAAAATTTTCGAAAAAAAAAACTAACTTTAATTTAACAAACATTTAAATGCAATAAAAATTAAAATTAAAAAACATTAAAAAAATGACATTCCGCTTGAAAATCGGTTCAGTTTTGACAAAGTTATGAGTGTTACAAGTTATTGAAAAAACGTCATGGGGTATGTATGAAAAATATTGAAAATGTTCGAAAAAAACTAACTTTTCCATTTGAATAAAATTTAAATGCAATGAAAATTAAAATGTAAAAACATAAAGAAACTGACATTCCGCTTGAAAATCGGTTCAGTTTTGACAAAGTTATATGTGTTCCAAGTTTTTGAAAAAAACGTCAAGGTGTAAGTATGAAATATATTGAAAATTTTCGAAAAGATCCAAGTTTTGCAAATGAATATCAATTTAGATACAGAGTAAATTTAAAGGTCAAATCATGATCAAAATGACATTTCAAACAAAAATCAGTTGAGCTTAAGCAAAGTTGTGAGTGTTCAAAGTTTTAAAAAAAACCTCTAGGGATAAGTATGAAAATATTCGAAAATTTTTGAAAAAAAAAAATTAATTTCCAAATTAATAAAATTGTGATGCAAAGTAAATAAAGAGACGAAAAACTGAACAAAATGGCATTCTAAATAAAAATCGGTTGAGTTTTGACAAAGTTTTGAAAGTTGGAATTTTTGGGAATCTCACCCAGATAGGAGACCATCAAAAGCGGCTTTCGTCCATAGCGATCCGCCCAGGCGCCGACGAACAAACCGCAAAATGCCGGAACGATGCATTCCACGAGTTTGATGGTCAGGAAAACTTGAGCCGCATACGGTTGCACTTCCGCCTCAATTCGCTTGGTCTCATTTGTGGCATTGTTGGTGCCCAGAAGTTTGCAGACCTCATCCGGATAACCGAATCCAGCCGTGCAGCTTTGATAAATGATTTGGGCCTTCAGTACGGTGGCTGGAATAAATAAGTATGCATGAACTTGAGTTTCTTATCTTCCGCAGTTGCACAACTTACATGAGAAATTGTAGGCGAAGAGCAGTATCAGTATCATGGGTTCCAGCAGAAAGCTTCTCTTTGGAGCGATTGGATTGTCGACAGAGCCTGGAATTTCTGCATTACTCACCGCTGGAATCTGCGAGTAACTTCCAGTGACATTGGCTTCACTTCCACTGGAACTGCTTCCAGTGAGTCGCCTTGAGTTTGCTGGAATTTGCGCATCACTTCCACTCACATTGGCTTCACTTCCACTGGACTTTGCTGGAATCTGCGCGTCACTTCCAGTCACATTGGCTTCACTTCCACTGGAACTGCTTCGCCTTAATTTGGCGACCAACTTCTCATGTGCATGCGGCTCCTCGTCCATAATTAAACTGCGACTGAAACACTCTGTCGACTTTCAGCTTTTCACTCCGATCGAGGCAAAAGACGCGAAACTTACAGATAAAGTACCGACTGTGGGGTTTCCATCATGACTACACATCAGTGCTTAAACATACAGTCAGACCTAAATGTATTCGTACACTCTGTGCTTATACTGCAACGGCTATTGTAGGTCAGGTTTTCGGAGTTAAGTTAAATGGACAAGACGAAAAGTATAAAAATCAAAAACTGGGGACAAAAATTATTCATACACTTCATTTCAAACGATTCCAAGCCTCAAGTTATGCCTCTTTTCCACTAGAGTTTATTATTATAAGCGATCGCATATTTCATAACGATATGTGCAAGTTCTTTGACTTTTAGTCGGGGTCTAAATTTAAAATTGTGCCCATATTTGACTTGTGGGCTGGACATTTAAATTGCATTTGTCAGCCTGCATTCGATCGAATTCCGCTGATTCAGGTTTTTTAAACAATCCAAGTTGCATTTTGTGGTTGTGGTGGTGCATGAAAAGTGACCTCATTTTCCAGTACCCAAAGGGTGCACAATATAATGAGCTTAAAAAACAAATGCAATATTTTAAATTTTTGTTAAATTTGCTTTTTATTAATATATGTTTTATAAATATTTCTCAATTTCTGGAAATGAATTTCTTTTATGCATAAATTGTGAGTGTACGAATAACTCTTGTGCTGACTGTATGTTTCAGCATATACATATGTATTTATGTGTGCATGTATGTAAACAAACGATAGTATCTTTGTTTGATCCAATTCATGAGTCAGCATCAGTCAGTTTTGCACTTCTCAAGTCACAGCTAAGTTTATAATGTATTTTATATGTAAAACGTGTCTTATCGGAATGTTGAATTTATTTCATTTTTAAATTATGTTTGTATGCTAAGCGTATTTCATTCATTTTATGTTAATTAACATTTTGAAAAATGTTAGTCAGCTGGCGTTGACAGAATTAGTTTAAAATTAGTTGGAGATATTTTATTTCTAAAATATTTACAAGAAATATTTTTTTAATTTTTAATTATTAATTATAAATAATACTTACGCTAATTGCTGTCGTAATTGCTATCAAACGTTTTTCTTCGAGTGTTATGAAATCAATTAAATGCTCATAATTGGTATTGCTCTGGCCTTAAGCTGATTTAGTTGGCAGGAGAAGCAGCAATTATGGGAATTTGTTGTTGCTAGCTGAGCCATGACAAATGTAGTGCCAAGGATGTGCGAATGCGAGTATAATGCTGTCAATATCAAGTATACGCCCCATTGCAGCCCATTTGTCAAGCTTAACTTTAACCTTTCGGCAGCGCACAACAAATAGGGAATGGAATATATGAAAGAAGAGGAGAGAGTGTATGAAAAAGAGAGACAGAAGACATACACATGCGAGTAGGGAATCATATTTCACACTCTATGTGTGTGTGTGTGTACTTATGGAATAACTGTCAGTGCAGTTTATATTCAAGATACGAGTAAAGCATCTGCCATACGCCAAAAATTTGCATATTCGCAATTGCAAATGTTAACGCTAAACACAGAGAAAAAATGGCGTATATTTAAAATATTCACTTTTTCATGTCCAAATTACTGCATAAAAATTCTTTAGCCAAGTACAAACAATCTTGATAAGAACAGTAAATCTTGAATCAAGTAAAACTCTAAAAAAAAACTCTGAATTATATAAATCAGGAACTCAGGCTCGAATCACAGATCATGTTCGTATTATTTTAAATCAAGTTCTTCTTTAATTCTTATATTATATTTTTGGCATTCGATTGCTTAGAATTCTCAACTGGTTCTGGCTTTTTTTATTTATTTATTTTAAGAACATTTTATATATAGAAAACAAGTTAACACGATTTTTAATGCTTAAATCAAGTACCATGATCACATGTATGTTTTTTGTGCTCAGTTTCAGAACTTAAAGGACTTGAATCAAGTTTGAATTGTACTTATATCAAGTGAAACTTTTAGTTTTAAAATACTTAAGTATTGGAATTTCGAACTTAAAATATTGTACTTGAAATGAAATCGAATTACTTGACTTTGGTAATTTCAATCTTACTAAGAAATCAAGTTCAAAATGTGGCGCTTTAACTACGAAGTACTTGATTTTTTTCTCTCTGTGTATACCCCTTTTCCCTTCTCTTTCCCCCGTTGCTGTTGCTGTCTCATCTAATTAATATGCAGGCAGTTTAGTCACAGTTGAAAATACGGCGCCTGTTGCAATCGCAATCAGAGCCATTTCAAATGGGGCATCAGCTGCTGCCTGTTAATTAATGTCCTTGCATCTTAGCATTCCAGCTGAGACCGGAGAACTGGGAACTGGGAACTGGGAGCTGAGTGCCGAGAACTGAGCAATTGCAATTAAATTTCAATGCGGCAATCAATTCAATTCAACAAGTTGGTCCCTGACTTGGCTTTCACCGGACATTTGCGAAGGTAGCTTTGACATTGAGACCTTGCCACGAGTAAAAGTCTCTGTCTCCCTGTCTCTCTCTCTGTCTCTCTGTCTCCCTGTCTCTCTGTCCGTCGATTGTTTATTGTGGCCAGCTGAACCTTAACCCAGTTTGATGGCATTTTTATTTTGTTCTGTTTTTTTTTTAGCATATGACAAATATTTAACCTTGGGGAGTGCCCTAAAGCACATAAAACAGCACATACAGTGTGTCAAATAATTATTTTGACATAGCCTAAAATAAACATATTTGTTTTTTTGCATAAAACATATTATAAACATATTTTTCTCTTTATTTTCAAAGCCTTTAAATGGATCATTACAATTTTTACAATAGAAATGTGTCATTTTTTATTTTATTTTTAATATAGTTTAACCTATTGAATCTTAACTAAAGGTAACATAGAATAAAATTAGAGAAACCGAATTTTTTAATTAATAATGTTTGAGCTTTTTTTATTTAGTTAAAGCTATTATTTGACAAACTAATAACCAATTCAGTTAATCAAGTGAATAAAATAAAGAATAAATTATTTTAAAATATTTATTTTAAAACAGAAAAAATATAAAAATGTTTTCATTACTATTTTAAGATTACAACACTACGCACATTTTGTATCCTTATTTTTTCTTTATCAAATCAATTACTTGACAGACTGTTACACACTCGTATGTGAGAATGTGTTAAATTGTGATAATGAGCTTTTCAATGAGCAGCAAAGGTTTCTATCTGCGTTATCACACACACGCACATACACGCACACACACACATATGCTCATAAAGGCAGGGGAAGTTTCATGACTTTGTTCAGGGTAAAAGTGAAAGGGCAATGAAAGGACAAGAGGGAGATGGAGAGGGATAGGGAGAGGGCATCGGGAAGGCAGATCGCGCTTCCTCATTTATATTTGCTTTGGCATTTTAGCCATGCGTGCACACACACACACACACACACACACACACACACACACACACACTAGCAAATTTTGTCTTTTAACACGGCACACAGCACAAAAGCTTACACACACACACACACACACAGACAAAGGCATAAGCCTTGACAAAAGTCAATCAACATATTTGCTCGATTGGAGGGAGCATTCGAAGCGTATAATCGATTCGAAATGTGTTTGAATAACAAATTACTGAAATTGTGAATGCAAAAGCCATTGTATCTCAAGCACACACACACACACACACAATCGCGAGCTTCTCATTCATATTGCATGCTTTTAGGCGCGTCGTTGAAATTAAATTTATGCACAACTTGCAGCTGGCACAAAAAATGTGATTGCGTTGCCTCCATTTTGTGGCACGTTCACTTGAAACAAGAAACAGACTATTTGTCTGTCTGTCTGTCTGACTGTCTGTCTGTCCGTATTCGTGACTGACAGAGTGGAACTAACCACTTGTTGGCATTGACTTCTGGCTTTTGGTTACTGAACTTGTCGTGAACTATTGAACTCTGGGACAATGAACATATGAGAGCGTGTTTGGCTTAATGCTCTGTTGTCTTTGTGTCAGGCTTCAAAATATGAAGACGAGAAAGCAATAATCGTCATACACACACACACACATACACATAAATATAATCACACACGTAGCACACACCAATTGAAGACCATAAACACAAAACATTAGCACTAAAAATAATGCACAAGGAACACATAGATTTGAACTCAGTGTAGTTATAGTAAACTTAGTTAAAGCTGTTACTTCAGATTAGACGAGGAGACGAGGATTGTTTGATATATAAAATTAAATTTATTTCTTGATTTTCCTCAATAAAAAGTTAAATGAAAAATTCCGTCTATATGTTTGTTTACAAATCAAAAATGTGACTACAATTTTAAATTGAAAACAATTGTTATTTAAAAAAAATTGTAATATAAAACTATTATACAAATTTAAATAGTTTTGCTCAAAGGATATTTGTGAGTAATTTTCAATTTTTATTGTAAATAATTGATAAATTATATTTTAAATTTGATAAATTATGAATCGCAATTTATGCTTTGATTTGTACCAATTGAAAATAAATAAATAAATATTTTATTAATTATTTAGATATCTTAAACTAAATTTATAAATTAGAGTTATTTTTAATATTTTCAATTTAATTATAAATATAGTTTATATGACAATTATTTTTAGTTATTGGTTATTTGATTATAAATAAGTTATGGTTATAAAAAAAAACAAATTATGGTTATAAATTGGTTATTTTTTTTATAAATAAATAGTTATTTCAATTATAATTAAACAAATAAATATTTTAATAATTTTTGGTTATTGGTTTTTTGGTTATAAATAAATTATGCTTATAAATAAAGCAAATTATGGTTATAAATTGGTTATTTTTTTTATAAATAAATAATTATTTCGATTATAATTTAGCAATTAAAAGTGTTACTGTTATGTTAAATTTTCTTTATAAAAAGATTTGTATGCAAATTATTTTTGGTACTTATCAAAATATACTACTTTTAAGAATAGTTATTAAGATTTTTCATCTTAAATTAAATATGCAAAATATGTAAATAATTTAAAATGTATGTAATTTAAAAATTATCCTTTTTCATGATACTACCCACTTTACTTTAAATTTTTAAACTCATAACCCTTTTTTGCGTTTTCTGATATTGGCAAGTCTCGAAACAAACTAAATAACTCTTTATCAAACTAAATGAAGTTGAGGCATGAGTATCGGCTGTCTTGGACAGCAGCAGCATCCAGACATGTCTGTCCAACAACATTAATCAATTTCAGGCGAAACTTCTCTATTTGTTGTGTACTTCGAATTGATTTTCGTAATTTGTCAATGTGTCGCTGCTAGGCGGGTTAATAAACCAGCCACAAGCGATACAATAAGAGACATTTAAACATCAATTTAATTAATTTATGTTGTCATTTTGGGCAACTGTTGAAACTGTTCCCCAAACGCCTGGCAACAGTTTATCTTAAGTCTGGCAACACTGCCAGCAAGCAACAGCATCCCAAAAACAAAAAAGAGCAACAGGTTAAAAGCTTTAGCATACAAAAAGCTCAAGGCATGAATGAAAAGCACGCATAAGTCAACTGCTCTGCTCTCCCATGCGTCTCGTTATCGGCTCTGCTCGGCTGCTGCTGCCTACGACGCGTCGCTGCTGACGGCGCTGACGTTCGCTGCCTCAGCTGGCGTCACTGCTCGCGATTTGCATTTGTCTTTTGGGTTCTGTGTGTTCTGTGTTCTCCCACGGGCGCTCATTGCGCCGCTAGCCAGGCATGTGAACGGTACGCACGGCGCGCTTACAAATCTCTCTCGCACTCGCACTCACTCTCGCTCTATCGTTCGTTCGTTCGTTCGTTCGCTCGCACACACTCACTGCGTTATCCTTTCGCCATTTTGGGTTTTTGTATGGCGCGCAATTTTGTTTCGCATCAACAGAGCAACATTTGAATTTTTCAACAATAAAAGTGCAAAAATCAACGACATTTTTTAATGTTCGCGTGTGCAAGAGTGTGTCTGTGTGTGTAAAACTCCCTCTCCCCCTGTGTGTGTGTGTGTTTTTGTGTATAAAATATGCGCGGCATACAGTTTAATATTCAAATTTCCTTGGAAATTACTGCACGCATTTAAATAATTGTGATGCCCGCACAAGTGTGAAAACGTGAAAAGAACAAAAGGAAAAAAAAGCATAAATATAATTAAAGGATATATAAAAAAATATAAATATTAATAAGAAAAAGCAAATAAATATATTTGAAAAAAAAAAATAAAAAATATAAAGAATAAAATATATAAAAAAATATAAATTTAAATAAGAAAAAGAAAGAAAAAGCGAAAAAAAAAATTAAAAAAAAAATATATATAAAGAACGAAAGAATAAAAAAAATACAAAAAAAAAGAAAGAAACACGCAGCTGGCACACGTCTAATAGGATTACGACGCTGCCAGACAGACAGACAGTTGCCGGATTAACAGCGAACAACGAACAACTCAAATAGGAAACAGCTAAAGGTAAATCTGCCGCATCCTGTGTGGCAAGTTGGCAAGTGGCAAGTGGCAAGTTGGCAAGTAGGCTGCAACAGGCAACAGAAGCATTCAAGTGTCCTTTTCCACAAAGAGTCAGCGAGGCGTTAAGAGCGTGATTTGAATGCCATTCTCAGTGCCGATTCAGCCATATGCAGTAAACAGGCTTAATTGTTAACTACAATACATATATACACATACATATATGTACATATGTATTTATATACGAGTATTAATATCTAACTTGGTACCATATTAATTGGCACTCGCTATCACCAAAGGAAATAAACTCCATAAATATCACATTTTATTAAACCAAAACCAGCCAAAAGCATTTGCGTTATTGCGTTTACGTGCACGAATGTTAATTGAAGTCAGTGTACACCTTACTCACAGTAGGGTTAGTCAGTTTAGGTGCGGGGTACGAGCATCGAAAAGGGAGAGAGATACAGCAAGTACTTGCAGATTAGATAAGTCACTCGATGCCATGGTTTCCATGTCGATTGAAGCAGCTCATCAAATTATTAACGCGCATCATAAATATTCATATTCATATTCATATTCCTCTTTATACACGCACAAAAAATGTCCTTTTCAATTTTAATATTTATATTAAATATTCATTGACTAAAAATACTTGTTTAGAAAACATTTAGTGCTTTCAATTTAAGTTTATGCGCTTTTCTCACTTGAATATTTAAATATTTTATAAATATATATTTACTTAAAAATATTGTAAAATTAAAAAACTTTTTACTTTACTTATACTTGCTTATACTTGTATATTTAACATATAATTAATTTAAATTTAATACGTAGCTAAAAACTTTAGTTACTACTCTACTCTTTTTGATGAAAATCCATTGATTTGTATGAAAATAAAAGATTTAAAAATTGTGTTTATTTCTCCCAAATTTGTATTGTTTAAATAGAGACTATTTTTTGTGAAATTATTGCTTATTTAAGAGTCTATCTTTTAATTAGTGCATATTTATATTACATTTTATTTATTATATATTATATATATTATATTATATTATATATTATATTTATTTAATTAAGTGCACACACTTTCGTTAGATTAATTTTTGTGAAAGTTATTTTTGGAATAATGGAAAAACAAAAAGGAATTTATGTAGTTTTGGAAATAGAATTTAGTTATTTATTTGGAGACGTACAAAGAGAGAGTGAGCTTTATACAATATTTAAAAAGGTACAACATTGCCTTGCTGACATACTTCACAATGTAAAGCTGATGCTAACATTTGCTTCCAACACCCTTCCTCAAATGTAGCATATCTGCAGCAAGTTATCAAGATGACTTCATTCCCATTTTCTGAAGAAATTTCCAATGTATATGATGAAACTTTACATCGATATGCTTGGTACGTGCATGAAACATCGAATTTTTAGCAAGCTGCTGTGCTCCTATGTTGTCGCCATATATAACATTTAGAGTGTTATACTCTTTACGAGGTCTTCCAGGTTTTCCTGTCCGTACTATCCTTGGACGTCCTGGTCCTCTTATGGAATTTTGCATGTTGCTTCCATCTTGATCTTCAATCTCATTTTCAGAATCATTTATTGCATCATTTTGATCTTGATCTACAGCCTCACACGTATTTATCCCAGTATCATTCATTGCTTCACTTCCATCTTGATCAACATTCATACTTATCTCTGGTTCGTCTATCTCCATAGCTTCCTCCGGTGCATATTCTTCTGACTCAATAACCCGCATATCATATTCGTTTGTAGCATTCTTGTATGTCACAACTGGTTTATCAGAAGAAACAGTATAATCATTATTCTGCCGTTCTGTTTCTTTGAAAATAACGTCTCTGCACTCTACCAGTTTCCGACTTTCCTTATTAAATAAACGATACGCTTTTGCTACATCAGAATATCCAATCATGATATATTCCTTTCCCTTCTGGGCGAATTTCGACTTGTGTGTTTTATCTAATGCAATAGCTAAGGATCCAAAGACTTTCAAATGTGATATTACTGGCTTCCTTCCTGTCCACATTTCAAACGGAGTGACTCCATTCAAGCAATTGGTTGCACACCTGTTTCTTAAATAAACTGCTGTTCGTACAGCTTCTGCCCAAAAGCCTTCACTAAGTCCTGCATGCAATATCATACTTCTTGCCATCTCAACCAGTGTCCTGTTTGCTCTCTCTGCAACACCATTTTGTTGCGGTGTATATGGTACGGTTAGGTTTCGCAAAATCCCATTATCTTTCAAATATTTATCAAAAACCTTTGAAATATATTCCCGACCATTATCGCTGCGTAAGACTTTAATTTTCTTTCCAATCTGACATTCGACTTGATTCTTAAATTCTTTAAATGCATCAAAGACTTGATCTTTGGTTCTTAGAAAATATACTGACATATATCTGGAACAATCATCAATAAAAGTAACGAAGTACTTATTGCCTCCCAGTGATTGTGTTTGCATTGGACCGCAAACGTCACTATGTATAGTATTTAATAAACTACTTGCCCTGTTGGAGGTCTTCTTTGGAAATGGTTGAACACATATTTTACTCTTTGCACACGTTATGCAAACATCATGCGGCTTGCAAATCCCCTTGAGTCCTATTACCATATTTTTTGCATCCATCTCCTTTAAAGCATCAAAGTTAACATGCCCAAATCGATTGTGCCACAAAATGCTATTCGCTTCGAAATTAATATTCATGCATTTATTTTGATTTTCGTATGCCATGAACAATCCACCTTCGAGATTTCCTTTTATTATTACCTCATTGTTTTCTAAAATTTTTGCGCAATTGTTTTCAAAAATGACCTTTTTTCCATGCTTAAGCGACTTTCCGATAGATATGAAATTATTCTGTAGACTTGGTACATATATAACGTCAATCAATGTCACCAATCTATCACCAAACCTTATAGTCACTTTGCCTTGACCTTCCGCCATTATTGACTTGCCACCAGCTAACATTATCTTTAGCTTACTTTCTTTAAAAGTTACAAAGCTTTCTTTATTGCAACACAAGTGTGCCGTTGCACCACTATCCAAACACCATGCGTTTTTGCTCTGCATATTATTCTCTGGAGTTGAGATCTTGCAAATTGAAATGTTTTTCTCTGGATCAATACTAAACATACTCAGTTTTTCTTCTTTACTTTGAGATTTCTTCATGAGCCTGCATTCTGATTTGAAGTGTCCTTCTTTTCCGCAATTGTAGCACTTTTTCCCTTTCTTGAGTGACGATTTTCTACCTTTATAATTTTGGCTAGAAAAAACCTTCGCCTTACACTCATCCTCCGATTCACATAACTTTTGACGGTTATATTCCTCCGATATTTTAATTTTTAAAGCGCTTAAAGTGGGCAGTCTATCTCGCGATTCTATTGCGATGACAAATCCTTCGAACGATTTTGGTAATCCATTCAATAAAATTATTGTTTTTAGTGCCTCTGGAACTTCAACTTGAACTTCTGCCAATCCTTCTTCTAAATTTTGAAATTTATGCAAGTAGTCCTTAACAGACATATCCTCCGGCATTTTTATTGATAAAAGCTGTTTTATTAGCAGTACCAACCTAGCCGGTCCCCTTGGCTTATGAATTTCTTGAAGTATATTCCAAGCTTTTTCTGAAGAACTGCAATTCTTTATATTGCACAGCTGCGTTGGCTTCACACTTAATAAAATTGAAGCTAACGCCTTTTGATCCTTTAATTTAAAGGCTTCACGTTCTGCAAGTGTTGCATCTCCGCTAATGATGATTTGTCCGCTCACTATTGGCCATAAATCGTCTTTAATAAGCACGCTTCTCATCAACACCTCCCAAGTGTTAAAATTATTTTCATCGAGCTTCTCAATGTTATATGACATACCGCTCATTTTGAATTATTGAAATTTCTTGCAATTTCCCGTCTCTATTTTTTTTTATTCTTCCCTCTCTTCCTTCTATATACTTTCCGATACCAATATTCAGTTTTATTTTTCTATTATGCTGTTCCTGGGCCCATAACCTGTGAAAGTTATTTTTGGAATAATGGAAAAACAAAAAGGAATTTATGTAGTTTTGGAAATAGAATTTAGTTATTTATTTGGAGACGTACAAAGAGAGAGTGAGCTTTATACAATATTTAAAAAGGTACAACATTGCCTTGCTGACATACTTCACAATGTAAAGCTGATGCTAACATTTGCTTCCAACAATTTTATTTTTGACGCCTATAAATCAAAGGATGAATGTTAATAAAATTCCTAATATTTTTTTTTTAGGTGTAAGAATAGGAGAAAAGAAAGGAAGAGAAGGAAAGGGGGGTGGGGCATTGTAATGCGCATAAGTACACGCATTTTGATGTGTGCTCGAAAGCATGAAAGCAAATTACGCACAAAATAATTGACATTAGCATATTTTTTTTATGCTCCCTTTTGCTCCACCTCACTTATTCTGTTGCTTCTTTTACTCCTTGTCCTATATATGTTATCTGCTACACCTTGTCGCGAAATTTCTTCATCATTTTTTTTTGTTTTGATTGAGAATTTGATGTGCCACACACATGGCGTATACGTGATATGACATTGCGTATACGTCAGCAAGTGCCTTTTAAGCGGCCCAGTCACTTAGCCAGCCATATTTGTGCCATAAAAAATAATAATAATATTATTATGATGTGTGTATAATAATACTTAATTTTTGATTCGAATTGAAGCGAATCAATTGAATTGTCCAGCTGAGAATTCGATTTACGTTTACATTTGACATCCAACTGTTTATTTATTGAAGCTGCAATTGAGAAAAGGCAAAGGAAGTGCGGGAAGTGAATTGTTTTGTACTTTTCTTTTAGCTTATCTTTCAGTTTATCTATCAGTTTATCTACTTTGTCTTTCTGTTCATAATTCCCGCACAAGTGAAATGTGTGTAAACGATTCCTTTGGGCCATAAACACCACAAGCTCGACTCGCAGCGCCACTTAATCATTACAAATGAGGCAACGCACACATTTACACCCAACACACACACCACACACACACACAAGCCACACACACACACACGCACAGCATTTATAGCTCGTTAGCAATTCCAAGTTGAGTCAAACGATTTGGCCAGAACAGAAGAGAACTGAACGGAACATAACAGAAATAAACTGAACTGAAGCTAAATTCGTACACAGCGAAAAACAAACGCATTCAAAAAATAAAAATTAAAATACTTAAGCTTGTATTTTTAAGGGTGTATTCAGGATATTAATGTTTAATTAACACAATATGCGCTTAAAATGACAACAACACAGTATTAAAATATTTAAAAAAATGAAAAAAGTTATTTTCTAAGGTGCGTTTCATATTCACAAGACACTTTGAAATTGCAAATTTCAACTTCAACAAAAACTGTACGAATCGGTGAAAAACATATTTTTTGAAGAATTGCCAATCAATCAATTTGTTAAATCATTATTGAAAAGTGTCTTATCTTTTTGAAACGCCCAAATATTAATTTTTCCTTAATTAATATTGTTTGCATAAACTAACCATCCTAAATTCTACTGAAACTTGTTGGTTTTATTGCTAAGAATATTATATTAATTTGTTGGGTTGTCTTATGATTATGAAACGCACCTTAGTTTCCCGATAATCAAAATAATGCGGACAACCGTAAGGTTTAATTTAATTAACAATATATTATTAATTTATATATTTTTAACTTGGTTTCAGAAAATCTAGATTAACCGAAAACCCGCACTGTTTTTTTCTGTGTATTCTTAAAACGTTTTGAAGTCCTTTTTGTCCTGTTTGTTGTCCTGGTTATTGTTGTTGTTATTGTTGCTCGTCCCAGGCGTTAATTGCCACAATTTGATGCGATTTTGGGCTGGCAGCGTTTTGTCGTTTTGTTTAGTCACTTTGATTAGTGTTGGCATATAAATAATAAATAATTCTATAGAGAGATGAAATTTGTTTGTCTAAAGCTGTGATATGAGTACTTAATGGCTTCAGGCCACTTGGTCCTTTAAAAACTTGGTCAAGTGTTGCTGTTGTTGTTGCTGTTGCTGTTTTACACACATTTTATCAAAGTCAAGTTGAGTTGAAGCTGCTTCTGTGTTATCTGCACGCAAATGTTTGCCGCTGAAGTTGATAAATGGATTTACTTTGATTTTATAGCTAAAAATCGATGTCTTCGATGCCTGGCGATGCCGTCGTTTAAAGTCCTTGTCTTCCATTTGAATGTCAGAGTGCCTTGCCACGCCTACCAGCTCACGCCCACGCCCACACACACACATACAGAGTAAAACCTGCTCTGTCTCTCTGCATTTGTATTTTTTCTGTTCTCTTTCCATTTTTTTTATTTTATTTACTTTTTGTTGATGCGGTCAAAGACTTTGGCCAACTGACTCATCACAAACTGCAGAAATCCGAGCACTAGAGATTCGAGTTCGCTGCGGCAAAAGGCGCATTATCTATTCTTATTTTTTATATATTTTTGGTAAACCGAAATTGCACTTTAAATTGGCGCACAAACTTGTAAGAGAAGCAAGTGAAAACTATAATCTATGACATCAAATCACGCGACACTAAAATGCCAGACAAAGGCAAAAAATAAAACAACACAAAGGAAAACTTGGCCAAGTTGCAGCTCCTGGTTTCGAATTTTCATCTGGAAATTATATAAAGCGAATTCGCATTGCACGTTTTGAATTTTGATTATCTGCAATTCACAATTTGCATTTTTGGCTCAATTTTCGTTGTTGTTGTTGTTGGTGACTCACATTTGCAGCTGTAGCTTTTCTTGGTCTAGAATTTTCTAGCTTTTCCCTTTCCCTTTTTGGCTGCTTATTCTGGTCCAAGGAGTACTTATGTTTGTCTGCATTTATATCTATTTTATTATATATTTTTCTGGTTTCTTTTTTTTTCTTTTGCTTGGCTGGCAGCTTGTATTTATCATTTGCGCCTCATTAGTTTGTGTCTCTGCTGCTTGTGGCATTATTTATACACGGACACAAAGCTCAGAGTCCATCGGGGGTCATGAACTCTCTCTCTCTCTTTCTCTTTCCACTTTCTACTTAAATTTTACATGTGCACAAATTTCGTTTGCATTTCTTATGAATTTATAAACATTTTGGGCGTTAGAAACTAACAAAAACTAAATGAGAAAGTGGCTTAGAATTTTAGTTTGAATTTTTAAGTGAGTTCCAAGTCATTGTTATTATCTGTTATTATTTATTTAACGTCAAACAAAGTCGGTCATCAACAGCGCTTAGTTTCAAAGCACAAAAATTGTTGGTATAATAAATAAAAATAAAATACAAATACAATTTTTAATTACAGAAAAAGTTGATTGGAAAAGAATAATGTATATGGGGATCAAAAGATCATTGAATTCGATTTGATAAACATAAAATTGTAAAACCAATTTAAGTCGGATTTATTTAATCAAAAATGTTTGACTAAATAAAAATAAAAAAAGGGATTTTTAATTAAATAATTGGTATAGCTAGTTAATTTTACCATGTTGGCTATGAACATAAAATTATTAAACTAATTTAAAACAGTTTGAAGCGGCTGCAGTTCTCATAACTTAAAAGCTGTGCTAGAGTTCGATTTTTTTAATTTATGGCTGATAAAAATAGACCAAGAAACAACCCGAAATCTCAGTATCAGCAATTCGAGTCACAGCAAAGAGAGCTATAAAAATAAGCTTGTGGTTCTATGCTGATTTTATGGCCACTTTCATTCACGAGGCTTCCTTCCACTTCCTCTTCCAAGGACCCGCTGTGCAATTTGTGTTGCATACCTTCGGGCGCGCAGTTTGCTCAGCACAGCTCATGAGCCGTTTTAATTGCTTAATTACAGTGCCACTGTGCCACGCCCCCCCCCCTCTCAAGTGGGCAATACTCAACAGCAGCTTTATGGAGAACTAACAGCTGCCGTTTATGACTCTGGCCCAACACAAAATCCGTATCCCGTTGCAGCCGCAATTGCCCTCGAGTGCCTTGAGGTTTAACTTTAAGTTGGGACATTAATGCGAACCTTTTTCTTTCGCTTTGCAGCTTCTTCTTCTGGTTGAGGGAAGATTAACTTGCTGGTAGTACAGCAACTACAACTCCAACTCCAACTACAACTACAACTGAACTGATTCGGCTTCGTCATGTGCTCGGCGTAGCATTGGCATTGACATTGGCATTGGATGCCCCGTGGCTTGGATTGGATGCAATGTGGACTTATATGATGGCTGCCGCCCGCGGAGATCGGGTCAACACAATGATGTCCAACTCCAACAGACGCCGCCCCGAAACCGAATCCCCCAAATACGGTTACAAGTAAGTTTCAACTTGTCAATTGTTTTCAGTTTTTTATGTGACAATTTTGTTTTAAGTGTTTCTAAAATGTTTAAAATTTGTTTACATTTAATTATCAAGTCACTAAAGATTTTAAAAATAATTAAATATAATGTCCGTGTTGCTGAAATGTAAGAGATTTCACAAATCGATCAATTATATTCATTATTTATATAATAATCGATCATTTATATTCAAAGTCACAAAAATAGGCTACTTTAAATATGTTTCAAGCTTCAGCATAAATATGTTATAAATTCTTGGTCGATGTTTTTTATTTATTTTATTAAATTTCTTACAAAATTTCAATTTTATTTTATATTTATTAAATGCATAATTATATTTTTAAATGTATATACAAATATTTTTATTAATTATAAAAAAATGAATTAAATTTAACTATAAAATCTTGGTAGATTTAATTTATTTATTTTATTAAATTGTTAACTCTATTGTTAATTTTATTTTATATTTATTTAATGCGTAATATAATTTTTAAAATTAAATATAAATATTTTTATTAATTATAAAAAAATTAATTAAAATAAAATTATAAAAGCTTGGTAGATTTTTTTTATTTATTTTATTAAATTGTTAACAAAGCGTCAATTTTCTTTTATATTTATTTAATGCATAATTTAATTTTTAAAATTAAATATAAATATTTTGATTACTGAAAAATAAAATTTATCTTAATTTTATTTATTTATTTTATTAAATGGTTTACTAAGCGTCAATTTTATTTTATATTTATTAAATGCATAATTTAATTTTTAAAATTAAATATAAATATTTTTATTAATTATAAAAATATTTATTAAAATAAAATTATAAAAGCTTGGTAGATTTTTTTTATTTATTTTATTAAATTGTTAACAAAGCGTCAATTTTCTTTTATATTTATTTAATGCATAATTTAATTTTTAAAATTAAATATAAATATTTTTATTAAATATAAAAAAATTAATTAAAATAAAATTATAAAAGCTTGGTAGATTTTATTTATTTATTGTATTAAATTGTTTATTTAATGTCAATTTTATTTCATATTTATTTAATGCATAATTTAATTTTTAAAATTAAATATAAATATTTTTATTAAATATAAAAAAATTAATTAAAATAAAATTATAAAAGCTTGGTAGATTTTTTTTATTTATTTTATTAAATTGTTAATTCAATTGTCAATTTTATTTTATATTTATTTAATGCATAATTTAATTATTAATATTAAATATAAATATTTTTATTAAAATTACATTTGCTTTTTAAATACACAAGAATTCATACAATATTTCAAGCTGTTCTAATTTTATGAGTTAATAAATAAATACAGTAAAATATGTATTTATAGCACAAATTTTAAAGATTGTGCAATTTAGAAATGTATTTATTTGATTGCAATAGATTTAAAATTTGTTTTAAACACTTTGACATTCAAAAGTAATGGTTGTCCAGTTATAGGAACGCTGAAAATGGTTTTAGCTTTGCTTTTGTGTTGTTGGAGATTTAAATAAAAATACGCTGAATACTTGCAACCATTTTTCGATGCTGAAATCCCTTTTCAATCTGTATGTTTTTTAGCCTGTCCCGTCCCATGTATCGCACCACGCGCTTCGTTGGCCCCTCGGCTGCCTCCTCCACTCCGCTGCCTCCTTCCCAGCTTCCCTGCAGTTCCAGTTGCAACAACACAACAACAACAACAACAGCCACAAGAACAACAACAGCTCAACAGTTGCCACACGAGGAGCTGGAGATCAGCGGCGGTTTATACGCGCCCTTCCAGCCGACGAGTTCCCTCAACTCCTCGGAGGGAGGCGGAGGAGGAGTTTGTCTGCCGCGCAAGCATTTAATTGCCAACCAGACGCGGATGTTACCCGATCCTTCCCAGCTGCAGTTGGAGGAGCATCAGTTGCATTATCCACGCAGCTGGCAGCGGCGAAATCATCGCATCGAACTAGACGATGATGACGACGACTTTGATGAAGATGACGATGATGATGATGATGAGCAGCAGGCGACAGCTAATCATCATAATGATGATGATGATGGTGGCAAACACAGCCAGGAGGAGGCAATTGCTCCGGCGGAGAAGCAGCAACAACAACGCGATGTCAACTATCTGGAGAATGGCAGGAAACTGATACAGGTACACTCAGAAAAATGCAAAAATTCTTAATTTAACCTTATACGAAATTACATACAGTGGACAACTAATGTCTTCATACACCATAAATTGGTCAAATTTGGGTATAATAACGATAATTTGATGCGGGTTTTTAATTTTAACCCATGGAAAATTTTGAATTTAAAAAAGTCTATTTTTCAACTTTTTTCCTCGATTTTTTCAAAAAAAACTTTTTAATGCAAAAAAATTTTTGAAACAATTCTAAGAGTAACTGCAAAAAAAATTTTTCAAAAATAGTTTTTCTAGTATTTTTTATGATTTTTTGAAAGTTGCTATAAATGACTATTTTAACCCCTTTTTCCTCTTTTTCATACAAAAAGTGGCTTTTTAGCAACTTTCAAAAAATCATAAAAAATACTAGCAAAAATATTTTTGAAAAATTAATGGCACACTGTATATTGAGCCCCCAAAATTCTAAAATTAAATTGATGTAAAGAATTTCAAAGTCGCTCTTAAAATTTAGAATTTCGTACTTAAATCAAGAGAAGTATTTTCAGTATCATTCTTCACTCAATTACGAGCGTACTTGATTTTTCTTACAGTGTAGACATCGATACCCCTTTTGACCATTTAATGCACATAAATCACACGGCGTATGCGTAATTTAATACACAAGTCTGTACATCAAATGGGACAAAGATAAATAGCCCAAGATAAATGTGGAACACTTTTTGCCTATTTTATTTATTTGTTGCATTAATTTCATTCGATTTAATTATAATATTTCGTTTTGGCCGCCAGAGCTATTTAATTATGTGGGCTGTAATTAAGTAATTGCGCTAATTGATTGACGCCATCGACAATATAAAATGACAACAATAACAACACTAGTGAAACAATGGCACAGTTTATGCTGCGGGCTTACATACATACACACACACATATAAACACATATATACATATATATATAATACACATTTCGCACTCCTTATTTTGCTCATTTCCGCCATTGCCACAGTTGCCTTTATGGCTCGATGCAAATGAACTGCGGACCTTCATAAACTTGACCTTGCCGTAAATCGCGTTTTAATTACTTCCTCTATTGTCACGTAGCCGACGCGTCGTCCCAGTTTCCCTGCTCCCTGCTCCCTGCTCCGTGTTCCCAGCCAACAAAACTGGCTGCCATTTTTGTGCCCGCAGCAATTTTTATTAGCACGTGTCAAATTACTTCCAAAAAAAAACAGAAATTAAGAAATGCAGAGAAAAAAACTCAAAACAGTCCCTTTTATACCCTAACAAAGTTTAAAAAATACTGAATATAATTTAAAAGTAAATTTCTAAAATTGAAGAACATAAAATTATATTTTATATAAGCAGCCACAACTTAAGTTTTAACTTAACATTGTTCCAAAATGCAATTTAAATGCCAAATTATTTGATACCGCAAAACCAAGTTAACTCTACTATAAACAGATGTATATATTTTTTAATTAAATTCCTAAAGTTTAAACAATTTTTGAGTTAATCTAAAAAAATCCCACAATGTGAAATTTTTAAATAATGTCCAACAAATAATGTCTACTTTAAAAATAATACAGTCGAATTTCCCTAACTCGAATCAACATTATCCAAAGAAAGCTATGGAAATATTCGACTTACAGAGTTATTTTCTTAGAGAGAAATTCTTGTTATAAAAGTTCGAGCTATGGAAGTTCAACTGTATATAATATTATAAAATAAAAATATAAAAAGATTAAAAAGGATTCTAAATTAATCAACACAAAAATCTTAAAACTTATCTTAAATCAATTTCCAAAAAAGTACTTTGAAGTAATATAAAATTGCCTGCATACAAATTTTAGTCAGAATATTCTTCCAAACGGTCAACAAATTAAAGAAAATTAATAAAATAAATTTAAATTTTTTTTAATGACACTAAACCGCTTTCACTTCATCAAGTGCTCAGCTAAATAATATATTATATTTCTGTGAAGAAGATTGATTATTTTTTACAAGAAACTTGATTTGAAAATGCCCATTACTGTTGGCAACTCTCAATAATTACATTATTTTGGGCCTTTTCTTCCACTGATAATAATAATAAAAAATGAATGTAAGGTATAGATACATATAAAAAGTCTGTTTAGAACTTAATTTGACCCTCGAGCTATAAATAAGTAAGTGCAGGAAGGAAGGACACTCGCCAGCTGCTGTTCGCAGGTCCTGTCAAGGGTGCGAGAGGGGGGGGGGGGGAATTTCGAGGGACTTGTGAGTAACTTGGCCGACGACCAATTTGATAGATAAGAGCATTGAGCCACAGAAAATCGAGTCAGTCCGAAAGTAAAGTGAAAGTGAAGGCAAAAAGCAACCACAGAAAACAGAAACTGAAACATTTTCAATGCCATTTCATAAACGACACAAGGCAGAGAGAGAGAGAGAGAGACGAAAACGCAATGAAATAAATACAAATGGAGAGCGTTCAGTTCCCAATTCCCCTTACCACCCACTATATTTGTTGGCCCGCATAACGACGTCCAAATATTGGCTTGGTTGTTGTTGTAATGCTTTTGAGGTGTGTTGTCTGTCTGTTTGTTGGCCATCAAAACCGCAACAGAGCCAAACCGCGGGCAACAATAGAACCTTCCCCAGCCAGTATAGATAGAAACATAAATACACTGATCAAAAAAGCATAGTTACATTGCTCATACAACAGTTCAAATTTAGTAAAAGATATTCAATTTCAAAAGTTAAAACATTATTTATTACTCAAAATTCAATATTTAAATTTCAAAGTTAATTTGATCAAGACAAAATTCACTTCATATTTAATTTTCCACATTTATTACATTTTATTTTAAAATTCCCAAAGTTCAATAAATTGTATTTGTATTTGTAGATTTGTGTTTAACTTTAAATTATAAGTTCCTAAAGTTTATTTAAATATTCAGTAACAATATACAAGTTCAAGTTATATTTAAAATTTGTATTTAATTTAAAATTGAGTATTTTTAAAGTTTTATAGTCATTTCAATATATGTTAAGCATTTTAATGTCGAATAGTTTTCATATTTAGTAAAGAAATTAAAAAAAAAATATATATACATATATTTTAGTTTATTGCTGCTTTTGTAATATATTTTAATATATTATATTTTTTATAGCTAGTTTCTATTTTTCTTTATTATTTTTTTCTCTGTTTATAACATATTTATAGTTCATGAATTCAAGGACTTAAAGTTTTCGAAGACTCCACCAGAGAGAATGAGGGAATAAAGACAAGAGTGAGAGTCAGAGAAAGAGTGAGAGAGAGAGAGTTGAACTATCGTCAAGTTGGTCAAGTTCTGTTGGCCATTAAACCGATTAATGAGCCCTATTTGCTTGCCATACCTTTAACCAATTTGTTGGCCCTTCTCAATTGCCATTCGGCTGTCTGTTTTGCTTATTGTTTTTCTGTGCAATTTGAGCTGCCAGCAGGACACTCGAAAGAGCAAACAATATATACATATAAAGGACTCATCGACAGCGACAGGACTCAGGACTCTTCGCTTTGTCAATTTTCTGCAAATTTCAGTTGCGCAAAAAACGCGTTCGCCAACGGCAGCAAATAAAAAAAAATAAGAAGTTCGTTTGAAAAAGTAACTTTAAAAGCAGCTCGTCGTGCTTAACTGAATCAAAATTGGTCTAATTCGTGCTGTAAACAATGCTAACTGGGCCTAAAGATTAAGCCAACGCCAGAGATAACAACAAGAAACGTCAGGAGCTGGATTTCAAGTTGATGAGGGTCCATTTCCCATTTTACATTTCCCATTTCACATTGGACACTGGACACTGGACACTGGACAGTAGTTTGTTTTCTAGTTTTTGGGTTGCTATTAGCCAAGGTATTAAACCAAACAAATGTCTGACTTTTGGCCAGTTCCTGTTGTTGTTAATCCATTGTTGTTGTCGTTGTCATTGATAAGCGTTTTGTTGTTGTTTATGGTCATCGTCATCGTCATCCGATCTGCGCCACATTTGCATAATTCCCACGTCGCGACTTTCAGTGGTTCAACCAAATCTCGAGCCACAATCAACACAAATAACGAATTGTGCAGATAAAAGCGTTGTGATATCAATAACAAATAAATAACATTTAGCTGTAATTTGTTTGAGCCAAAGTGCAAGTGCTACAAATGGCCAAAAACAAGGCTAAAAGTGCTTATCACACAGCACAACAGCTGTGAATCATATCAGAAAAGTGCTTGGAGTTGGAGTTGGAGAGTTGGGTACTCGGAGTGGTTTTCGAGTGCTAATTAGACCACCTAAACCACCATTCCTATTCCTAATGAATGTGGTTTTGGCCAAGGGAAACAAAGTTGCCAACAGCACTGTTAAAGCTCTTTAACTGTTTAATGTTGCCTGCGGCATTTAAGCCCTGAGTCTAATAATGCTGACTGACAACTTGTTAGAGCGAGCAAACAGTAGCTCAGTAATTTCGGCTTTAAGGCAAATTTAAAGCTATAGTAGATTTGGCAGACATTGACTTAAATTAGTTAATTCAATACATAATATTAATAAGGCAATTTTAAGTTAATATTAAAGCTATTGTAGATGTGCTAGACTCTAATTTAAATTAGTTTATTAAATACATAATATTAAAAAGGTAAATTTAAATACTTTTAAGCTTTAAGGTGCTTTCAAAGCTACTGTAGATGTGGTAGACTTTGATTTAAAATAGTTTATCAAACACATAATAAAAATAAGGAGCTTTTAGCTTCATTTAAAGCTTTCAAAGTTTTGCTAGATTTGGCAGACATTGATTTAAATAAGTAAATCAAGTAAATAATATTAAAAAGGCAATTTTAAGTTAATATTAAAGCTATTGTAGATTTGGTAGATTTTAATATAAACTAATTTATCCAATATCCAAGGTAGATTTAAACTACTTTTTAAGCTTTAAGGTGCTTTGAAAGTTATTGTAGACTTGGTAGATATCCACTTTTAATACACTATCAAATACATAATATAAATTAGCCAATTTTAACCACACTTTAAGCTTTAATGTGCTTTCAAAGCTATTGTAGATAGATTTGGTAGATTTCCATTTTATGCAGTTAGTCAACTAGTATATATTTATTTAAGCCCAATTCTGATTAGTTTAATTTCAAATTAAAAGCTTTAATGTGCTTTCTAAGTACTTGGCCTGGTGGTAAGCTTTTTTGTCGAGATTTAATTTTAGTTTAAGTACTTGAAGTATTGTAGTAAAGTGTTTTATCAATGAAGAATTCATATACATAATATATTGATCAGTATCTAAAGAGCTGCAGTTTCAGTTTGAGCTTTTAATGTGCTTTTAAAGCTGTTTTTCACGCAGTAAACTATGCTGTAAAAGAGCTTTCAATAATAAGAAATCTACTTTCAAAAAACTTTGATTTGATTTGATTTAAATTTGATCTAAAGCTTGTTTTTGTTTGTTTGATTGTTTGATTGTTTTAAATTAATTTAGCTTTAAATGAGAACTGCAAATCATAAACTGAAGCTCTGTTTTCTAGGAACTCCCTAGTTTCAGCAGAAATAAGAAGCGCAGACAAATAAATTCAAGTATCTGCTTAATATTGAATACAAAAATGATTCATTCATGTACCTCTATTAGGTTGGGTAATTCAACACTCTTTTAGCCTTAAAACATATAGTAAATCTTTGCAGACATTCAATATTTTGGGTTTGTTCATGCCAAAAACGGAAATAACAGATACAGAGATGTTCACACATTCACACACACACAGTTTCTATTATATTTGGGCATTTTGGCTAAACTCAATTTCCATTCAAAGTTAAAGACTTCACTCCCCACTTCCCCACTTCCCCGCTTCCCCACCAATCAGTGCCACGTGCCTTGTTGGCCTTCTCATATTTTATTTTATTTTTTGTCGGGCTCACAGCTTGCCAGGCATTTCAATGTCTGACCCATTGGTCATTTCTAATAAGACCCCAAAGACTTTAGAGTCGCTTAAAGTAATTTTATTTGGGCATAAAGCACACGCATGCAATAAACCATCAAAAGCGGCGCTTGATTTGACCAATTCCCTCTCTCCCCCTCTTTCTCCCTTCCCTTCCTCTCCCTCTCTTCCGCCAATTGCCCACCTGTGTCAACACCTAACGGACGCCGGGCAATTATGGAAATTTATTGTGCACCTCATGCCGCAAAACGCACTGAATGCCAATCAGGCAACTGGGCAAATGTCAGAGGCAGTGATAATAAAGAGAGAGACAGAGAGAGAGAGATAAACAGACAGAGAGAGAGAGAGTGGAGGTTGGAAGGAGAGAAGTTTTCGATTTAATTTTCAAGTACAAGAGCTGCGAATCCAAATCAGTTTATCACACCCGTTACTTTATTAGTATTAAGGTATTTTGTGTTCATGACAAACAGTTAGTCAAGTAAGTAATTGCTTTAATACTATAAAACACAAGGGAGAGGCTAAAGTCAAGCTCCCGACTATAAAATACCCGTTATTTATTTAAATAAACTAAAAATATTTTTTATTGCATGCTTTTAGGCACTTGCATTGCTTAACAACTTAAATCAGCCATTACCATCTTTCTATTTGTCCGATCTTGTTGCGTTTAAGTAGGATGATAGGTAGTAATAACAGTTAACGTTAATAAGTAAAAAATTCCTTATTTCTTGAAATTTACTAAAAACTCCAGCATATCCAAAGATAGAATATTCCTTTCAGTTTTGAATATTTTCTTTTATCATTATCAAACATGATACACAGTCGCAATTTGATTGGATGTATTTGATGCTAGTTATGGCTGAATTAAGTTTTGATCTGCGCTTAAATATGCGATAATTTGAAAACCTTAGGTTTGTTTTTACATAATCCAGCTAAGATTTCTTCAAAAGATATTTTCAAATGCAATACATTGAAAAGAGTATAGAACTGATAGATACAAAACTATATATTTGAACTAAGGAGCGGGTATTTTATAGTCGGTGACGCAACTATCGATTAGTTTACTAGTTTATTTTTTTGGCTGCAACCTTGCATAATTGTAAACCGTTGCCGCCAAGCTACTGCCAACGATGAGCTCATCATCCACATGAAAATCATCATCATCATCGTTATCAATAAATACATCATCATCATCATTTGATCAACATGTTTATTAACATTGCTGGTCATCCATCAGCAACAACAACGACAACAACAACAATTGCAACTGGTTGCGTGTTTCCTTCCTGCCAAATGCAATTAATTAAAATGCAACATATCGCACGTGTGCTTAGTTATCGATAACAGCGAGCTATCGCTCGATCACAGACAACAATAGTTGGCTGTCTCAGGAGACAGCTTTCAGCTTAATTAAACGATGGCCGAAAGAACAATTAAAAAGCGTTTACCGAACGCAACAGAGTTCAGCGGAAAGTGTCATCAATCTTGTCAAATTGCCATCAATGACCAGAGAATTCACTCCACACCCACAACAACAACAACAACAACAACAGCAACAACAACAACAATAACAACAACAACAACAACATGCCTTTTGTCCTCTTGTTGCTGACGACAATGAAGGACCAAAGTCACTTGAGACTTTGCAGGTTAATTAATTAAACGACGACGACAACATGCAAATTAAGAAAATTGCAAAATACGGCAACAACAACATTTTGAATTGACAACAGCAGCAGCAGCAGCAATAAACAACAACAACAACAGCAACAGCAGCAACATTTAGTTATTGTGTATGCCAATCGTGCAGTGTTGCCAGCAATTCAAGGGCTAAAAAAGCTAATCTGATCCAAAAAAACAGTTTTTATTAAATAGCTAAAATATTATTAAAAGTGCTTACAAATTGCTAGAATATTTTTTTAAAAAAGGCCAGTTGTTTTTCAATTTTTTAATATAGGTTTTTGATAGCTATAAAAAATATATTTTTGACGTAAAATATATAGAAATACAGTAGCGGCCAAAGAAAACCGGACACCATAAAAAGTGGTTTTTGAAAAATCTTTTTGCTAGTGTTTTAAAAGTTTTTGAAAATGTCAAAAAAGGCACTTTTTGCATGAAAATAAGGAAAAAGTGTCTTTTTTTGCCATTTTCAAAAAATTATTAAAAATACTAGCGAAAAGATTTTTGAAATTTTTTTGTTTCGGTAACTATTAGAATTATTTAAAGAATGTTTTTGCATCCCAATATTTTTGGTTTAAGCCCTAGGAAAAAAGTTTTGAAAGTTGACTTTTTTTAAATTCGAAAATTTCAATGGGAGTTAAGGAAAGTTTTGTATCATTCAAACGATCCCTAGGCCACCTACGTTTTGCCTATGGTCGAACACTTTAAGAAAAAACCAAAAGCCACTCTTTTATGGTGTTCGCTACTGTAGGTTTTAAATTTAAAACTATATTTTTGAGAAAATTTTAATGTACATTAAAAAACGACCCTAAGCTCAGTTTTAAATCAAATTAGAGGTCAGTAAATAAAACTTAACAACAATGCCATTTAATTAATGCTATAGTCGACATCATAGATAATATATGTTTTACGAACTCCGAATTTATTTAAAGCAAGCATAGAAAATAGTTACACAATCTGTAGTTGCAACAATGGCACTTTTTACTTCATTAAAATCCAAACCTATACAAATTGAGGAATTTTAAATTTTTTTTAAAGTAAAAATATCTGTCAATATGAAAAAGTAGTCAATTAATTTATTAAAATTAATTTCTAGCTAAAAGCATTTATTCAAATTTACATTATATATTTTTTTTAATTCCAAAATATCATAAAAATTACAAATTAGTCATATCTAGCTATAAATAAGCTCAAAATGTCAACACTGCTGCCACTGTGGCCAGTTTCGTGACTTCGACGTCGATGCTGACGACGCGTTGCGTCGCAGTCGCTGCCGCTGCTGCTGCTGGCGTCGCTGCCGGCGACACCTTCAATGGCAATTGCCAAAGCGCGCAACGCATTTTCAGTGTTAACGGGCAACTCGACGTCGACGCGCATGCGCAGCTGCTAAAAGCTAACGGTTAACGGACATTAACAACAACAACAACAACATTATCTTCATTACTTATGTAGGTGCAATTAAAGTAGAGTAAGAGAGACAGAGAGTGAGAGAGTGAGACGGAGTTTAACGTTGCTTGTTTTGCATGCGACATTTCAAAGTCAAAGCCATGGTGCAATCTTTGGATATAGCAGCCATAGCGGGACAACAGCAACAACAACAAAATGATACGGTAAAGCACATAAATAAATATCAAATATACATATATACATATGTGTGTGTGTGTGTGACCTTCAGAACACTTGGGCGCAGCAGGAAAATATTGCATTGCATTAACATTAGCATTAAATGTATGTAGTATTCCCAAAAGGGCCACAAGAACAACAACAACCACAATGCATCATATATTGAGCCAAGTTCATAACAACTGTCACACACACACACACACACACATACATACTATACATACAACTGTATGGCGATATGGCTTAATGGATTAACCGCTGGCAGCGACTGATACGCGTTTATTAGACTGTCAAGCACACGCCCCTAATCTCAGGATGTGCAGACTGAGAGCGCTGGCAAAAGCATCACGTGTGTGTGAAGCGTGTGTCTGTGTGTGTGTGTGCGTGTGTTAACCATAAACTTACAGATACATATACATATATACATACATGCATATACACGTGTTTGTATATCTATGTTTCGCTGTGTATTGAATCTTAGGGAATTTACGCAGAAACTCACTTGCCACACTGTCCCCTTTAACCCCACAGTGCACAGTGTGACGCGTGCAAAAATAATGCAAATATTGTGCAAATTTATTTAAAAATAATGATAGAAATCATTGCGCAATTTAAACACACTAAAAAAAGTTCAATTTTTTGTTAAATTAGTGTATTAAAGAATAAAAAAACCTAAATCTAATAACGCCTCCGATTCTTTTATTTGTCCCTCTGACCAGCGATGCCTTAAGACAACTGTTCATTTTAAATTAAAATCAAATACAAAATGAAAATTAAAAAATATATATATTGAAAAAATAATTTATGTCAATGCAATAAAAAATGCAGCACATGTCAAATATAAATAAATCGAAAAAATAATTTATTTAAATACAAAAAAAAAACCTACATGTCAAATTAAGCAGTAAATATGTTAATCAGTTACATGAATACATTACATGAATTCCAACTATTTTGCAATTATTTGGCAAACGAATTTCCAGAATTCTCCCTTAAAACTTTATTTTACTTTGAATTTATTTCTGCCTCTCTTTAATTAAGAAATGAAAGGTTTTTTAATAATGACGCTTGTTGTGAAGCTCATCAACAATTTTTCAAATTTGCATAATGCGATTATAAATAAAATAAAGTTATGAGGAAAACCGCAAAAAAACATATTTTTATGTGTTAAAATGTTTTGCTTTTTTCGATCTACAGCTTCAAAGATTATTCTTATACTTTTTTTTATCAGTTTCTATGAAACGAAACTATCCTTTAATTTAAGTACGCAGTCAATCACTTAATTTAATTTTTTCAAGTATTACTACAATCTTTTACCAATCTGGATAAATGAAGTGTGAACCACTGTGCCATTTAAGAATAGCTGCGTCATGTGCATCTAGTTTCCCTTCCAACTCGGCGCTCTCGCCTCGTTGCAGCTGCAGACTTGGATACTCGTAACAAACTTAATCGGAAAACTCGCAGAATGCTGACCAAGTTTTAATGCGGTTATCCCCTGACCCTGGCCTCACCCCTCCCTTTTGTCCAGTGTATGAAGATAGTGGGAGAAGCACCATTAAAACGATTCAATTAGAGTGTGTGCCACAGTTGTGTGGCACATTTCAAATAGAGTTTACTCCAACTCCAACTTGATGCTACTTCTGTCTTTTTTAATGTATCCTTGCAGGAGCCCAGCAAACGGAGCAAACCTTCGGCACTGAGTCGAACTCTGCAGGCGCTGCGACAACGTCTGACGAAACGGAACCGGGCCAAGCCACCCGATTGGTTCCTCGAGAAGTTCTCCAACACGACGAACACGGACAAGATTGGCAAATCTCCGGGCACGGATGATGCCGCTCTGTCGAGTGAAATACGTGGCACGAGCGTCCTGTGCAATCGCCTCTCCGTCGACCCCACACTGCAATCACATTACAGGGTAAGTACACTGAGAAAATAAAACCAAGACTCGAATTGAAATTTTAAAAATTCGACTAGCTTCAAAATGTCATTTTGAATGAAACAAAAATAGTTTTAAAGCAGTCAAATCTTTCTATATATTTATTCTTTTATTTTTTTATTTTTTGTTTTTATATAAATTTGTATTTTTTATTTAAACAAGTTTTCTGCTACCTTAATACATTTATTTTTTACCAAAAATATTTATTTTACATTTTCAATTTATGCTTCAATAATTATTGAAAATAGAAAAGCATTTTGCCCAAATCTAGAAAGTTTTTAGCACATTATATAATTATATTTGATTAAGTAATGATTTTTTATAGAAATTAGAAATTAATATTATATTTTCAAACATTATTTTTTTTTATAAATTTTCCATTTATTTTATAAAAATGCTCAGCTACATGGGGTTATTTTCACATTAATATTTAGAGACCAAATCTCCCAAATATTTTTTAAGACAAATCAAAGTTTATTCCTATTTTAAAAATTATAGGTGTATTTCTAAATATTAAGTTTCTTACATTCGCTTTTGATTTAAAATTGAAATTAATTAATGAAAATATTTGTAATTCCATAATTAATTTCAATTTTAAACCAAAAGCGAATTTCCAAAATAAGTGTTTTGGTTTTTTGAGTGTATGTGAAGAGGAATTCGCCTTGGCTAATATATATTTTTTTATATTTTTGATGACAGTGGCTGGCTGTGGTGTCGCTGGCGGTGCTCTACAACATCATCTTCGTGGTGGGTCGCTCCGTTTTCTGGGAGATTAACAAGAATGCACCCGCTGTTTGGTATACCCTGGATTATCTGTGTGATTTCATTTATCTGCTGGATACGCTGGTGCACATGCATGAGGGTAAGTTGCAATACACTGACAACTGTACAGGTGTATGACAGAGAGAGAGAGAGTGAGAGAGTGAGAGAAAGAAAGAGAGAGCGAGAACGTTGCTTAAATGCAAATGAGATGCGGAGACTTTTGGCCTAACTAAGCTGCCACAGACAATGGCAAAGCTATTTTCTCTACATACATGTATATAACAAGCCACTAAGACATGTGTGTGTGTGTGTGTGTGTGCGTGTGTGTGTGTTGCCAAATGCAGGGATAAGCCAGCCTTGACATTTGAGAAGGAAAAGGAAAGCACAAACGCTTTTAAAAATACCCTCGTTAACAGCATATCCGCTTGGCCATCAAGTTGGCCAAGACAGCACAAAAAAGTAGAGCAATCAATTTATGAATACAGCTTATCAAACGGAAATTACTTAAATAAATATCTTAAGGCTTAATACTATAAGAAATCATAATATATCTAAATCAAGTCAATTTAAAAAGGAAGTTAAAAAAATAAGTTAAATTTTGATATATTATTTATTTGATTTATTGGTCATAAAAGTTGTTAATACTCTCCTTTATAAGCAATAAAATAGAAGGTATAAATATAAAACAATATTGATAGTTAATTTAAACTTAATGAATCACAAAAGAAGACATAATTTTGATAGCAAAAGTCTCAACTCATAACTAAGGCAATAAATCCATTTGGGAGCGTGTCGACTAAGACAGCAGAGGGCAAGAAAATAGCGCTGGCTTGTGCAAAATAAATAACACATTGTATTTACATTTATTTTAAAATAATAGTGCTTATATATGTTGTTTGAAATTAGTTCTTTCTTATTTATTGTCAAGAATACAGTCTAAAATATTCTTATGCTCTTATCTATTTTAATTATATTTCTGATTCGTCAAATTAAAATTAAAAATGATTTTCAACGAATTTAACGAATCTACGAATAATAATAAAATAAAACATAATTCTATAATAGTAACCGAATTCTGAAGACACTCAAAGCTATTAACTATTTACGGCTTGGCAGCTGCAGGAAAAACAATTTCCTACACAAAATCCTACGCAGTTTTGTTGTAAACTTGGCTTAATGGGGATTACACAGTTTGGTAGTTTGGTAGTTAGCTGGGAGAGGGGGGAAAGCGAAGGGTATCAAAGTTTTAGTTGTGCATTCTGATGCCTTTTTAATACAGAAAAAGTAAAGTCAAGTAAAACGAACAAAAGGCGTCGCGAACTGTGAAATGTCTCGCTGCATGTGGCATGTGGCATTGTGGCAACTGGAATGCGGCATGCAGCAGAATAACAATAAGTAAGGGCACTACTAATTGTACACTGCCAGAAAAAAGGAGTTGTTTCATTTAATGTTTGTGCAATAGTTAATTTAAACCAATTCCAAGTAAATTAATTAAGTAAAATAATATTAATTTAATTTTAATTTTAATATTTTCAATCTCTTTTAATATTTAAACCAAATACAACTTTTACTTAATTTAAAGAAAGAAAAACAGCCTGACAAAATAAAAGATTCTTCAAGGTTTATCTGATATTTCGGCAAAATCAGTAAAGTTAAATATATACGGGCCTGTTCCGAATTCCGAAAATCGACAATAATTGGCGTTTTCAAATCGTGTGCTTTGGACTCGTCGGATTTGAAAATAAATGTCATTTAAAGCATTAAAATAAATACCTATACCTATAAACTGAAAATTGTTGAACATTTTTAGAATCGATTAACATCACTACTTATATTTTAAACAGTTAAAGTAATTTTTGAAAGAATTTTTTTAAAAGCATCAATAAAATATTTTATAAAAACAAAACCGAGAGGTTTGTAATTCCACTTTAATTTTTGTTATCGTTACCAACTCTCGCAATCGAAAGCTGCTGAGTTGCTTTAATTGAATAACAAAATTCGAACAACGAAGTTTTAGTCTATCTTCTATATTCAACCTGAAATACTTACAATGAATTTTCGAATCGTTTTCGAAACAGAGTTTGAAAAATAAAAACAAGCCCATTTCGATCAGAATTGGGAACAGCAAATAGTAAAACGAACGTTTTCGTTTCGTATTTGCTTTTTGAAAACGTTCGAAATTCGGAACAGGCCTGATATACTTTTAATATAGAATCTCCAATCTCACAAAATATTTAAGCTAATTGACATTTTAACTCAATTTACAATAGAAAGCCAATTAAAATAAATTTTAAAAATTACTCGAAAAAATAGAATTTGTTTTAAATTTGTAATATTTATATATACGTGTATATATTATTTAAATATATTGTTTGATAGTTAAATGAAATATGATTTTACATAAATATTTAAATAACCATTAATCAAATATCTGTTCTGCTGGAAAACTAAAAAAAGTCTAATATTAAAAGAATTAAATTAAATAACTGATTTGAATTAATCATTTGAATAATTAAATGAATTTGCAATTAAAAACTCAAACTGTGAGTTTACTCTTTATTTTTCCTCAGTGTAATTTGTACCCTTGTTTGCCTTGTAGGTTTCTTGGACCAGGGTCTCCTGGTGCGCGACGCGTTTCGGCTGCGGCGTCACTACTTCCACAACAAGGGCTGGTACCTGGACGTGCTCTCGATGCTGCCCACGGATCTGGCCTACATCTGGTGGCCCCCGGAGACCTGCTCGAGCCTGTATCTGCCCTGTCCGGTGATAGTGCGTCTGAATCGGCTGCTGCGTCTGCCGCGTCTCATGGAATGGTTCGATCGCACGGAGACGGCGACCGGATATCCGAATGCCTTTCGCATCTGCAAAGTGGTGCTCGCCATTCTGGTGCTGATCCATTGGAATGCCTGCATGTACTTTGCCATCAGCTACGAGATTGGCTTCAGCTCCGACTCCTGGGTCTACAACTTGAACGGCACGCGCAACAATACGCTGCAGCGCCAATACATCTACAGTTTCTATTGGTCGACGCTGACGCTGACGACAATCGGCGAGACGCCGACGCCCGAGAATGATGTGGAGTATCTGTTCGTGGTCGCCGACTTTCTCGCCGGCGTTCTCATCTTTGCCACCATTGTGGGTGAGTCGCCAGTTCCCCAACCATCTGCAATTTGTCTCTATCCTTTTCATTCCCTTCTCTTTTTTTATTTGGTTTGTTTGCTTTTTGGGTCCGCATTGTTTACGCAAATATTTCGTCTGATCGTTTAATTGGTTGCAGAGTGACATCTGTGACATCAATGGGTATTAATTTACGTCAGGGACCAAAACGGCCACGTACTGTCACTGCCCCTCCCCCCTCCACTCTCCCTCCACTCTCCACCCACTTTATCCTCTTCCATCTCCCATCTCCCATCTCTGTCTACTTTTCCGACCCGAGTCCATCGACACGTATTCATGTTCTCCATGTCGACCCACATTATTCATTACGCTCTACTTTGTTTTGTTTTCTTATTTCGCCTTTTATTTTGTATACCCTGCAAATATTGAAAATGCACACAAAAGGGTATTTTGGTTGCATGCCACTGTATGTGACAGATAGAATATGATATATCCTAGATCAATATTAAAACTCGTGTTGATTTAGTTTTTCAAATTGAAAACCAGACTCTTAAATTAATATGTAAATTTAAAATCTATTTTGTATTTCAATGAATTCTAAGAACAGCCATAAAGTTTTAAAGCTATATTCTTGAGAATTAATCAACAATTCGGATTGTTATTTGTAATTTAAAATATTTATATAATTTAATTCATAATTTTCTCTATGCTCCCAAGTTAATATATAACATTTATTTTGTATTTTTGAAGATCAATTCTCCTTTTAAAATATATATTCTTGAGAATTAATCAACCATTTTTATTCTAAATAATTTTTGAAGCTTTATTCTTGAGAATAAATCAACAATTCGAAGCTCAATTGTTATTTAAAATATTAATATAATTTAATTCATAATTTTCTCTATGCTCCCAAGTTAATATATAGAGTTTATTTTGTATTTTTGAAGATCAATTCTCCTTTTAAAATATATATTCTTGAGAATTAATCAACCATTTTTATTCTAAATAATTTTTGAAGCTTGTTTCTTGAGAATTAATCAACAATCCTGAGCTCAATTGTAATTAAAAATATTTATTTAATTTAATTTATAATTTTCTCTATACTCCCAAGTTAATATATAAAATTTATTTTCTATTTTTGATGATCAATTGCCCTTTTAAAAAATATATTCTTGAGAATTAATCAACAATTTTTATTCTTAATAATTTTTAAAGCTTTATTCTTGAGAATTAATCAACAATTCTGAGCTCAATTGTAATTTAAAATATTTATTTAATTTAATTTATAATTTTCTCTATACTCCCAAGTTAATATATAGAGTTTATTTTGTATTTTTGATGATCAATTCCCCTTTAAAAATCTTTATTCAACATATAATTTTAAATATTTCTTTTATTAAATTTATAATTTTATCTAAACTTCTAAGTTAATATATAAAATTTATTTTGTATTTTTGAAAGTAATTTTCTCTTTTAAATGCCATTGGAAATCAAGAACATCTATCAATTTTAATGAGAATTAATGAAGAAACCTAAACTCGTGTTTACTTCGCTCTTTATTCAACAGAATTTGAATTCAAATTTTATTTTTATTCAATTTTAAAATAAAGTATTTAATTTCTTAATGCAGTGTTTCTCACTTAAAAATACTTAAATTTTATATTCCAATTTATTTGACTTCATTAATTATTTTTGTTATCTCTTTAAATATATTTTAGGGTATCTAAAAGTCGAGTATACTCTATTAAAGCGCATTTACTTGTTGTCTTTGCAGTTGCTGTTGTTTTGTTGTCATTTGTAGTTGTTTTGTATGTGGGGTTGATTTGTTGCTGTCGACGCCTTCACATTCGCCTCGCTTTTTGGCAAACGTGCCTTTTTATCATTTTTGTCGTTCTTCTTATCGCCGCCATTACCGTGTGGGTGGACGAACAGGGCAGAGAGGGGGAGGTGAAAGAAGCTGCTCTGACATCTGGGCAAACAAATTTACTTACCATGATGAATGCAGAGTTCGTCAGTCGCGTCTCTCAGTCTCTCAGTATGTCTGTCGCTCTGTCCGCGTCTGTGCACCGGAAGTGCCGCCATTAGTCGCCTTTTGTGACATACGTTACGTTACGCATACGCCGCATGGGCCCTTGACAAATTCACGACTCACGAGCGGCAGCAGCAACAGGAAATGGCTGTCGAAATTAAAACGAGTCGCCAACAAAGTTTAGGCCATTTCTTCTTAACTTAGCCCTTTTTTTTTGCCTGCTCTGTAATGATTATAAATTTGATAAGGAAAATCATTTGTTCACTTTTTAATAACAAATAAATTAATAGATTTTATTTAAATAAAAATGTGCAAAACAAATTATGTTTAAAATATGCTTTTAATGATTCCCAAAAATATAGATTTATTAATTCTTTTAATATTAATTACATTTTTAACTTTATTTAGAATTTTTTAATACAAATTTTAAATAAGAGTAATTGTAATATAATTATTTTATAGGTCTTATTTAACTAAGTAAAAAAAGTGAAAAAATTACATTCAAAATATGCTTTTTATGTTTTCTACAAAAAATTATGATATATTGTTATTATTTTAATATAATATTAATTACATTTTTAACTTTATTCTGGTTTTTTTAGGCAAATTTGAAATAAGAGTAATATTATGCTTTGAAATTTAAAATATAATTATTTTATAGGTTTTCTTTATCAACAATTTATCTTAAAAAAGTAAGAAAAACAAATTTAAGATAGGTTGTTCTATGATTTCTAACTAAATATTGATATATAACTATGAATTTCGAATTAATCAGATTGTAAACTTTATTCAATTTTCTTAGTAAATACAAATTCAAACGAATAGAATTGAAATATTTTATATTATATTATGGATAATATTTTTATTGTACTCAATTTTTAGCATATTTATTTATTTATAAAATGAATTTAAATTAAGAGTTGTGCTATAATTCCCAAATACAAAGGAAACTCAACTTTTATCGTATAATTTAAGTGTTTATTAAACTCATAACTATTTAATGTGATTTCTGATTTTTCGCCACCTTTTTATAGGCAACATTGGCTCGATGATATCGAACATGAATGTGGCCCGCGTGGAGTTCCAGAACCGCATGGACGGCGTCAAGCAGTACATGGCCTTCCGCCGGGTGGGCCACGAGCTGGAGGCCCGGGTGATTCGCTGGTTCGCCTACACCTGGTCGCAGAGTGGCGCCTTGGATGAGGAGCGTGTGCTGGCCGCGCTGCCGGACAAGCTGAAGGCGGAGATTGCCATCCAGGTGCACATGGATACGTTGAAGCAGGTGCGCATTTTCCACGACACCGAGCCGGGTCTGCTCGAGGCCCTGGTGCTCAAGCTGAAGCTGCAGGTGTTCAGCCCTGGCGACTACATCTGCCGCAAGGGCGACGTCGGCAAGGAGATGTACATCGTGAAGCGTGGCAAGTTGTCCGTCGTGGGCGACGACGGCATCACCGTCCTGGCCACCCTCGGCGCTGGCTCCGTTTTCGGCGAGGTCTCCGTCCTGGAAATCGCCGGCAATCGCACGGGAAATCGACGCACTGCCAATGTGCGCTCCCTCGGCTACTCGGATCTCTTCTGTCTGGCCAAGCGGGATCTGTGGGAGACCCTCTCCGACTACCCCGAGGCGCGTTCCACGCTCACACAACGCGGCTGCCAGCTGCTCCGCAAGGACGGACTCTTAGACGAGCAGATATTTGCGGGTAAGCTCAACTCCTACACAGTGAGAGAAAGTCAAGAGTTTTCTGCTTTAACTCTTAACTTGAAATAAGATTTTTGTTACCATAGCACAGTGGTTCCTC